>JASDQU010736761.1:67040-90536 GCA_032191745.1 Picea mariana | reverse complement strand
TCTTTTCATTTTTACCCTCACCAACATTATTCACATCCTTCTTATCCCCTTTATCCTTCTTGTTTTTAGATTTCCTCTTTCCCTTAGATTGTTGGTTACCCTTGGGATTCATTGATTGCACAATGTGTACATTCAACCTTTGGGTTACGGGGGTAGATGAACCAGGAGTTTGACTGGCCATAGTCTGTTGAATTGATAACTGTTGTAACTGGTTAGTCAACTGATATGTGGGATTACTTTGTGTTGATATTGCTATGCCTTCTACGTGAAGCCCATAATTCTAATTGGTCTTGTTGAAAGTTGACTGTGGTGCGTCCGAAAGGATCTCATACAACATACCGGATTGAGATTAAATCAAATCTAGTTGTTGGGATCTCATGATAGCCTCTTCTTTGGAAAATACCTGGATGTCACGACGTCTTTGGATACACAAGGCACCAAGGAATTTAGGAACCACTTGAGAAGAAATGTGGGAGGGACCTTCACTAAAAATGCTCTTTCATCGATGCCTTTCTTGGATGTGATCTAAGATATGGATGGCTTTTGTTTGCTCGAAGTTGGCCAAAAAATCAGTGTCGGCATTGTATCTTACTGTTAACTTTAAATGGTTTAAGAAAACCATAGGTAGGTCGTTAAAGTAAGCGTACTTCAAGCTATCGAGCTCGATATACCATTTCGTGACACCCCCTATAACAGTGCATTGAAACAAATGCCACTCAACAGAGTCATCCTTTAACGATTTGGATGAGAACCATAAATGAAATTTTGTAACATGATCACCTGGATCTTCGCCAAGATTTCCTTCAAACTTAGGGATGTCCAAGGGAAACTTAGTCAGCATGGGGGGCCAACGCGGATCATGACGGATCAGGTCGGTTGTTCAATAGCCTCAACATGGAAAATGAAAAGTTGCCAGGAAAGGTAGTCTAGGTTGTTGTGGATTCAAAGGAAAAGAGGGGCCTAGATTTTGGCTGGCACCAGGTTTCCAAGAAAACTTTTCCTGCTGGCTAGGGTTTGGGTAGAAACCATGGTGGGCCTGTCTAGTAAAAGGAGTTTGCTCTTGATTCTACATCGTCAACACATTCCCATAGTTATATGACATACCTTGTGTGAGGATTTATCCCTGCATGGTAATCTAAGGACCTTGGTTGGGGATGCCCCCAGTCAACCATCCTGACATAGGTACTGAACCCTACTCGAGGTTCCACTGAGTGTAGGAAGGGTTTCCCCCGATCAACATCCCTTTTGAAGGAAACGAGCCCTTCCAGGGATTTCCAAGACCTTATGAGGAGTAAACTCATGTCATTACTTCTTGTGAAGGAACAAAGTCTTGCATAGGGTTTGGTTGACCAAAGACGGGGTTTCCCCTTGACAAGAAAGAAGATGATGAGAAAGAATTATTTCCAAATGCACCAAACAAAGAAAAAGGCATAGACCCTACTAAAGTTATATAGGATTGATGCCCATGAATCCCCCCACTGAAAAAGATAGAACTGGTGTTAATCTCGATTAGTTGTTGGAAAGCACCTACGAGCAAAGGGGATAGAGGAGGGATATGACCCCCACCATAAGGGATAACGTTAAATGGGGTAGTGGTTTCCATGAAAGATCCTTGTAAGGTAGCATTATAACTCCCAGCCCCCAGACCAATAGTCTGTAGAGTAGAGTAGGTTAAGGTTAAACTAGAGTCGAAACCCGACATCCCAAATGAAAAGGGAGTGCCATACATGTTCTGGATATAGGGAACATTGGTCATAGTCGTTGAGGGGACTGTGCCATTTCCCAAAGTTGTGGGTGTCTGGATAGCTGTAGTCCTGATAGGTGGAGGTGGGGGAGGAGGCATGACAACCCATCCCATGGAAATCGAGATAGGAGTATGAGGACTCCCAAAAGAGGTAGCATTAGTTTCTTCCATCACCTCTCGTATAATAAAATGACGTTCACGAGAAGTCACCTTAGGAGGGACTATATGAATAAGAAGCGGTGCTGATAAATCAGTGATCGAAGGGTTTGTGGGCCTAAATCCTTTAGCTTCAAGGTTAGAAATGATGGAATCCTTCGGTGCAGGAAGTCTTCTCTAGGAGATAGATTGGGCTTAGTTTCCTATGCCCCGATCACTTCAAATGAACCCTCTTGATCTAGCTTGTGCCTCAACGGTGGCAGAGGTGGATCCAAAGTAACCAGCGATAGGCCCTGAAGCCTAAGTGAATGGAGGAGTTGTTGATATTCCACCTTTTGAAATGATCAACCGACACTCTAAGGTTAAGCTAGTGCAAAAAATAGAGCACACACTAAAAATTTCCTAACGGAAAATAAAGCAATTAACTGACTAGCGAGAAGAACAATTACGCCAATCAACACTACAGAAACTTACTGATGCAAGTGTAACTCGAACATGGAAATAGCCTCCGGGTATACTCTACAAAGTGTGATCCAACATCTTCCCTAGGTACCGTGGTATACCCACGCAGTCACCCGTGTAAGTCCCTAAAAACATGCAACTAGGCTTCCAGCTCGCAGTCAGTGACCGGGTGAGTAGAGTCAATAGTTGGACTGATTGTAATGAGAAGGATAACAAAGTCCGAATCCTTTCAAGGGTAGCAAAGGAAAATGGTCTGGAAGACAAYTGAGGATTTCGAACGTATTTGAGGTCCACGAGGCTCCATATTCAAATGTGATCAATGAAAATTCCAAGAACGACCCTCAACATATGATCCCCACTATGTTTGGTCCAACTTTGGAGGGTTTATCTCCTCTACCTTTCCTCACGTGACCTCGTGTTTAGCCCCTATGTTAGAGYGGGGTCCTGACTGAATCTTACGAAACTGGGAATTCACACTCCCTATCATAGAATCTTATGTTTGTTTAAGAGGCCTTGAAGATTTTCCTCTCCACACTTGTTTCAAGGCCCTAAATCCTATACTACTTGGTGAACCCTACAAAAAAAGTCCAGTTGATTTTAGTGTTAATCATTGATTTTAAGCGGCTTGATTTACTCAAAAGAGTACATACATGCAACTTATGGTGTTTTCAACAGATGACAGAGAAGAAATAAAAGAATTAAAATATCACGTAGAAAGTAAACTACATTCTACAACTGAAAAATGGATTTTAATCTTTGTAAGTGCAAACTTTTCAAAATATAGTCCAAGATCCTAAAATGAAAACAATTTTCTAGAATGCGCTTTTTGTTTCACAATGCAAATGCAAACTACTAAACTTTCAAGGAAATAGCATAGAAGGAACTTTGGAAATGGAACTCTTTTCTTTTGTAATAAACAACCTATGCTACAACTACCAAACAAAAATGCATAACTAAATGAAACTGCAATTTTATTTTTATTTTTGAATGCTTTGAAAATAAAATCACAAGTAAATGATATTTTTTTCGTTTTTCAAAGAACAAACAAGGTAAAGAAAAAATAAACCCAAGACTAACACAAAACTTAAGCTACTGCTTGAACGCATGGATTCACTGGAATCCACATGAGGATCTAACGCTTATAATTTCACCCTAAACCTTAAAAGAAAACAAAAGAAATAAAGAAACAACAAGCGTTCTTTACAAATTGCAAGATAAACGGAGTCTTTAACCTAACTAAACACAAACAACAGAGACCATGAAGAGTTCAGGAAGGCCTAAGAAGCAAAGAGCTTCTTTCCAAAAAAGACGACGTCTTTTTTAAAAACCCTTCCAAAACACAGAGACGTGTGATGTGCATGAGCATCCTATGTATGTATGCAGGTTGTATACTATGCATAATGCATATGTACACATGTTATACAGAGGATAGGGCTCTTACACCTCTGCAAGTTTTCAAAAAAGAAAAATGTTTGGACAAACAACTAGGGAAGGGATGCTGGTAGGCACATGGAAGGTGACCAGAGACCCAAACTGACTCAAAAAACTTAGAAAACTAAAAAAGAAACTGAAAAAATCAAATCAAACCAAAATATCCCACTAAGACCCTAGAGAGACTCCGCAGTGGAGTCGCCAATTCTGCTACGGGGAAATTCCCCCTAAACTGGGTCTAAAGAATAAGCAGAGTGATAAATCCCTTAAAAGATTGAATTATCTTTAATCTACCCAAAAACCATTTAGACCAAGTGATAAGAGAAAGAGAGAATATAAGGTTAATGAGTGCACCTTAAACCCTTACGGTTGATGTCGACATCTTCCACTTGTTGTTGCCTCCTAGATCACAGATCTCCTCCCAAATATGACCTTCAAGGGGTTAATAATACAATGCAACAATATATACAATCTCTAGTGATCACTTTAAAAGCCTAAATATATATATAAATGCTCAAATTAACAAGAACATGTACACATAAGGTTTTGGGACAAAGATAATCTCTTTTATCCAAATTCAAGATAAAAGGTTACAACCTTTGTTTGCGAACACTTCTCTACGAACCAAGTCTGGGCTCCTCTGTCGTGGCTCCAAGTGCATAAATCCCACATAATATTCTCACAACTAACATACCATCAAGGGAAGAGGTAAGGTTTGCATAGGGAGAATGGATGGAGGGGAAAGTTGAGGCTAAAACTTAGAGCATGATGCAAATCTTGGGCAATGAGAGGGAAAGGATTTTGGCAGAGTATTCTTATTCTCTTGTTCATATATCTAAATGACTCCCGAATGTAAATGTGTTGAAACTACACATAATAGATCTAGCTGGGAATTGACATACAGAGTTGTAGAGAAAATAGAAGAAAAGAGAAGTAGGAGAGAAAGAATGGAAGAATTCACATTGACCAAATGAATAATTGATAATTTACACATGAAATACTCTATATAACTCAACCAATGCACACTGGAAGAGAATCCAATGCGCCATAGTGGTGGTCTAGAGTGATTTGGACACACACCAACAATTACATAAGTAAACTGCCACCTAGTCTAGTCTCTCGGGTAGTTACGGGAGGGAAATGCCACCTAGCTGAGTTAACTAGTCTATCAGTCTTTAGGTAACTGACTGAAATAGAGTGAAGTGAGGAGGAGATCAGGGAATCATGAGTAATGTGCTAGTATGATGATGATCCCAATGAAAATGTGCATTAGTTGGTGATGATCCCAATGTTGCATGGTGACAATACCAATGTAGCATCTAGACTTCACTCAACTGATCAAACTGAAGTGAAAACTGAAGAGAATATTCTCCCTAGAGGAATATTCTTTCTAAAATATAGGAGACTGAATAATGACTAATAAACATAGGAAAAACCTTGGGAAAAATAAATCCTAGGTGTGTGTGAAGTAACTCCAACACCCCCCTAAACATCACTATGGTGAAAATAAAGAATGGTTCCCGACAACGAGGCCATGATAGTTACCCAAATAAAAAAGATACACTGAAATAAAGCGAGGAAAGAGGGAAATCCCCCCCCAAAGTACAATGTATGTAAAAAGAAGAACTAATAGTTGCTAGGCAACTGTGTCCTTCACTCCAAGACAAATTCGCAAAGAATGGAACTTCTGCTCAGTGAAGGTCTTGGTGAAGATGTCTACAGTCTGTTCTGTTAAAGAAAAAAACTGCAGGTCGATGATCCCCTCGTGTACTAAGTCTCGGATGTAGTGCATGTGGATCTCGATGTGCTTTGTCTGCTACCTCTGAACTATATCTCTACAGAACTTCAGAGTGATCTCATTGTCACACCAGATGATGATCAACCGATGAAACTGAATCCCCAAATCAGTGAGAAAATGTTGTAGACACATAGCCCAAATGGTTATGTTAACTACCCCTCTGTACTCTTCCTTGGCTGCAGATAGAGAAATAACAACCTGCTTCTTGCTCGACCAACAAATAGGCCTAGAAAAAAGACTGAGTGACTAACCAGATGTGGACTTGTGATCAGTGCTATCGCCAACCCAGTCAGAATCAGGGAACCCGATGAGATCCAATGTATATTCTGCTACATAATGAATCTCAAATGTGATGGTTCCTTGTACATATCGAAGGATACACTTTGCAGCCTTCCAATGTAGCTCATGCTGCTCCTGCATGAACCTAGAAACTGCGCCAACTACATAGGAGAGGTTTGGTATGGAGTGTGTGAGATACAACAAGCTCCCCACTAGATGTCTGTACAGTGTGTTGTCAATCAATGGAGTGTCCCTTCCATCCTAAAGTTTTACTCCTAATAGCAAAAGAGTCGGGGCAGAATTGCAGTCTATCATGTGAAATATCTCAAGGAAATCTCATGCATACTTGGCCTGAGATAGTTTGATTCCTGATGCATCATGACTGATCTTGAGTCCAAGGAAGAAATGTAGTGGAACCATGTCTGTCATCAAGAACCTGTCATGTAGAATCTTCTTGATTGCAGCAATCGCTGAAGTCGAGAAACTAGTGATAAAAAAATCATCAACATACAGAACTAAGAGTAGAAGTGAATCAACCGTCCTCAACATGTAAACATTTAGGTATGATTTACAACGTACAAAGTTTTGTGATAGTAGGTAGGAGTCCATCTTGGCATACCATGCCCTCGGAGCATGCTTGAGTCCATAAAGAGATTTCTTCAGTCGACATACCAAAGATGAATCATGCACAAATCCCTGGGGCAGCTCCATATAAATATCCTCGTAGATATCACCATGAATAAATGCATTCTTCACGTACATATGATGGACTTCCCATCCCTTAGTTGTTGCAATGGCAAGTGCCAAACATATGGAATCCATCTTCGCTATGGGAGCGAAGGTCTTATCATAGTCAATGCCATGCACTTGCTGAAAGCCTTTGGAAACAAGCCCGTCTTTGTATCTGCTAATATGTCCATATGTTGTGCTCTTGGTCCTGTAGACCCATCTGTATCTGACAAGTTTCCTTCAAGAAGGAAAGGGAACCCGATCCCAAGTCTAGTTCTCGAGGAGAGAGTTGTACTCCTCCTGCATGGAGGATTCCCAAAAGGGATTTCCAATATCCTTGCCATAAGACTGTGGATCTGAAGAATGAACCAAGAAAAGATACCTGGGTGGAAATGGTTTAGTGGTAGTGAGTGCAAGAATAGGCTCCTAGAAATCATATCAAGTCCTCCTAGTATCAGCTAGATCCCCAACAAGATCCCTTGCATCCTGAAGAGTATTTTGAGCCCACTTGGGCCTCGACTCTGGATCTACATCTACGTCTTCATGCACTGAATCTACATACGACTGTAATGAATTTGTATCTGGATCATTTGAATCCTATGAATCAGAAATCTCATCTGAAGAATATTCGGCATGTGCATGATCATCATCTCTAACAGGTGGAAGAACAAAGGTGTCTGCATGTGGATGCCGAGGTACACACGAGACACTTTCCTTGAATTGGACACTATGCTCAATGATGAGTCGATCCGAGGAAAGATCAATGAGTATGTATCCCTTCACATTGTCAGGGTATCCAACAGAAATACACTCTTTTTTGTGGATCAAGTGCCTTGCTCTTTTCAGAGGGAATCTAGGCCCATGCACCTGAACCAAAAATACAAAAATGGGTCACTTCTGGTTTGAGGCTTCTCCAAGACTCATAGGGGGTCTTATGATTGAAATATCTATGGGGAGATATGTTTTGGATGTAGGTTTCACAATTAAGTTCTTCGACCCATAATCTATGTGATAGTAACTTTTCATGTAGAATGCAAGATTCCATCTCTTTTAGAGATCTATTTTTCCACTCAGCAACTCTGTTTTGTTGTGGAGTATAGGGAAATGTGTGTTGCAACTGAAACCTGCCTCATGAAAAAGATTTTGTATCTCATGGTTGACATACTGTCCCCCATTATCAGTTCAGAGGATTTTTATTTTCTTTCCTGACTGTGTCTCAACAAGGGATTTGAAATATTTGAGGTGTTGGAAGACCTTTGATTTTTCCTTTAGAAATAAAATCCACATGAAGTGTGAGAAATCATCAACAAAAATGAGCACGTACCTTGCTTTGTTGATTTATGGATGTGGAAAAGGGCCCATGAGGTCACTATGGATTAGATCTAAAGGAGATTAAGCCCTTTGTGTCTTTCCTTTGTCGAATTTCTCTTGAGGGTGTTTTCCAAGAACACATCCCTCACAAATTCATTTGGAGAAATGGATGTATGGTAGACCATAAACCAATCCCTTCTTGCCAAGTTGTTGCATAGATCTGAAATTTAAATTTCTGAACCTTTGATTCCATATCCTACTGCTTTCATCAGCATGGGTAAGTAGTAAAGAAAAATCTGGTTCAATAAATTCATAAAATGTGTAAAGCCTAGATTAATGATTTACCTCACCGGTAGAAACCATGGAATTGGTTTTGATGTCATTTATATCCACTGCATCAGGTGTGAATATGAATTTCTTTCTGGTGCCAAAAATTTTCCTTTGATATATGGAGAGAATATTGAAGGAAAGTTTGGGAACGTGCAACACATTCTCAAAGCTTATGTTGGTGAGTTCAATCCTTCCTTTGCTGGTGACCTCAACTGGAGAGTTGTCCCCCATCAGAATAGAAGGACCTTTTCATGCATCTAATGAAGAATAAACCTATTCTATGGAAGCCATGTGGTGTGATGCTCCTGAATCTACTATCCAAGCAACGAGAGAGGAGTTGATGGAAATTAAGGCATGGCTAGAATTGCCTTTCTTGGGATTCTGATCTTCTAGATTCTTCTTCTTGGAATCCTCGGGGATGTGATATCCAAGGTTGTTTTGTTGAAGTATCTGGGTCATTAGATCTATCTATTTATGCATACATGCGGATTCTGGATGGAATCCTTTATGGCATTATGTGCATTTATCCCCTTTTCTTCCCTTTCCAAATTTGGATATGGAGGCATCGTTGAATGGTTTTGGGTACCCTTCCTTCTTCGGATTTGGATGAGATTTAATTTTGTATATATATTTATATTTATGATATTGATGACCACTAACATCTTGCACAGTAAGTGCATGCACCTCTTGTCCTTTGAATTTTCCCATGTTGATGAGCTTGGTATCCTCTTGTGTTAGAGATTTGATGAATTCCTCAAGAGAAGGCATCTTCCAAGTGGCTCTAAAGGAGAATATAACTGAATGGAATGTCGATAAAAATGGTGAGAACCATTTGTTTCTCCTCCTTAGATTTATCAACCCCGCAAGCCTTGTGTTGCGATAGTAAATCCTTATATTTTGTAAAGAAATATTGGATATTGTCGAAGCTTTTTGGATCAAATGTGAGCAATTCCACCTCAAACATGTGTCCCCTCATCTCATCTTGTTTTCCAAAAATCCCGTCCATGGTGGTCCAGGATTCATTGGGGGTTTTACAAGAAGATGTGTGAAAAAGGAGATCGAGAGAAATGAGACTGCAAATTGTTTTGAATGCTTCATCCATTCGATTTAGATACTTGGATTTTTCTATGTCTGATGTTGGTTCTCTCTATGTGTTCATGGTTAACCTATACAATCCTCTTCTTTGAAGATGCATGGTCATATTCTCCTTCCATGCAAAGAAGTTGTAACGTGTAGGAATGAATTCTTTTGGGAATTCAATTTTTCCACTGTGTTCAATCTTCAGTACCTGCAAAAAATAATTTGGTGTGGCTTTTCCCTAACAGTTTGTTGGCTCTGATACTATGTAAATGTGTTGAAACTGCATAGAATATATCTAGCTAGGAATTGACATACACAGTTGCAGAGAAAATAGAAGAAAATAGAAGCAGGAGAGAAAGAATGGAAAAAATCACATTAACGAAATGAATAATTGATAATTTACACATGAAATACTCTGTATAACTCAACCAATGCATACTAGAGGAGAATCCAATGTGCCATAGTGGTGGTATAGAGTGATCTGGACACACACCAGCAGTTACAGGAGTAAAATGCCACCTATTCTAGTCTCTCGGGTAGTTACGAGAGTGAACTGCCACCTAGCTGAGTTAACTAGTCTACCAGTCTTCAGTTAACTGACTGAAACAGAGTGAATTGAGGAGGAGGCCAGGGAATCATGAGTAATATTCTAGTCTGGTGATGATCCCAAGGACAATGGGCATAACCGGTGATGATCCAAATGTTTCATGGTGACAATACCAATGTAGCATCTAGACTCCACTCAACTGATCAAATTGAAGTGAAAACTGAAGAGAATATTCTCCCTAGAGGAATATTCTTCCTAAAATATAGGAGACTGAATAATGACTAATAAACATAGGAAAAAACTTAGGGAAAAGAAATCGTAGGTGTGTGAAAAGTAACTCCAACACCCAAGACCTTTTTTTGTATGAGAAAAAGATGGCTATTTAGTTTGGGCATGGGATACAAGGGGTAAAATGGTTAGGAAACCCTCCATAGCCTGTAAACTCGACCGAACTACGTGAAATTTTATATTTTTTTTCAAATTTTGGAGGTAAATGTGGACTAGCATGTGCATGTGGGCTAACTAGCATGCATCTCGCATGTGTACACGGGCTATTAATGTAGCAAGGCATGTACAGTATCCAAAAAATGGTTTTTTGGAAGAAAACCTCAACAGTATGTTTGGAAAAGTATGCAAATGGATGGGCCAATGTCTTGGATGCATATATGTGGCATTTTTGGACTATAACATTTACCAAGAACTCTTTTGGAAAAGTGTATGTTGGGCAAGTTTGTGACCATAACCTTTTTGCATAGTTGTTGCATGTATTTGAAGTTTAGATGGCCGAATCTCTCATTCAATAATCTACTAGTATCATCATCATGCGTTAGTAGTAAAGAAGAATCAGATTTAGCAATGAACTTATTGAAATCATACAAACGAGATTGGTGGTTTACCTCACCAAAAACAATCATGGAGTTATCATTCATATCTTATATGGTTATGGAATTAGGAGTGAAATCCACCCTTTTTTCTATACCAGAATGCATTTGATCAACATAGAGCCGATTCACAGATATTTTTGGAACATTCAATACATTCTCAAAACTTCCATGTTGGAGTTCTACTTTCCATTGGCCAATGACCTCAACTAGGGTATCATCTTCCATGAACATGGGAGGACCTGTGCATGTAGAAATATAAGATAAAATATTTTGTGTTGCTACCATATGATGGGATACACTTGAATCTAAGATCCGTGCATTGAGAGAAGAGTTAATGACAATCAATGCATGAGAGTTACCTTGTTTTTCTAGTGCTTGATCTTCTGACTACTTCTTGGCAACTTCGAGAAAGAAATCCCTAAGGTTGTTTTTTTGAAGTATCTATGCCATCATATCAATTTGTTTCTTTATACATGATAATTTAGGATGATAGCTATGGTTGTAGTAACCACGTTTGTTCTTACCTTTATTTCCTTTTCCACCTTTGGATACTAAGGAACCATCAAAGGGTTTGGAGTACCCTTCCTTCTTTGGCCCTGCATGCGCCTTTTCCTTGTTTTTCTTCTTAGACTCTGAATTGGAAGTGTTTCTTCTTTTATGCATAGCAAGTGCATCTGCATTAGATCCCTTAATTATCTCCATTTTGATAAGCTTATCGTGCTCATGTGTGAGGGCTTCAATAAGTTGATCCAATATCAGCATTTTCCAAGTTGTTCCTGAAGTGAATATGTTTGTATGGAATGATGAGATGAAAACAACATGATCCAGACCAAGTTTTGACAAGATAGAAATGATTAACTAATTGTGTTGAGTGAATTTGTCTATTCCACATCCCTTTAGATGAAGGAGGAGGGACTTGAACTTTGTAAAGAAGTCCTAGATGTTATCAAAATTCCTCAATTCTAAGGAATTCAACTCAACCTCGAGCATATGGCCTCTCATTTCATCTTGTTTTCCAAAGAGATCCTCCAACTCGAACTCGAGCATATGTCTATAAGGAACCACATCATCTTCATATTATTTAAATCACCTTCAGACAATGTCGACTATCAATCAAATATCAAAAGTAAACACAAGATGACAAATAACGTGTTGTTGCGCAAACTATGTTGCATTTTTCTTGTAGGTGGTGGTTGTGCAGCGGACTTGCTGCACAATAGTGACAAAATGACCAGAACACCTCCAACTCATCTTGAATGGTTCGAGAAGTGTGTCAGCTCATCTCCAATGAACATCAAAAGTGGAAAGCATGATTTTGGGTTTCATTTATTGTCATATCAAAGTCGTTATAGTTTAATTAAATGAGTCCAAGTCGACTCCTTCTTTTTAGTAGTTCGTTAAATATTTCATGTTGATTATGTGCAACTGTTAACACTGTTGTAGGATCATAGTTAGATCTAAATTTGATACTATAGACATATTTTTTTGTACATATTCATGCAGCCATGAAAATAAAAGGGTTGGCAAGTGTGTAAGGGAATATTATTGAACATATTGTAATATTTATTTGTTGTTAATGAAAATTGTTGGATCAGAAGTCCTTGAGTTTGACCACAGAGATACATGTGATTGTGATATTGTATGCATGTGATTTCTCATTATTTGCTTTGATGTCTTATACTTGATATTGTACATTTTCTTCTCTGTGCTGATGTGAAATATATGTATCAGAACTCATCTTTATAAGATTCTCTGTTGCATGTAGTTTGAGTTGTATTTCTACTATAATTTTCTTAAGATCCATCCTTGTTAGATGCCTTGAGGGATTATTGTTTTCTCTGTAACCTGCTATCTAAAACACATTTATTTGTATTAGAATATTACTTTTTGTCTTGCCTCTATTCAGTCATTTCTTAAATCTACCAGGTATCCAACAAGCTCTTTATTGATTTCCAAGTTTAGTGACTCCATAGCCCAATATATTTTCTTCCCATATTGCCACCAACCCTATACATTCATTTTATCTAGAGATCTAGCCTTTGATTTTAACCAAATCAATCCTTTCAGTGATTGATTTGAAGAGAGAGAGCCCTCTCTAGTTGGAAGGGATAGCTTCCAGCCCCAAGTTGGTTTTGAGGTTACTCTTGTGTCTTTTTCCTTTCAGCCAAGGAAATAATAGAGAGATAACATTTTGGTGTCGTTGTAAGGGAACAAAGGTGAAATTTTCCTTGGGAAAACAACAAAAAAATTCTAAAACTGGTTCCTGAGAGTGACAATGAACTGAATACAACTCTGGCTGAATTTTCACTCCGACGACTCCAAATTTGATGATCAGTTGCTGAAGATAATTTTTTTTACAGAATCTTGGTTACCCAAAGAAAATACACAAGGAATCATCTAGATCCAGATCCTCCACAAGCCATTGACAACCCAGAAGGAATTCTACGCAAAATTAACAAAAAAACAACTAAATCAATTATTTTTTTGGACAGAATTTTTTCATTGCCTAAAGGTGGAGTAAAAATAATTGATGACCTTGAATTTGATATTAAATTTGAGCAGTCTTTGTTTATATCCAGGTCAACATCTAATTTGACTGAAATTATATTTGATAATAAAAAATTTCAAACCTTTATTCTTGTTGTCCCTATCCAAGTTGTAGTAATTTCCTGTGGGATCATACAATCAGGTCGAACCCCTCCTAGAGTCATGGAAACACGATTTCCCCCATTATTTCTCCCTGCTGCACTTCGTGAACTAACACAGAATTATGCACAAATAATCATACAGTTTCATGCAGAAGGGGATGTAACAGCCCAACAACGTTTAGATAGGTTCATTGATTTCATAGATCTTGAAGAAGTAGATGATGAAGATGTTAAGATGAGGTTATTTGCAAAAAAAATTTTAGGAGCAGTTAGGAAATGGTTTAAATCTCTCCCAGCGAATAACATTCCTAACTTTGAAAATTTTGAAACTCTTTTTCTTGGGAGATGGGGGAGTAAGAAAAACCCTTTGCAATTATTGACACAATACAACCATTTAAAGAGACTCCCTGTTGAGTAGTACATGAATTTTCCAATAGATTTATGAAGATCTATGACTCCATTCTTGATCAAGTAAATCCTCCCCCAGGAGTTGCTCAACTCCATTATGTTGATGCATTCGAGAGTGAATTTTCCTTGTTACTAAGAGAAAGAATGTCCACTTCTCTTACTGATATGATGAATGATGCAATCKAAGTGGAAGTGAATTTAGTTGCATCGGGAAAGATCAAGCTCCAAATAGAAGCTGATAGAAAGAAATCTAAATAAGAAACACTACCCTCTACTTCTCAAGGTTTAGATGAAAATTTTTACTTAATGGTAGATACTATGGAGAAATTGGTGGAAAAATTGTCATTAGATGATGAGCCCCATGATTTTCAAGCCAGAAATCAAAAATTTAGGAGACCTCCAGTTCCTCAAATAAGACAGAGAGAACAAAGGATTCCAACTRATCAGCTAGTTAGAGCTCCTTTCCAAAATAATTATGTTGCAGAATTGTTTGAGGAACCTCTTGAAGATATTCATTGTTTTGGTCTAGAAGTGTCACAAGTTTACTTAACTAAAGAATAMCATGATATGTTTATGCAATATGAGGAATTAACGGAGAAAKAGGATTACATGAAAGGATATTAGAATTCCATCATGGAATTCCAAAAACAATATAACCTCAGGAATAAGAAGATTGCAGCAAGTGATCCAAAGGATCCTAGAGCTGACATTCCCTCTTCCAATCATCAAGAAAAGGTTTTTCCAAAGAAGGATACATCAAATATAGGCAAACAGAAAGAAGATCCTCCAAAATAGAAAGAATATCCTCCTAGAGATGTTTTAGAGGTAAGAAGAGAAGAAATTCTAACGGAAGTAGAAAAAACTCAACCCTCCTTTAATTTTGAAAATGAAATGGAAAATATTAAGATTTCTTTACCTTTTAATGAGATGATCAGAAATATGGAATACAAAAGTCAGATTGTAAAGATGCTTAAAATGGAAAAGACCTCAGACACCCTTAATGTCCAAGATGACCATCCTGATATTTTATTTGGTCCCCGGGTTGAGGAAAGTGGAAATGATGATGATGTGCCTCCTTTCTATGTCAACCTAAATATTCATAATGTAACTCTTCATAATGCAATGTTAGATTCAGAAGCATCTCAAAACCTGATGCCAAAGGTAATCATGGAAGATTTGGGTTTGGATATCACTAGACCATAAAAGGATTTGTTTTCTTTTGATTAAAGAAAGGTGAAATGTTTGGGTTTAATCAAATATATTGTTGTTACATTAGCTTAGATCCCATCAAAAACTATGATAATGGATGTAGTTGTTGCAGATATTCCTCCTAAATTCGGAATGTTACTATCAAGATCATGGGATGATAAACTCAAGGGTACCTTACAAATGGACATGTCCTATGCCACAGTGCTAGTCTTTGGTTAGGAAAAAAGGTTATACAGGGAGGTTCATTTGAAATACATGGTGAGCAGCAAAGATAAACCCAACAATCACCTTATTTATTCAATTGAGTTTGACATTGGATCTTCTATTTTCTATAATGATTTGTGTTGTGAGGACGATGATCAGATTGTTTCAAGGGATCAATAAACATGATTAGTTTCAAGATAGAACAACAAGGAGGATGAAGGTGTCTGGAATATGAATTTTGATGGAGCAAACAACAAAGAGGGAGAAAGGGTAGGTGTTTGGATCATTTCTCATGACACTGCTTCAAAACTGTGTTCTTATAAATTGGATTTTGATTGCACAAATAATATGGTCAAATATGAAGCTTTTATTTTAGGATTGGGGGTTTTAAAGCATTTAAAGGCTAAGAAGATATATCTGCATGGATATTCTAAGCTTATAATCAACCAAATTAAAGGTACATATAAAACTAAACATCCTAGAATGAGATAATATAGGAGCCTAGTATTGGATTTGCTTGAATATTTTCTAAATATAACATTTCAATGGTACCACATGAACAAAATCAGATTGTAGATGCTCTTTCCACATCAACGAGATTTT
Source organism: Picea mariana (assembly GCA_032191745.1). Lineage (NCBI taxonomy): Eukaryota > Viridiplantae > Streptophyta > Pinopsida > Pinales > Pinaceae > Picea > Picea mariana. The sequence goes on along the minus strand of JASDQU010736761.1, from coordinate 74,713 downwards.
TTAAAATTTCAATTTATCCCAACAAGAAATATGAAATTGAAGTAAAACACAGGCCATCTATCCCAGATAATTTTAAACACTGGAAAGTATTTGAAGATGACAAACAGATTATCAGTTTTTTGCAGTCGAAAGAAGAGTATGAAAATGTCCAAATTGATGAAGAATTTTTTTATGATGAAGATGAAAATGAAAATCTTGTATCAATCTCATATAGGTATGTGAATCAGATAGCATGAAGAGAGATTATTCAACTAAAGAACAATACAATTCCAAAGGGTCTTTTGCCTCTTGAAAAATTGATTGATGAAAATGATGTGGCTAAAAATCATAGGGCAAGTCCAAATGAAAGTGAGGTTGATGAATTTAATATAGGGACTGATAAAGAACCTAAAATTGTCAAGTTGTCTAAGTCCCTATCCTCTGAAAATAGAAAGAAATATCTTGAATTAATGAGACAGTTTTYTGATGTGTTTTCTTGGAGTTATGAAGACCTAAAGGTTTATGATAAAGGCATCATTCAATATATGATACCAATTAAAGAAGATCAAAAACCTTTTAGACAAAAATTGAGAAGAATAAATCCACTCTTGTTGCCACTCATTGAGAAAGAAATAAGGAAGTCATTTGATGCCAAGATAATTGTTTCTTTAAGATCCTCCAAATGGCTAGCTAACCTTGTACCTGTCAGAAAGAAAAATGGAGAAATAAGGCTTTGTATATATTTTAGAAATTTGAATAGTGTTTCTCTTAAAGACAATTATCCCTTTCCAAAAATGGATCACATCCTACAAAAGATTGTAGGCTCCCAGAGAATGTCAATGTTGGATGGGTTTTCTAGATACAACCAGATCATGGTGCACCCAGATGACCAAGATAAGACAACATTTACAACCCCATGGGGCACTTTCATGTATTCTAAGATGCCTTTCGGACTCATCAATGCAGGGGAAACTTTCCATAGGGCTATGGACATAGAATTCATTGAGGAGAAAGATAAATTCATTGTGATTTACTTGGATGATATAACTGTGTATTCAGATTCTGACAGTGAACATTTGCAACATTTGAAATAGGTGTTTGAGAAATGCAAAAAAATTGGGATCTCTCTCAAACCAAAAAACTCAAATTTTGCTATGCAAGAAGGTAAACTGTTGGGACACATAATTTCAAGAGATGGGATCAAAATTGATCCTAACAGAGTGGCTACAATACATAAAATCAGTATTCCAAGGAGAAAAAATGAGCTATAATCCTTTTTAGGTAGGGTAAATTTTTTAAGAAAGTTTATCCCTAACCTTGCTAAAATAATAGAGCATATCACAAACATGTTGAGGAAAGGAAATGAAATAAATGGACAACAGATGAAAAAAATTCTTTTGAAGAGGTGAAGGAAGCCCTAACCAAGGCTCTTGTGTTAATCAACCCATATTTTTCAAAGGATTTTATTGTTTTCTCCTTTGCCTCAGAACACACTATAGCAGGAGTATTAATGTAGAAAAATAATCAGAACCAAGAGCAACCTATTTCCTTTTTCAGTAGGTCTTTAAGAGATTCAACTCTTAAGTACAATATTATGGAGAAACATGCATATGCCTTAGTTAAGGCTTTGAAAGAATTCAGGATGTATGTTTTATACTCTCATGTCCTTGCATATGTTCCCAATAGTGTTGTGAATGATATATTGACTCAACCTGATCCTAAGGGAAAGAGAGGTAAGTGGATTGCAGCCTTGTTAGAATATGATGTGGAAATTAAGCCTACGAAATTAATCAAAGGACAAGGTCTTGCTCAAATGATGACTCAATCTAATTTTGATTTATTGGGAGTAAATTTTATTTGTAATCTCTCACAAGATATAGAAGAAGAAACCTCTCCTCAGATAAGTCAGAAATTTTTGGATTCATCTTGGTACAGTGACATCATCTTTTTTTTACAAAATTTGCAGGCCCCTCCTGAATTGTCAAAAACTAAAGACATGTTTTTGAAGCAAAAGGAAATAAAGTTTTTCATGATTAATGATTCCCTCTACTGGAAAGACCTGGGTGGAGTATTATTGAAATGTCTTACAGAAGTTGAAGCTCAACAAACCATGAAAGAGTTCCATGAAGGTGATTGTGGAGGTCATCATTACTGGAAGACAACAGTTAATAAAATTCTGAGATAATGTTTCTATTGGCCTACCATATTTGTTGATGTCTATAAAAAAGTTTCTACTTGTCACGAATGTAAGATTTTTGAAGGAAAATGAAAATTGTTTCCTTTACCATTGAAACTTATTTCTATAAAAGCCCCTTTCCAGCAATGGGGTTTAGATTTCATAGGGGAAGTACATCCTTCATATTCATCTCAACGCAGATGGATTTTAACCACATATTATTTCACAAAATGGATAGAATTTGTACCTACCCATCAAGCCATTAATTCAATCATCATACAATTTCTAGAAAGAAATATACTCTCAAGGTTTGGTTGTCCAAGAAGGATTATTATAGACAACACTGTTGATTTTAAGTCTAAGAAACTAGTTGAATTCTGCACTAATTATATCACACTCAGTCACTCAACAATCTATTACCCACAAGGTAATGGTTTAGCTGAATCATCTAATAAGAGTTTGATCAGGATCATCAAAAAGTTACTACAGAAGAAAATAAATCTTGGCACAAGAAACTGATTTTTTCACTTTGGGCAGACAAAGTGAGTACAAAGAAGTCTATTGGAACATCTCCATTTTAGCTTGTTTATGGTACAAAGGCATTTTTTCCTACTTCTATTGGACTGCCAATCATGAAGTCATTGGAAGAAGTAGATGTTGAACCAAACCATGTTCAAAGAATAATAAGTCAATTAGTTTGTGTTCATCAAATGAGAGAAGATGTTTTTAATAAAGTTCAACTATATCAAGACAAAATGAAGAATTTTTTTGACAAGAGAACTAAGGTTGATGACTTTCAGATCAATGATTTGGTTTTAAAATGGGATGCAAGAAATGAAGACAAGGGTAAACATTCTAAATTTGAAAATCTTTGGAACCCCATACAAAGTTGCAACATATCATGGGAATAATGCATTCCTATTAAAAGAGATCAATGGAGAATACATCAGTAGAGGACTTGTTAATGGCAGGTTTCTCAAGCACTATTTTACTTAAAGCATTTCATTTTTTCACTTCATTGTAAATATCCATTTATTTAGTATTTTCCATTTTGGGTACTACTCAACAAAATTTGAAGCCCGAAGAAAAGGCCCTAAGGTATGATGAGTAATGAGAAGTGTGTTTGTACATAAAATATCAAGTCAATTTGAGTCATTTTAGTAGCAAATAAAGAGCCCAGTGGATAAAGGTACTAGTCTATCTGTTCTTTGGCACCTCACAGGGAGGATGCCATCCCCATTGGAGTCTGTGTTCGTGTCCTATAAATAGGTTGTTAGGTTTTGAATAAGATTATAGGATAAAGTCATGTCTTGGGTTAAATAATAACATTTTATGATTTTTTCTTAAATCATGAGTCATAGGTTTGTTTGTCATGGGAAGGGTTTTCTTTTTTAACAATGTAACTTATGGTTTTTTGTGCCAACATTTGGGTTGTCATGTCACTAAAAGGCCATTATGAAGGATCATGATATCGATTCAATTCAGTCAGAGTCAGTCTTGTCAAAGTTCTAACGATTTCATGAAATCAAATCTATCAAGGACACATGGCATCATCAAGAAAACCATTGTGTAGCGCGAGTTATTGCACAACGTCCTAATGTTGTGTATTAAGGTACGACGAGGCATGATGGTAATAATTCATGATTTAAATTGAAGTTATATTTCAAATGTTTCCTTCCTCCAGGTGAATGAAGCATCAAGAATTGTTTCTCTTATCCACGACTTCAAAACCTCCCAGCCAAGCTTGTTGCGCAGAGGATGCTTCTCTCATTTGATGCACACAAGTTCCTGCTCTGTTTGTTGTTGCGCACTGCGCAGAGTTTGATGTTTTCATTACTGCGTGAAGGTTGTTGTTTTCATTACTGTACAGAGGACGTTGCTCTCATTTGTTGCACACAGGATCCAGAGTATCAGAATTTGAAGTGTTAACTTGATACAACAAATTGGAAATTGCAACCTATTGTTGCGCACCTATTCTAATCATCACTGCACTATAAGGTAGCTAGAGAGGTAGTGGGGGAGGGGCAGAGGGCCCATAGTGATAATAGTGGAGGTCATTCAATGTAAGGTGGAATAGGTCCACTATATTATTAAATAAGGCCCACTATGGTAGTTAGATATAATTAATGGGTAGTTAGATATAATAAATGTAAGAGGACTTCTTAGAAGGTTCTACTTCTAGAAGATTCCTCCTCTAGAATGTTCTTAGGTGATGGTAGAATTATATAAAGGGGTTCAAGCAATGTAATGGGATATGAAGATAAGTATTGTATTGTGAGTTGTAGCTCAATAGGAGGATGCCCCCTCGAAGACGCAAGTGAACAAGAGAGGATCCCTTCCATAATAGGATCCATTGAATGATGTTTCCCTACCTCAAGGGTTTTCTCTATATTCTTGTGTTCATGGAATGGTGAATGATTTATGGTTTATTCTTGGTGTTATTGAAGTATATTTGAAGATCTGGTATAGGTACTTAACAAGTGGTATCAAAGCACTTTTCTTGGCAGACATTGTGGGCAAATATTTTTTATTTTTTCATTTTTTTTTCGGAGAAGAAAAAAGAGGGCCACAACATTCCAAAAATTTTCGGTATATTTCTGTGCAAAATTTGCAAAAACAGGGTTTTTTCCGTGGACGGTGGCGCGATATTTTTTTTTTTAATTTCCGTAGTAGCTGGAGGCCAAATTTTCCCAAACAAATTACATATCTGAGCTCCTCTCACAATTTCACCCAATTTCAAAAACAAAATCAACCGAAACAGAGTTTGGGAAGTGAAGTCATGAGCATTTTAAATTCAACAATTTTTTAGGGTTTTTCCATAAAAAACCGGGATTTTCTGTCGTAACTTATTGTTCTATTTTTTGGGTTTTTTCATGACGACTATGGGACCGAAGATTTCATAGGTTGCTCAAATGGCTATTTCCTCTCAAACCCTCAAAGAAATTCTACAAATTACTGAAGCATTCAAATCCCAATTCTATGACACATTGGATGCTAGATTGCATGACCTTGCAGATGGCCTCAATGATAGTTTTCGTAGTATTCAAGATTCATTGGATAGCATGCAGGAGATATTTATTATGGAGGACATCAGGGATGAATATAATCAATAAATATATGTTTGGTATGATTTTGAGGCCGATTGTAATTATTGGTATATGGATAGTTGTCATTTCTGGGATGACAACCACTTTCATATTTTATTTGATGGCTCTACTCCACCTTCTGTAGAGAACATCAATGTCCCACATCAGGAGCTAGTTACCAGCGTCCAACCTGCATATTCTACAATGGTATTATTCCTTCCATATTCATATTAGATCATCTCCCACTATGTGGATGGATATTCTTATTTGGATCCACATGATAGGTGTCAGTATTGGGAGCATCATTTTCAGTTGGTTATTGGGTGTCGATATCTTCCATGTGGGGTTCACATGAGAAATTGGACATGGGACCCTGGTTTACAATGGCGGTTGAACTACTTCAGCATGGTGGCTACCATTTCTCAATGGGACCCTGGTTCTTTAGTCTATTTCATCACTATGGTCCACACTTATCCATGGGACCCTGGTATATGGTTATACATCAAGCATTGAGAACAATGCTTTCATAAGGGGGATGGAATGTAAGGTAGATAGAGAGATAGTGGGGGGGGCGGGGGGTGGGGGCAGAGGGGGCAGAGGGCCCATAGTGATAATAATGGAGGTCATTCAATGTAAGGTGGACTAGGTCCACTATATTATTAAATAAGGCCCACTATGGTAGTTAGATATAATAAATGGGTAGTTAGATACAATAAATGTAAGAGGACTTTTTAGAAGGTTCCACTTCTAGAAGATTCCTCCTCTAGAATGTTCTTAGGTGATGGTAGCACTATATAAAGAGGTTCAAGCAATGTAATGGGATATGAAAAGAGTATTGTATTTGGAGCGGTAGCTCAATAGGAGGATACCCCCTCGAAGAGGCAAGTGAACAGGAGAGGATCCCTTCCATAATATGATCCATTGTATGGTGTTGCCCTACCTCAAGGGTTTCGTAATAATAAAGTGTGGTTTCTTCTATCTTGCTTTGTGGATCTATTGTGTATTCAGTATTTGTGGTGATTATATTTGACAGTTAAATTTAACACAGGGTTGACATATACCAACATCATGACAACTCAAGAACATAGAAGAAATAATGTAAAGGGTGGTGATATCACGAGGTTTGAGCGAAAGGGTTTAAATTTCGTAATTGCAGACCCAACAATCAGAGAATCCTTTGAACAAGTGGGTTGCATTAGGTTTTGTGAAAAACTTTAAGGGTACAATAGACAAGTGGCGAGGGAGTTTGCAGAGAATTTTGATGGTGCTAAGKCTAGGGTGGCCAACCTCTAGTTGCAGGTTTTTGAAGATAGCATTGTTGCTACAACCGAAATCCCTGCTCATGGAGAATAGTGGTTYAAAGGTATGCAGTTAGATCTATCTTACTATCATGATTTTTTGAATCTTGAATTTAGAAACACTAAATTTGGAGCCACCACACCTAGAGAGATTTTATTGGAAAGCCATAGTGATTTGTTGAAGGTAATCCAAAGGTTTTTTACATGTGAAAGGAGATTCAMCAGGGTTTACCAGTACCATATCAGACTCTAATGCACTTCACTTGTAAGAATCCCTTGAATCTACCATATTACCTTTTTAGAAGTCGAGGAAAGATGGTTGACATAGTACAACTAAGGAAAGMGCAAGGAGATGCTAGCCTCTTCCATTTTTATTTSATCGAACTGTTAGTATTAGAAGAACTAAGAAAGAGAAATCAAGACCAGGAGTCTTTTCTAATTTCATCAAGCATAGCAGTAGATTCCCTAGGTAGCCCACAAATCTTGAGAAATACACCCTCATCAGTAGAAAAAACTGCCACATCAATCCCTGAGAGATATGTTAAGAAAAGGGAAAAAGAGATTGAAGATCTTGTAGTAAGTCAACAGACTAAAAAGAAAGGGAAGAAACTCCAGTTCTCTCCAGAAGTGATTGAAGATCTTAGAAAACCACTGCAACAAAGAGAATGCATGTTATACATACATCACATGAAATTAGTGAGACTACAGAAGCCTTCATACAACCAACTCTCTCAGATGACAAAGACACTTCAATTATTGAGTTGCAAGAAGAGTTGAAGAAGACTCGCTTTGTCATAGCACAGTTGTAGCATGAAAATAGAGAATTGAATAATAAGTCTCTAGAAGAGGCTTTTAGGAAAGATACCTCTATGATAGAAGAAAGGTCATCACTATCAACTCCAACTAGTTCCAAAACAAGGAGTAAAGGGAAAACAGTAGAATAGACTCTAGAGGTAAAGGAGATTCCTAAGTCTAGTATGCCTTTAACAAGGTCCTCAACTAGAAAGTTGCAGCATCAAGAGGAAATCCCAACACATAATCAACCAACAAAAAAGAAATATGATGAAGGAAAGAACACTTTCAAGAGTCTAAACAAACAGCTCAGAGAAGCACACTATGTGATAGTTCAACTCA
>JASDQU010736761.1:27425-58864 GCA_032191745.1 Picea mariana | reverse complement strand
AAAGCTTGCAGCAGGTGGAGATTGGAAAGAAGGGAAAACTTGACTTGCTAGCTGAAGCAATAGAGAACTAAACCACTGAAACTTGGTTGACACATTTTTGTCATTTTTCCATTTTGACTTATTTTTGGAAAGGCTCTCATATATAAGCACATTATTCTATCAAAGAGGCATTATTATTGGTGGTGATATTTTTTTTCTACCTACGTTGAAGTATTTTTGTCTTAAAAAAACAGAACTACAGTTGTGCAGCGACTTTGCTGCGCAACTATGACAGTCTAATTTTCAAAGCAACACGAAGAGGTTTGGCTGTAATTTCTTACTCAAGTGTTATCATAAGGATGGTAAATTAGAGAAAACTGAATATGCAGCAATGATGATCAGTTTGATCAGTCAGAGGAAATTTTGGGCTCATATTTACAGTTTGATGTATGTTAGTATTTGATGATTTGGGAAACAAAAGGAAATTTAAAGAAATACTAAAGAGCTATAAGGAACCACATCATCTTCATATGATTGAAATCACCTTCAGACAACATCAACTATCAATCAAAGATCGAAAGTAAACACAAGATGATAGACAACCTATTGTTTCACAAACTTTGTTGCATTTTTCCTGTAGGTAGTGGTTGCGCAACGGACTTGCTGCACAACAGTGACAGAATTACCAAAACACCTCCAACTCAACTTGAATGGTTCGACAAGTGTGCCAGCTCATCTCCAACGGATATTAAAAGTGGAAATCTTGATTTTGGGTTTCATTTATTGTCATATCAAAGTTGTTATAGTTTAATTAAATGAGTCCAAGTCAAATCCTTGTTTTTAGCAGTTTGTTAAAGATTTCATGTTGATTATGTGCAACAATTAGCACTGTTGTAGGATCATAGTTGGATCTGAATTTGATACTATAGGCATATGTTTTTGTATATATTCATGCAACCATAAGAACAAAAGGGTTGGCGAGTGTGTAAGGGAATACTATTGAACATGTTGTAATCTTTCTCTATTGTTAATGAAAATTGTTGGATCAGAAGTCCTTGAGTTTTGACCACAGAGATACATATGATTGTGATATTTTATCCATGTGATTTCTCAGTATTTGCTTTCGTGTCTTTTACTTGACATTGTATGGTTTCTTCTTTGTGTTCATGTGAAATATATGTATCAGAACTCATATTTATCAGATGCTCTGTTGCATGTAGTTTGAGTAGTATTTCTGCTATAATTTCCTTAAGATTCATCCTTGTTAGATGCCTTGAGGGATTATTGTTTTCTCTGTAACCTGTTGTCTAAAACAAATTTATTTGGCTTAGAATATTACTTTTTGTCTTGCCTTTGTTCAATCATTTCTTAAATCTGCCAGGTATCCAACAAGCTCTTCATTGATTTCCGACTTTAGTGACTCCATAGCCCAATATACTTTCTGCTCATATTGCCACCAACCCTATAAATTCATTTTATCTAGAGATATAGCCTTTGAGTTTAACCAAATCAATCATTTCAGTGATTGATTTGAAGAGAGAGAGCCCTCTCTGGTTGGAAGGGCTAGCTTCCAGCCCCAAGTTGGTTTTGAGGTTACTCTTGTGTCTTTTTCCTTTCAGCGAAGGAAATTCCAGAGAGATAACACAAGGTATATGAAGGTATACAATTATTGGGGTAATGAAAGGTGTTCCCTCTCCACGTCAGTCACTATCAATGAATGTATATTTGCAATTTCAATGCTTGCTTGTAAACTCTGAAATTTTAAATTAATTCTCATATTCTAAATTTGCTCTGCTATTTAAACAATACAAACTTAGTTTTTTGCAATTTTTCCTTTGTCAGGTTTTACCAAAGACAAAGTGAGTTCAGTGCTCCATATCAAACGCCTTTATTAATCTCAAAGACCATAACAAATTATCCATTTTAATAATGGTTTGCAATTAAAAGTCGGACTGGGAAGTCACATGTGCTTTGAGATTTATTTCTGAATCGCTTCAACCATATCACACGATTCCCAACTTTCCAATGCCTTTTTGCATGTGCATCAATACGGTATCACATCTCAACATTTAAACAAAAAAATCTATAATGCGATGTGTAGTTATAATGTAAATTTCAAATTTCACATGAGTTTATCACATCCCAACATTTAAAACCCATCGTATGTCAAAACTTAAGAAAAAGTTCTATATTGTGATGTTTGGTTACATTGTTGTATGTCATAACTTAAGCACAAAATGTTCCACATGGATTTACTGCGTTTGAAAGAACTTCAGTTGTGCGCCGACCAAAATCTTCTATTTACACAAAAATTTTAATGATGCAACACATGACATATTTGAACATTTGTGGACTCGTGAATTATTTTAAGTTGCACGAATTATCCTTATCGCGTTTGAAAGAAATTCAATTCTACTCAACAATTATGCTCAACATTGAGTACATGCCAAAACAACATGACAAGTAGAAAAAAAATGTGTTTTCAACAAAAGGATGAGAAAGCCAAAACTGCTTCATATATTGCGAGAACCCATCACAAATCACACAATAAGACCAAAATCAAAATCTTTTCCTTAATCAAAACAGGCATCAGGGAAACTGATAAAAGGTTTCTTGTTAATCCATGAAAGGTTGATTTGGTTGACGGGTTTTGATCCCATTCCTCTTCCCACTGGTTGGAAAGGGTCAATTTATCCTTAATTTGTGTACCAATAGTAAAGGCACTAGAGAGTACACATATGAATGGTCACCAAGGAACCAGACACACCACTACCATATATTTGACCAGATTAAACCAAACAAAATAGCATGATCTATTCTTTTCCATCAACGAGGCGATGTGTTGATTGATCGATGGAGGTGCACCTAACATTTTGACTACGAGCGAGCGAATTCAGAGGTGCAGAAGTCATTCCATCCTCCATGTTTTCCGGTATAATTTCATTACAGGAGGGTGTTAGTCGAATGAACTTGTGGATGGTGCCTACCATATAGGGACGGGAGGGATTTTTAGCCTACCCGAACCTTGTGGTCTAGCCCTTTTTACCCCCTACCCAAGACTAAAGGTTATTCAACAAGGTACCTATGTGTATCTTTTTATTCTTAAAAATTAATTGATTTCAAAACATATGGAAGTATGGAGGTCACAAGTCTAAAAGGTCTGTAGGTCTAAACTTCGCAAACATTGAATAAAAAAAATAAAACACAATAACATTATATAGGAATAAAAAATGATTAATGATGTGGTTATCATGGTGAACAAGGATCCCAATTCAATATAAAAAGGAACGAATGATGCATCCATTTTATGAAGCATATGGTTCTGGTTCAAGTTAAACCCTTCTTACAAGAGCTTGAACATTCTGTTTGTTTATGGAAAATTAAAAAATCAATGACTTTGGATATCTTTATTTACAGATGTTGGATCTTGAGGTGAAAACTCAGTAAAATGGAAGGAAAAAATAAAAAAATGTTTTATATAGAAATAGAAATGGTCAATGGTATTAATGTTCCAAGGTGAAAACTCTGTAATGATGTTAATGTTATGAGGTGAAACATTGCCAACTTTTAGTCACCTTTTGTAATGTCCCCCACCTCTTGATGAAGAGGTTTGGAGAGACTCAGTAGTCCAGTCATCCCCACTAGACTATAGTCTCATGCAGCATGGGGAAAAGTCAGCTAAACTCAATGTTATAATTTGAAGTTGACTTGGAAAGGTAAAAAGTAACTCACTGGAAGATTAGAACGCTTGAGGTTGAGTTAGAAGTTGAACCTAAGGGTTAACTTAACTCAACAGAGGAATAAAAGGAGGTATAAAGGAAATCCTAGGGCGCACCTCTCACTCATCTTGGATTATTATTGGAATATTTCTTTGGGCTCATTAACAATTTTTTAAATATTTGGGGGTTCTAATTATATTATAATGTGGCAGGATGATCGTGGAAAAGGGCCAGCCACAAAACATGTAAATGATTATCAATTTCCACTTTCATTTTACGTTGTTTTTATTATTTGCTTATATAATTTTATTGAAATAACATTGTTTTTGCTAAAATTATATGTAGTCAGCAGGCCATGTGGATCATGATTCCACTTATGAGGAGGGATTTTATTCTTTCGTTGATCTGATGCTCTCATTAAAGATTCCACCTACATTGTTCCAAGCTTGGTCTCAGGGATGAAATACTCCACCCACACCATTCTATAGCATTCACAGGCTTCATTACTCATCCAGGGCATCTACAGGACGTACCCTTGAGGGTTTTCAGCAAGGGGGCGCACCAATCATTGAAGGGAAGCTCGATCCAGGAGATTGGCAGGTCTTTTGGGCATTCTACCACTTGGGTTTTTCTTGCAGGGCCTCAATCATCAGATCTAGTACATTTTGAGAGGGTTACTCTTGCAGATTGATTTCCTAGAGCATTGGCACGTTTTGGAGAGAAGGAGGGTGCTACTGTGATTCAAATCTACTCAGTTTGGATTTGATGCCCTGCTTAGGATACAAGATTATGTTGAACTTAAATTTAATTTGACTACAATGTCTTTTTTTAATTTTCTTTTGAAGTACATGACAATTGTCTAATTCACCTAGTGACTTGCAGTGTCCTGATCTATCTTTCTAGGGAGTTTCAAGGAATTTGGAGGCCTCTCTCATCAGGGCCGAAATATTGAGCTTGGTAGTATTTAGGAGGGCATAATCTTGATTGAGGATTCGGCAGTTTGGAGGAGCAGATCTTGGCATCTTGGCTTGAGACTTCAAGGAGGGCTTCTATGAAAAATGATTTCTTGGCTTGAGAAACGATTTCTTGAGACTTTAAGATACTGTCAAAACGGAAACTTTTAGTCAGGTTTTTTCACTAACCTTAACAACGAATGAATCTAAAACTCGTTTCAATTAACCAACATCCCTTAACATGGGACTAGCATTTGTAATGAGGCAGCTTTTGGTATCTTTTTTACTTTAAAGTTGCTTGGAGTTCTGTATGGATTTCATTCCCCACTGAGAATTCAGGATTATGTTAAAGTAAAATTAAATGACCATAATGTCAATTTTTGCAATTTTTGAAGTACTTGACCATTTAATTAAAAATTTACAGCTAAGTTAGTCTAATTTAATTTATTTGTATTTAATTTAAATGTTCTAAGTTTTTATTCTTTTTTAGGTTTTTTTTTTGGTAGGTTTCATCCAAAATCTGGTCAGAAATTTAGAAAAATAGTTGGAATTGCAGATTTCAGTGATTAAGATTGCATATAACAGATGCCCTGAGGTTTTTTAGGGCTTTGAATCAATTTAAACATTCAAAAACATAGTTTGATTACTGTAAAATTGTGATTTTGCCAACAATCATGTTGCTAGAATATGATGATAGCTGCAGAAAAAAAATCAAAAACATAAAACGTTTAGACTACATTTATTTAGAAATATTGGATTGAGCAAATCTGGATCCAAATGTCTTGGAAGCCGAGTGCTTTAAGATACTGTCAAACACTGCAACTTTTAGTAACGTTTTCTCCCTGATCTTAATAGCAAATGAATCTAAAACTTATTTAAAATAATCTTCCTATGTGAAACAGTCCCTATAACAAAACAAATTTAAAAACTATTATGGTTGAATGCAATCAGATTTGTAGAAGCATGATGACTTACGTATTTCAATGTAGAACTTCTTGCATGTAAGCTTAGCAGGCAGCATGGCATATTATACTTATAGGAAGAATATTAACAATTTTTCATGAAGACTAGAATCCCAGGTGCTATATTGACTTGAGTTACATTCAGGCAGAAAAATAGAAGTACATGTTCTCATTCAAGTTAATGCAAAATTGACCTGTGTGTCCACGTGGATAGCTATTTTCATACATTAAACCAGTATTGAACCATGAAAAACAAATATTCAGACTTGGTTTAAGAAGGAACAGAATAAATCAAGAAACGATTGAAAAGCATATATGAAAATTGAAAATAAGGTCATAAATAATATACAATGATGGCAGGCTAAACTTCATCCATAATGAATGATACTCAACGAGGCCAACTAAGGATGTCGACCAGAATTCCAACATAAGGATTGATTTATAAAGTTGAGAAGCAATTCTATTTTGCTGCAATGTGTTAAAAGTATTAGTTCTTTCACAGATTCCCCAAGCCCTGGAAAAATAAAAGGAATCCATGGTACCACTATTTAATGCCAAGATCACCTTCAAAGAATACTGCACCCCAAAGCATCACCCAGGTGTTACTTTGCATCAAGAACCTGGATTCTGCACCTTGGTTACATTTCTCTTATCTCTTTGTGGTGTCCATCACTTTCACACTTATGTAAGCAATCTGTTACAGAGCCTCAAAACAGAATCATAACACTTTTCCCTACCTTTCCTTCACCACAGCAGAACTTTTCAATTCCCAACTTAGCACACTTCCACTCAAGGGTGAGTGCAGCAATAAGGATGTAACAGAGAGATTCCTTTCTCTGGTAGACATAGTAGCAAGGCTGCCACATAACCGACAAAAAAAACTTCTTAGTTTATTTTTCTTTCCATATGATTGATAATCAGTTCTGCGTGGTACTGCAGACACATGAAGACTTTCTGGCAGCAGACAGTTGCAGAATGAACCTGCAAGCCCAAGATTAAAGATGATGAGTAGAATTGCATTCATACAAGTTCGATAGCTGTAAGAACGAGCCTCGATGAACACTAATTATGCAAGTCTCTTTTTTCATTTAACAGAGCATGAAACAGTAATTCATATCATACAATTAATCAGATTATAAAAAAAAACAGAGAACGATGAAACGGGGGCAATATGTGTTTTAGGCAATGTCGAAGCTTATTAATAGAAGGGGAAATAATTAAGGGAATCCTATAAACAGTGTACGCATGGACAACAACAAACCACCTAGCATTTTTTTGTCAACTTCATTGAGGATATGCTAAGACATGTATAAAAAGGAAAGCATAAGAGCAGACGCTTTGATATGTAGTTCAAAGACATCTTAGGTAGTTCTCATTCTCAGAGCCAATTATCTTTTCATTTTCAGATCTTGAGACCTCAAGTTATGACCTTTAGACTGCCATATGTGGAATAGGAATCCTATCCTTGTTTGCAGTGTATGGGTATCCTTGGAATCTTTGATTTTTGAAGTAAAAACAAACAAAATGTTCGGGCTGTCATAACAAGGTCTTAACTTAAAGCATATACCTCCATAAAATTAATTAAGGATTCCTACACAAATATTCGTATTAGAGTATTCACACCTGTCAAGAATTCATATATAAAGACTCGTATTAGTGTTTTCCACACTTGATCTCAAGAAGTACTAATATTCTCATTACATTATCTTATCATCTTTTTTATATGTAGTAGGATGGAGAGTCTAAATTGCATTGATTGGTTGACAACAAGCCTGACAATTGCTAACAATTCTGGCAGGTAGATCAGGCCATCCAGCTACACCTCTGCCATGGACATCTCAGATAAAAATTGCTAAGGGAACCGCAAGCAGTCTGTCCTATCTGCATGAGTGCAGTCGTTGTAAATATGTAAATGGAGACATTAATCCCACAAATATTCTGTTGGATAACAATATGCAGCCATATATCTCAGATTTTGGCTTGGGTCGTCTCATTAGTATTGCAGGCAGTGGAGCTGCACTTCATCAAATTGGAGGAATCCTTGGTGGAGCCCTCACATCAGGCAAAACCTTGGTTGCTTCTCATGGAAGCACATTCCCAGGGGCAGTTATAAGATCGTAAGTAGAATGGAAAGCTAATGGTGGAAGTTCACATTCATTTGTGACTAATTACCATGCTCAAAAAGCCTCATTTGCTGGCCACAAGACAACACAGAAATGGGATGTTTATTCATTTGGTTATCCTCTTGGAAATGCTTACAGGTCGATCTCCAAAATTCCAACTTGCATCCTTTGACATGGACTTGGTGTAGTGTTCCCAAGGCCGAGCCCCGTTGTAAACCATGTTCTGAAAGGAATTGTAATTATGTTTTATAGGCTGGTGAGTCAAGTTTTCTATAAGCTGGAGGCTTATGTGTTTGTTAGGCCAGGGAGCCTGAGTGTTGAAGGCCAGGAGCCTGTTGTTGTATATGTAATCACGCAGAACAATTAATAAAATATAAACACCGCCATGTGCAGACCGACCACGATGAATGAGTGAAGGGGGACTAAGCATCCATAGAGTGGGCAAGGGATTAGGGGCAAGGGGAAAGCATGCAAGGGGAAAGCATGCAAAGGGGATGCATGCTGATGGAACACATGTAGTTCCAAGGGTGACAAGTGTCCACCCTGGTGCATGCAAATAAAACAGTCGAGATGAGCCATGAGAGGGGTCTCTCTCTCTCTTTCTCTCCTCCATTCCACCCAACTACTTGAGGGGGTAGGGAGCGTTGAACAGGACGACTGACCCAACCACTGCAAGAATACCTCGTGCGTTCCTTAGAGTCGGGAATCCCGTGTTGTCTTTGATAGTCCGTGCACATCCTCTGTCTGATTGATCGAACCTATGTGAAGAAGCTCTGTCCCGAAGCTGTGACCCTGAACCATTCTGCCATTGTTGAACCAGTTGGAAAGCCTGTGTTTGGCTCTGTAAATCCAAGTACACCTCTATTCTGTGAGCCAAGAAGCCTGTGTTTGTTTCTGAAGAGCCGGTCTCACCCTCCGTTCTGAGGCATGGAGCCTGTTTGAGAGGCCGTGTTTGTATTTCCAGTTGGCTATGGTGACCACGTAGAGCTGGACTGCACGTGGCTTGATGGCCAGTGCGAGTTGTGATTGAGCTTGTGTGTGATCTCTCTCTAGGTGAAGGAGGTGGATGTTGTTGGAAGAGGTTTCTTCCAAAGAGTGTCCAGCACCAGCTTCAGGGTCTAAGATTTCTTGATCTGGCCTATTGCCGAGACCCAGAGAGGGAGGTTAGCACTGATGGACTGTGCTTGTGAAGGTGTATACCTCGGGTGGAACATGCATGTGGGGAATGAGAGTCTGGTAGTAGTGGGCGTAAGATGGCATCCTGGGAAGAATCCTTCCAGATTTTCTGTGTTGTTTTCCTGGTAACCTCAGTCTAGCCTAGGATTCCTTGCCTTGGGGTGGAGCTTAGTCTCAGCTTGGGGGTGACCCATTGCTGAGCTGATGAGCAGTGCGGTCTAAGGCTGGGAGGTTCGTGGAAGACCTGCACTTGGTTGGTGGAATCTACCACTGTTAAAAGATAAGTATCTGATTATGCCTTAATCATGTTTTGCAGGACCATGCTACATATGTTATCATGATTTCCGCTGTTTATATGAATTAATATGAAGCGCTATTGATTGTTAATTATAGCAGTAAATAATAAGTTTTACTCTCAGCTTAAATGTGTTTATTTGTTTAAATGCATGTGGATTATATAATACTTGTATGAGTTATGTACAAAGTGGTGTTATAATCTTCTTTTAATAGTGATTAAGTTGTGGTAGCCAGAAAAGGTGCGCTACAGTTTGGTATCAGAGCTAAGGTTTCGAAACTGAGCCTAGATGGGCCAGTGGAGCGGTCTTTTGACCGAGAATGCGAGGGGAAATTGGGTCTGGAAGGCCAATTTCGGACCCTGGTTTGCTCCAAAGTGTTAAGGAGTTACTTGATGATTTTTTTAAAGTTTAGGAGGTATAGCAGCGTTATGAAACCACAGCCAGTGTGGCATAAGTCCACAGGGAGAGAGGACTCCACACCAGAAGTGTAGGAGCTTTAGGATCTGATTGGGAGGGAAGGTGAACCCTCGTGACCGTTAGATCTGGAAAGTGTGCATGGGGTTTAAAGCCCTTTGGAATTGCATAGGAGTGGGAAATCGTGATATGCAAAATCCTGAATTAGTCAGGACCGTCCATCAGAAAGAATGCGTGGAGAGCGATCAACCTTTCGCTGACTCGTAACTTGAAAATAGTCAACGGGAAGAAATCAACGTTTTGGGAGATGGGAGGTGAGAAGAGGTGAGCACCCTCGAAACCTGAAATCCTGAAACAATCTACACCGTAGATCGTGGGGAGAAGAACTTGATCGTTGGATCAAGTAAGTTAGTAGACAGTGATTTCGTGATTTCGACAAATGGAGGTTCAAGATGCGTGGATGCATGAACTTCCGATGCCCGAAACCCTGAAATGCCGAAAGGATCTGCGTCGTAGATCTGAGAAAGATCTGACCGTTGGATTTTACTAGGAATAGAAGTGGATTTTCCTATTGTGTTTGTTTGATGATCATCTCATGATTCTTGGTTTGTTCTTCACTTAACACATGTAACTCTATAATGATTACCTGCAACAGATTTTTTGTCACTGTATATGTGATTTGGCTTTATTTTTATGCTAGTTTTTTTATCTCCTTATAGCCATGGAGAACTTCACTATGCTTATAGTAGAAGGAAAACCTCTAGAACATAATCCTAACTCAAAATTACCCCAATCAATTTCCTACCGTGAAGTTCTAAGGCTCTTGATGTTCCCATGCAATTATTTCCAAGAAGAAGACTTTGTAAGAATCCTCTATATGTTGCATAAACATTTCAGGAAAAAGGAAAATGTTAAGTTACCAAGAAATCTTCTATGACTAGATCACAAAAATATTTTTCCTCATAATGCAAATAGACTTAGATGTTTTATACACAAAATATGGATAACTTTGAAAACACCGAAATGACATCAGTTAAATGTGACGCTCCCTGCTAAAATTCAGCATTAACTTTGATTTTTGGTGATCATTGTAAAATTTCTATGAGATGGGATCTCATGTGCGCTCGTTGTTCCAGTCACCTGAGTCAGTTTTCAACAATTGCAAAAATAAACCAGTTTACATATGACCAGAAGTTTTCAACAATTGCAGCAGTTTACATATGACTTTTCTGCATTGATAAGGGAAAAAATAAACCAGCACTGTCTAGGCTATAAAACATAGAGAAAGAGTCAAAAAAAAAGAGGCAAAAAGAGCCAATGTTGGAAATATTATATCCATCGAAACAAAGGCGAAAGAAACTGGAAGTCTTTTAAGAAACAGGTTCAAGTCTATAAGAGTTTGTAAACAGAGGAGAGCAAAAACCATCATAAAAGAAACTAAAGAGATATTTATTGAAGTGGGCCCTCATGGCCAGCCATCCATGAGCACGATATATATTGCCAAGGATTTTTAGCAATTACTATGGTTAATGCTAAGATTACGGTCAACACATCCCACATGATGGTGATCAATTCGAGTAATCGATCTTTCTTGTTATGTTTCCCCCAAAGGCTCAATTTATTCTGGTTTTTTTGGACGCATTAGATTAGTTCTTCGGCTTCCTTGATTTTTGTCATTGGTTCTATCTCTCTCCGAATTCCATGGGTTCGAGGATGCGGAAGCGTCTCCTATCTCCTATGTGTATCCAACATTCTTGAGTCACTTCTAGACCAAGAGGTCTCTATTTAGATCAAAATTTTACATAAATGTCCTCTTATACAATAAGTTGACAAGAGCAACTATTTAAAAAGTATAAATATAACCATCCAACATTCAAACAAGTCTAAAAACATAACTAAGAGAAAATCACAAAAAGGAGTTGCCAATATATTTAGTGCTTTTTCATTTAAGACCTATTGAACCAACCACATCCTCGGAGCAAGTTGTAAACATTATTTCGATAAGGAATCTACTTTTTTATTTCTTTCTTGAA
Organism: Picea mariana; assembly: GCA_032191745.1. Taxonomy (NCBI): domain Eukaryota; kingdom Viridiplantae; phylum Streptophyta; class Pinopsida; order Pinales; family Pinaceae; genus Picea; species Picea mariana. Next base: position 47,209 of record JASDQU010736761.1, on the reverse strand, counting down.
AGATATGAGAGAATGTAACTTGAGTGAATCCCTCCAGAAATTCCCAAATCTCATCAAAAAGTGGCTGGAGGGTGAAATTTCTTAAGGTGAATTTCTTGTTAAACCAATTCGTAATTAGCAATAAATCACCAAATATTTGTATTCTTACTATTCCATATTCAGTTGCAAGAGTAAGTGCCAACTTCGAAGTCAACATCTCAACCAAATTGTTAGGTACAGGCCCAATGCCTAATTTAAAACTAATAGTATGAGAGCCAAAGAAGTAGATTATACCACCTGCTCCTCCCAAAGGAGGCTCTCCCTATTATGATCCAAATACTCAAAATATCATAAAATTATAGAAGTACACACCATGTACAGAATGTCAACGTGGAGCACAACTCCAAGATAGATAAGTTACACAATAACTCCTTAAAGAATAGGGGAACCCCCTCCAAATAACCAAATACCTTTCATACTTCACAATTCACCTCTCAATAATGAATACATGACCTCTTATATATATCTATTCACACTTGCACCTGAGGCCCCTTTATCACTAGGACGACCCTATTACATATGTATTTACACATTACATGTACATTTAGGCCCATATATGCCCCCCTTTGGGGTCATATCATATACATTTATCCATATATATGCCCCCCTTGGGGTCATATCATATACATTTATCCATATATATGCCCCCCTTGGGTCATAATATAGTACCCTCCTTCAAAAATCTTTGTCCTTAAAGCTTTGCATTTAAAGGCTTCACATGTGATGAAACCAAGTAATATGATTTTTTTATGTTCCCGCTTTCTTCATTCCATTGCTTATGATCTATCCATCCAAAATCAATTCTTTTCAGTCTTAATCCTTGGTGTCTAGTTGTTGAATAATTTTCTTTCCTTTGATTCCATGTATTTTTGTTGAAGCTTCTGCAATTTGTAGTCATTTTTGGTCTCTGATAATAGCTTGTTGAAGAGTAGTTTGGTGATCCCTTGTTCCATGAATATTAACAAGTATTCCATCTTCTTCCTTCATAATGTTGATATTGTCCTTATTATCTTACTTGAAATGTTTCTTGGTAATGAGGGTGTCGATACAGTTTCACATTTGATGGTCTTCCTTCACTTTGCACATGCATTTCATCTATCTTCTTTTCAGCGACAATGGAATCCTCGATCATCTTTGCTTGTTCTTTGATTACTATAGCCTTCGATATAATACCATCATATTTGGAATGTACATCCTCTAGATGGAGTTCAACTTCTTCAAGTATCTTTTGTTGGCCTTCTTGAATCTTGTCTTCTTTCTCCTTTTGAAGATGCAATGTGATCCCATCTAACAAATTCTGACGTCCTTCTTCAATTCTGGCTTGCATTTCTGAATTAACCTCATCCATATTTAAGGATTCATCAACCTTCTTGCAAATTTCCTCTTGCAGTCTTTTGGTAGATTCTTCATCCAAAATTCTTCTTTCTTCTTTATTTTGATAATTCTTCTTTTCTAATTTCAATATCTTAACCTCATCCAATAGTTTTTTATTATGTATTTGTAATCTACATATGATCTAGGCGGATATCGGTGGCCACCCACCTTTTCTAGCTGGCTCAAAACAACTTTCTAGCAATTTTGATAATTTACTATTTTTAGCATTTTTCGGGTCCTGAACTTACAGAGCCGTTTTGAGGCCCTAAACGACGTTTTTTGGGGTATATTGCATGTGCAACTATTGTATTCCTCGGATATATCTTTCCAATGGGCTATCATGCGCCTAAAACGGAGATCGTATGCAAAAGTTACAACCCCAGGAAGTTGATGTACCGACTTACCCAAACGGGGCCCACATGACTTTTGGCGCTTCATCTCCTAGGGTTAGGTTTTTGGATGTTTAGGGTTTTTGAAACTCCTGTTTATTGTAAAAAGGCCTTGAGAGCCTCATTGTAATCATCTTCTTGCGAATGAGCACAACCGTCACATCTCTTCTCAGAGATAAGCCGCCACCATTCCAGCAAGCTTGTTTTCCGCTGCATTTTACAGTTTCAGCTTATTTCCTTATTGAATTGAAAACCAGTTTTATTGTATCTCTGTTATTTTGTGTTAAGCATCTGGTAATAATTTGTAGTCATTTCGTTCTGCTCATAAAATCTGGATCAACATATCTCTTCATCTTTCTTTTTCAAATCTTCTCTTGATTCATCTTTTTCCCACTTGCCTTTGCTAGTATTTTCTTGCTTTAGGTTCTTAACCTCCTTAATGAGTGATTCATTAAGGGATATTATCTTATATATCTCCTCACCCTTCTTATTAATCACTTCCTTTTCTTCTTTTAATTCATCTTGAATTCTATATAATTCCTCCATTTTTGTATCCCTAATCCATTTATCTGAGAAGAGTTTTTCAAATTCTTCCCATGTGCAGTGCCATCTAGTATTTTGATCAACACTCATCCACCACTTCCAAGATTCATCAAAAAAATAATCTATTGCCTCCGTAGGAGTCATATTAAATTATTTTACCAACCATTCCATAGGATTGATTTCATCTTTATCTTCATCTCATGTAAATTAAGGTATTGTCATTGATTCTTAATTGAGGTCTAACCCCAATCCTTGACTTCCAACCTCTATATATTAAGGATAAATGTCTCAAATATTTATCATTCTTGTTCCAATATTCTCTTCTATATTCTATCTTTCCAATGGATTTTGAATTATCTCAATTGGACATTCCAATCAAAAGTTATGATAGTTTTAAGTCAACATACCTTGGAAACCTTGATTTGCAGTCTGTCCTCCTGGCCGACCTTACTTCTGATGTATCTCTGCAATTTCGGCCCTTATTAACCTGAAATTGTGACCTATAATACTCTAAAGTTTCTTCTCTACAATGCCACAGGTCTGACCAAAATTTTATGTGCCAAGTGGAAGCTATGGTAACTTCCCCACACCTTAATGATTTTTGGCCTTTCCAGGAGAGAGCACTTGTACAACATGCTCCCTGCACAATAATTGATATAAAATTATGAAAATTTCACCATAAATACTATGGCATGTCCATTGTTCAATCAAACTTTTCTCACTCAATTTGGATCCTCTATGAAGAATTTATGGTTGTTTTACCTGGAACTCTTGTTTGAGTCTAGTCAATAGGACTAGTGAAATACCCTATCTTACACAGAGTGTATATACAAAATTAGGATGACCCAAAATATGAAAATTTTATCAGAGATACCTTGATCATTTCGATGAATATCATATGGATTTCCGGGTCTAAAATGTTACAGAAACAATTTTATAGTGAAAATTCTGAGATGACTAAATTCAGGATGATTTTAGAACCCTATCTTACACAGTCTATATCTATGAAATTATAAGTTCTCAAGAGTTGAAATTTGTACCCCATGTACCTTGATCCATCTACTAAATATTCTCCAAGGGGTTCCTTCTGAAACACCATTAAAAATAAGTTATAGCTAAAATTCCAAGGTGTCTCAAGTGTAGCAGCAAAACCCCAAGACCTTGAGCTATGATTCCAAATGTTATGATCCAAATACTCAAAATATCATAAAATTACAAAAGTACACACCATGTACAAAATGTCAAAGTGGAACTCAACTCCAAAATGGATAAGTTACACAACAAATCCTTAAAGGATAGGGGAACCCCCTCCAAATAACCAAATACCTTTCATACTTCACAATTCACCTCTCAATAATGAATACATGATCTCTTATATATAGTTATTCACACTTGCACATGAAGCCCCTTTATCACTAAGTCGACCCTATTACATATGAATTTACACATTACATGTAAATTTAGGCCCATATATGCCCCCCCTTGGGGTCATATCATATACAATTAGCCATATATATGCCCCCCCCTTGGGTCATAACACTCCTTGATATGCCTCATCAAAGTACGCCCAAGGCTTCGATATGTCAATTCATTCCTTGTTAACTTTTATAGGCATATTTGTGCAAGTTTTAAACCTGTGAAGTAAAACAATGCATATAGATTCTTAAGAAAAACATAAATTAATCAATGGCTCATACACATAGTACATAGAGATTATCAGGGATTATCCCTTTTTTGTGTGCTCCCTTGTCCCTAGTTCAGGAATTACTTGCTTTGGTGATGATACTTATGCATATTATGGATCATGGATTATGGAATCTACTACAATTAGAATATTTTCAACTCGATTTTTCGATGGGGCCTCCTCTCCACTTGCTCAAGCACACAACATACATATTCATATTTGCTCATAGCATATCAACTATCATGGCTTGTTCCTCTTTTGTTATTGTTTTGAAAGTATGGTCTGTGGCGACCTTAATGTGTATGAGTGAGACATCAGATAGTCCAAAGGTGAAAAATATATTTGTGAGGAAGGAGTTCCAAATAGCCGTGGGGAAAGCACTAAAGGAGAGATGAAAGTAGTCGTGGGGAAAACATGGAAGGTTAAGATCAGGCAAAATGTTGAGACATATGTCATTTGTAAACATAATTTTTCTTATCACACTCCACACGTCCAAACAAAACTTAATGTGTGATTTTTGTGAGGTTATACGTTATGTTACGATGTTACACTTACCGTCATAAAAACACTTAGAAACAATTGTAAGTCAAAGTCACTTGAACATGACCAAAACATCAATCAATTTAAAATGTTTTTAGTGACTAATTCCATAGATGATGTCCTGCATTTTTCACCTAAATCCTTTCTATTCTTATCCCAGAATGTAATTCACAATGTCTCTCTCTATAATCAATCTAAACATCATTTCTTTTCTCCAATTTCACTTCATTTATATGTGCATACAATATATCGCTATTTACTTTAGTGTTAATTTGTTTTGCTCTGAGTTGGTCTCTTCTTTGTTCCCATATTTAATGTAATGTGTTGGCTATTCATTGTTGCCGGTCGCTATGGGAAACCAAATCTGACTTTTTAAAGGTGGTAATTAATTAAAGGTTCGTTGTTTTTTAAGTTGGATCTCTTATCCACGATATTGCGCTCTTCTGATGAGGAATTTGGCTAAGGAAATTTAGTGAAATGTTGTTGATTCAAAAAATAGATTGAGAAGTCCAAACAATACATTACCATTTCAATTATTCAAAATCATCTTGAGCGCCCCCAGATGGGGTGTTATTGATGCCATCATGAGGACAATCTCAGGACTTGTGTCCCTCGCCACCCATCCTTTCTATCTCCATCAAGGGCAAGCATCATATTTATAAAATCCATAGAATTAATTTGACGAGAAATCTGGAATGTGGGGAGTGTCATGGGTCCAACTCCTGGTACAACTATTGAGCACGATATCTATCGCCAAGGATTTTTAGCAATTACTCTGGTTAATGATAATATTATAGTCGACAGATCCCACATGACGGTGATCAATTCAAACAATCGATCTTGCTCGTTATGTTTCCCCTAGAGGCTCAATTCATTCTGGTTGTTTTGGACACATGAGATTAGTTCTTTGGCTTCCTCGATTGTTGTCTCTAGTTCTATCTCTCTCCAAATGCCATAGGTTCAAGGATGAAAAAGCGTCCGCCGAAGTAGAGGCTCTTCTTGGCAAGGTGGTGCATGTTTCAGGGCTCATGGTTCGACTGAAGAAGAATTCCAGCAAGTTGCATCGGACACTTCAATGACTGGTGTTCTTGAGGGGGGGAATCCAGAGCTAGAAGCCATGAAAGCACATTAGGAGGAGACCATATTTTGGAGCTGTAAAGTAGAATGTGTGGAGGAGTTTCCTTCGCCCATGGGGGAGTTGGAGGCTCACGATCAAGATAAAAGAAAGAACCCCTTTGTGTAGAAAAGGCTTCTTCCTTAAGCCTCCAAATAAATCCAGCAAGAAGCTTGCTCAGTAACCTCATAATGCAGACTAGCAGAAGAGCATATGCATTGAAAAGCAAACTATTTCTTTGTCATTTGCATTTAAATCAAATTAATTGCATTTGGTCCATCCTGCACACTCTATCTATCAAATGTTATTTAGAAGGACGATTATATATGTAGCATCTTCCATAACATAAATCACAATGTTTAATCAAAACTTTCGTGGTTAATGTTACTTCAGGAGTCTAATGTTGTTTTTGGTAAATTAAATGGATAGAAATGTAATCATCCCTTTGCATCAAGTTTTGACATCAGAATTGTCCTGTTAAGATTTCAACTTTATTTGTTACATTATATATTTCTGGAGAGGATAAACAATACATAATAACACTTTCAAGTTGTATGGCTTTGAACTGCAGCAAGACAATATTTTCCTAACAACAATAGCATAGTCAAGCCCCCGCACCATGTTGACAAAGTTGATGTCGAAAAATACCTAGTCATCTGCATGTAAAATACAACAATTTATGTTATGGAGGATGCTACATATAAAAGCATCCTTATTCTAAATAAGTGTGAAAGCCTTCATGTGAATAATCTTGTTGGACAAAAATCATAACACTTTGACATAACTATACTCAAAACAAATAATGTGGTTGAAGGCGCATTAAAGCGGTGCAAGGACTAAGTTGCTTTGCAACATTCACTCTTGTTATTAAATCAATTACGAAGGAGAGAGATTTGACTTGATCCGAGTGGGGCGAATAAATCGGTACAGAGGAGAGATAATTGACTTGTTTTGAGTGGGGCAAATAAATTGTTGGAACATTTTATTGACTTCAATTAGAAAATAAAGTGAGTGAACATTTCCTTTTATTGACATGACTTAATTAGAAAATTATCCATCGTGCTTCAAATGCTATTGGTTGGAAAATGAAAAATGGATAGTTGGACAGAGAGACTAGATATGTCTGTATTAATTTGATTTGAGTGGGAATGAATAAACAGGTGAAAATTTATTTCAATAAAGAGAATTTTAATGTACTTTAAATTATTGTATTTTAAAGTTGGTAAGATATTTATTGACCTAACTCAATGGGTGAAGAAATATAGAATTGTGTTAATAAAGAGAACATTATCATATTAGGATATTTTATTTTCTTTTCAAATTATGAGAGTTGGAGAGTGGGCGAAAAAGAAAGATGTTGATAGTGTTGAAAAATTGTGAGATATAATGAAAAATGCTTTGACTCCATTTGAGCAGTAGAGGCAAAAAAATAAGTAGAGAATTTTTTCAATAATTTTTTGGAAATTTGGCTTTGGATTGGTACCAATTCACTTGGATGACATTGCTTCAAGAGATTATTTTGATAGAAAAAGAAAAAGTAAATACTTGGGTTGTGTTTATGTTGAAATTGTGGCTTGTATACTTGAAAAAATGGGCTATGTGACTGTGGAGCGTTTCCTATTGAGGAAATGGCTCAAGAGCCTTGTGAAGGCTGTTGTGAGCACTCCTAGAGCATATGAGAGTTCCTAGAGTTCCAATATATGAGATTCTTATCCAAACAAGTGTAGTATAGCCTTGAAGGGAAGTGGGAAGGCCTAAGGGACTACATGGAAAAGAAGGGGGATTCCATTCCTTGGGTTGTGTTGGTTGAGGGGAAGAGAGCTAGTGGATTGGAACTGTTGTCAGAGTGGAACCTATATTTTGGACTAATAATAATGGAGAGTGGACAACCAAGAGTGCCAAAACTCCTTGCGGATTCATAGCCTCAGCTCTGGGGTGGATTTTTGTTAAGAGAAAATTAACAACAAGCCTATGGTTGGGAGGAACTTCCTTTGTATGCATTCAATTGGTTATTTTATGAACATATAAGTTATTTGTTATGTTTATTATGATAATTCCATTATGTAAATGAATATTTGAATGTTGTGTTTTTAATTATTGAATGGTTCCATTCATTTTTTAAAATATGTTGCTAAATGCATGTTAAATTATGGACTTGTTTCCCCTTGGTTTATTTTATATGTATGGGGAGTTTTAAATTTCATTTTAGAAGGAAGGTATGTTATATTTTTCTTGAGAAACAGGAAGTCATTAATGAATCATAAATATCCCTCAAACGACATAGATGGTGCATGTTATTCTAACAAAAAATTCACTAAATATGGAACGGGATAGAGAGAGGTCATTCCTATAAATGTTAGTTGTGCAGAGGGAAGAGTGTGCAGAGGGGGAGGTTGTGCAGAGGGAAGAGTTTGCATAGGGAAGAGTGTGCATAGGGAGGAGTTGTGAGAGAGTCTTTGCATAAGAGAGAATTCATAAAAATGGATAAGTTTCAAAGGGGTGAAACTTGATGGACTCAAGGTACACTATGAAATTGGTGGAAGTGAAGAACCCAATATTGTGCGAAGAAAGAGATTTGTGTGGAGCATGGAGGAATGTTTTCCAAATAAGGAATCTTCGTGCCATATAAGTCATAAAAATGACTAAGTATTGTGCGCATATAAAAAAAAATCTCAACATACTATGAAATAATGAAACTATATGTATGGTGGTGGACTATGAAAAAAAAGGGGAAAGGGGGGTAAGGGTTCTATACATGGTTAAACTTGGAATGCAAGAATGATACATGAAAATGGATCAAGAAGAACTTGGGTACTAATTTTTCAGGTGATTTTTTATTTCAATGATGTTTGTTTATATGGTTGAAGTTGGAGAAACACCATATCCCATGTTGCAAAGGACTGTTATGAGTGATGCCAATCTTCTTGTTACTTCAATCAGTTTTGGTCCATAACCAAGTTTTCCTTTAGTATGCGGAGAATGGACTCCCTAGTATGGAGTGTATAATCAACTTCTTGAAGCTTTGAAGTTCCTGGTAAGAATGAAGTGACCAACAAAGGTTTTTTTCCATAAAATGCTTCAAATGGGGTCAATTTGGTAGCTCCATGATAAGAGGTATCATACCACCATTTTTCTAGTGGAATCCATTATGCCCATTGGTACGACTTTTCAAAGGTGAAACATCATAAATAGGTTTCAAGGAACTTGTTGACTATTTCAATTTGACCATATGTTTGAGGGTGATATGTTGTGCTCATCTTTAGTTGGGTACCCTGTAGTTTAAATAGTTCCTGTCAAAATTTGCTAGTAAAAGTAGGGCCTCAATATAATATAATGGAAGTGAGCATGCCATGTAACTTAAATTTTTTATCAAGAAAGACTTGGTAAACTAAGGAAAGGGTAAATAGATGGGATAGGGTAAAAAAATGAGCATACTTGGATGGAAATTCAAATACCACCATGATCACAGATTCTTTTCCTACCCTTAGCAGTCCCATAATAAAATCCATGATATTGTCTACCCGAATGTGTGTTGGGATTGGAAGTAGTTGCAACACCATTGGTGAATTTACCATCTCCCCTTTATGTCTTTGGCATGTGTCGGATGTGGCAACAAAATCATGAATATCATTTTTCATCCCCTCCCAAAAGAATGAACACTTAGCTCGTCCATATGTTTTATGAAATCTAGAGTGACCAATTGTAGGTGATGAATGAAATTCCTCTAATATTCTTTGTTTTAAGGTTGAATTCTTTATTAGAACAATGCATCCTTGATATCGCAATGTATCAAGATGCCATGTATACCCCTTAGGAGGTTTTGGATCATCCTGGAGTCTTTGGATGAGTTAAAAAGTAGTTTCATTTGCAACCCATTTACTATGAGCATCCTCCAACTAACTTGGAACTAGTAAAGATAAGGTCAAAAGGGATCCATTGTCCTCAAATTGTTGAGATAAGGCATCAATGACCACATTTTCTTTACCTTTATTATAGATAATCTCGTAGGCATACCCTAGTAGCTTGGTGGCCTACTTATGTTGCTCTAGTGAGGATAATTGTTGTTCAATAAAGTACTTTAGATTGTGAAGGTCGGTCTCTATCTAGAAATGTCGCCCAAGGAGGTATGGGCATTAGGTATCTATGACAGGTGGGATGGCCATCATTTATTTCTCATATGTAGATTTACCCATGTTTCAGTCACATAAATGTTTATTGGTGAATGATAGGAGGGGGTGCATCATATTGTGCCAAGACCTCGTCCAGAGGCATCACATTCTAGAAAAAATATCTTAGTAAAATTTGGCATTGCTAATATTGGAGTTGTGCACATGGGATCTTTTAAAGTTGAGATGGATTATTTTGTGGCCTCATTCCAAATAAAGAAATTCTTCTTAAGTAGTGAGGTTAAGGGAGATGCAATTTTCCATAATTTTTCACAAAATTCCTGTAATACTTGTAATTCCTAAGAATCCTCTCAATATCTTCAAGGTTTTTGGACACAACCAATCTTTCATAGCTGCAAATTTCTTTGGATCAAATCGTACTCACTTTTGGCTAGCAATGCGACCCAAATATTCAAATTTGAAACCCCAAAAGAAAATTTAGAGTGTTTGACAAATATTTGGTGGTCCTATAGGAGTTGCAAGGCTTTATCAATGTGTTTGATGTGGGATTCCCATGTTATTCTATAAATCAAAATACCATCAAAGAATACTAGCACAAAATTGTGAAGGAAGGGCCTAAATATCTTATTCATGAGGCTCTATAAGGTTGATGGATCATTCCAAAGGCCAAAAGGCATCACCAAAAACTCATAATGACCTTCATGTGTACAAAACGTTGTCTTATGAATGGATACCTATTTAATCCTAATTGGGTGGTAGCTTGAGTGGAGGTCTAATTTTATGAAAAACTGGGCTCCATGGTGTTCATCCAAGAGGTCATCAATAACTGGGATAGGAAATTTGTCCTTGATCATCAACTTATTGAGAGCTCAGAAATCTAGACACATGCAGCAAGTAACTTCTTTATTTAATACGATAACCACCGATGATGAATACGGGAATAGTGTTGTGACATATGACCACTTCCTCCAACAATTCATGAATGATTTTTTCAATTAATTTTTCTATAAAAAATGGTTCCTATAAGGATGCACATTGGGTGGTTGACTTCCTGTAATGAGGGGAAAACCATGGTCATGTTCCCCATGTGAAGGTGTTAAACCTCGTGGAAATTGAAATATGCGTTGATTCTTAGAGAGACCCAATTGCAAATATAGATGAATTTTTGGTGGTGTGTTGTCGACTCCCCATATGGCATTGAATTGTGCAATAAGACCTGAGTGGAATTTCTTCAACAACTTCTCCATACAATGAGACATTATAATCTCATGGTAACTAGAGGTAATCCCCTTAATGGTATGTGTCTTCCATTCTTGTGTAAATCACATTACAATTCCTTGAAATCCATGGTGACTAGTCCCAAATTGCATAGCCATTCTGCCCCAAAAACTATATCACAACCACCCATTTCAATGGAATACATGTGATTTTTGAGATGATACTCTCTGATTTGTATTTTCACATCTGTCCCCACATTCCATCGTGCCACCATTAGCAATCATAATTTGAAAATCATATATGGGGTGTACATAACAATGGGTGTCTTGTGCCACTCTCCTATGAATAAAATGGTGTGTGCTGCCACTTTCAATCAACACAATCACTTTGAGGTGCTTGATGTAGCCAATTAATTTCAAGGTTTGTGGCGTCAAGGAACTATAAAGGGCATGGAGATAAATATGGGGCTCCTTAGGAGGAGCTTGCAAGGGGGATTTCTCTTCCACTAGAATGTCCTCCATCCATTTGAAATAATCTATGTTGTTTATATTTATTCCCTTTGAAATATCATTCATCACAATTATAGCAAAGATGGATGCGCTAAAGTTCTGCCATCTCTTCTAGATATGACTTGTGGATGCAGACTGACTGTGAGCTAGAGGGGCTAGGAGTAGTTTTCATCGGGGGGTTAGGGAGCGTGTCAAATAAATATCTCTTGAGTTGTGCATTGATCAATATCTCATCTTATTTGGCTCAATCACGAGCATCCAACCATTTTGTGGGAGTTGCATCATGACATGTGCTTTAATTGCATCCTTGAGACCACTGATGAAACATTCTTTAAACAATAAATTAGATTGGCCCTCTATGTGGATATCCAATAGCTCAAATCCAGTGATATATTCCATAATTGTACATGTTTGGTGTAATTTTGTTAGGCATCCCAAATGGTGAGTGTCACACTCAAAATGAGAAGAAAGTATTTGCACAAACTGGGTTCATGCAATGTAGCCTTTATAAGCCTTCCTATACAATTTCCACCACTGCCAACATTCAACATCCAAATATAAGACCCCCACATGTAGATTTCGTAGGTCATCATTAATTCCATGTAGAGAGAAATAGTGTTCCATTTGTGTAACCCACCATGAAGGATCTGACCCTTAAAATTGATCGTGCCCACCTTTGGAAAATGGAGCCATGAATTGTGATCTTGGAATGTGGTCAAGTGATTATTCTAAAACATGGGTGTGTCTTGTACTTCCATGGGTGTGAATTCCTCTTTGGTTGGGTTAATGTGTGGATCACTTACATGAAGATCCACAAGTGTTTCTACTACTGACAAGAGGCTAGTTTGTTTTGTCACTTCTTCTTGCACCTATCAAACTATAGTTGCAAGACTGTTCAATATTTCTTTTATCAATGTGCTCTAAGAAGAATGGTCTTGATCTAGTGTGACTTGTTGTTCGTTTTTGGAGTGGGCCATGTTGCGAGTTTGAACCATGGGACTAGAAAAGACAAAATATTACTGCAGTGACAAAATATGAAAATTCTCCTTAGGTGCAAAGATTTAGGGATTTCATTAGTAGACTGAAGAGTTTAGGGTTTGCAAGGGATAGTTTTTTACCCACCGAATGAAATATCACGTGTTAATTAAAGATGCCAAAACATGTTTCTAGCCTAAAAAAAATTCTACTAAAATTTGGAGGTGTGCTAGCCTACGAAAGAGCTATGATACCATTTGTGGTCTTCCTTACCCCTTGAATGATGGAATGCAACCATGTATACAGAGAATATAATTGCAAATAACCAAGAACGAGAGACAATAAGATAGAAAATGTATAAAGACCCTTGAATATTAATAATGAAAATAAGAATGCAATGTTCACTTAACTCTTAAGGTGGGGTAACCTTCCCCCAAGCAGAGCTCCAAATACACTAGACAAGAAAAGACATTCTATTGACTCCTATATATTTAAATAAATTTTACATAGAAAAAACGCTAACTACTTGTGGTCCCATCATAAATGGGTACCAACTACCTAGTGGGCCTTATAAAGTGGACCCTCTTTACATTGAATAACTAACTATTAATATATGTTGGCCTTATTCAAAGAGTATGGTTGCATACTATAACTAACTAACTTCTATGTCACCCAAAGTAGGGAGGTTAGGGTAGGACCCTAACAAAATCTTTCAATAAAATATGTAGAGGTTGTGTTCTAGGTTTTCAATCGGTGAGCATGAGTACTCCACCAACGAGTGGCCTATAATATAAAAGATTGTACCAATTTTTGCAATCAACCTTGTTCTATAAAAGTTTTAGACACTTCACTAACATGTATGGTAGGTGATCCACATTCTTTAAATATCTAACCAAGGTTTGAGTTCCTTGGGGTCCATGGGTACGATGAGTCTTCTTCCATTTTCTTTGGGATTTATCTTGTCTTTCTCAAAAGGTATATTTTCTTTAATATTCATCCCACATGATCTTCTGACTAACCCTACACATGCTATACTTCTTTAGACAAGGTCGATAACCAATAAGTTGACCAAGGTTGACATTCCCATTATACTTTTTTCTACACCTTTCAATAGTCCAATGGTCTCTACAAATATTTGATCAATCAATTTTTAAAAGTTTCTTGACCTAACTAATTTAGGTCTCCCCATATTAGGCCATGTCTTGTTTGGAAGGATGTTCACCTAAAATCCAAAGTTGACCACAAGTTTTGGGATTAAAAAGCCTTCAATTTCTAGGTTGAATTGAGGATCATAATAATTTGTTGGCTTCTCTTCTTGATTGAATTGACATAGTTTATTTATTACTTTACCTCCATCCATCTTGCAATATATTCATCAATTTAATTAACCTTGCTACAAATTCTTCCTCACTTTGTAGATCCAAGAATTCATCTAGGGAAATGTTTTTTYTGTTTTCTTTCCTTTTATGTCTATAGTCTTGAAATTCTTCCTCTTTATCTGATTTTCTAAACATGTCTATGGCTTCATTAACATTTTATTTTTGTCTCATTGGATTTGGGTACATGTTATTTTCTTTTCTTTCGGGTTTTATTTGAGTATTTCTTTACAAAAGTGCATAATCCCCTTTCCTTGCTCCCAATCTAGTGACCACATTTAAATTCTTGAAATTTAGTTATTCATGTTTATGTGCACTTTGCAAAATATTTGCATTTCTCTTATTCCTTACCTTTTCTAGTATTATCATACAATGTTTTAACAAATGATCTCCTACCCCACAGTTTTTGTAAAATTTCAAATCAATTTATATTTAAGGGGAATTCAATACTAAGGTGGTCATGTTTATAACAAGTAAAAGAAAACCTCCTATAATATCCACCTCGACCTCCATGTCAACTACCTTTATCTCCTCTTCTTCCACTGTAGATGCTTCTTCTTGGATAGTCTCCACCACCTCTTCAACCTTGTACACCCTAGTTTTGATCTATTGTTTGTGTGTGATATATTGTTTGCTAGTTGGGTTTGTTCCTTCCATTGTGATGACATTTAGATGTATTGTAGGTATTGTTTTCATAGATTTCACACCACCTTTTCTTGGTATTCTTTAGATTATGGGGATACTCCTTTGTATTATGGTTCGTTAGAGCCTCACATATTTCACATTAGTACTCAACTTCAATATTTATAACATCATGATGTATATTAGTCAATTCTTTTTGTTTACAATATTCTTTTGTGTCTTCTTGGTTCATGCATATAATGCACTATGTATCTAATCTCCTTGTTGCATTGTAAGGTCTCACAATGATTTCTGAATTATCTCCAAATTTTCTTCTAACTTTTTGTCTATCGACAAGCTCACCCAATCCTCATCGGTTTCAATTTGCTAGGACTCTTTGTATGTTTTGTTTTTTTTGCATTCTTAGGGCTGCCCTAATTTTCTATAATAGACTAGAAAGCAACCATTGCACTAAAATATGTTTATCAATAGTGTAAGGAATACAAATGAGAAGATGCTTAAGTTTTTTTTGTTATATTTACTTTCCAACTCTTTTGGTGTTTTCTTAATTTCCTTGAGCTTCTTGGTTGTAAGACACTTTAACATTTTGTGCTCAGAAAAATGACAAAAATTCACTCTTAATCTCATCCTTGTTTCTATTGTGGTTTTCAATAAACCTCATAAAACATGTTAGTGCTCATGTTCTTAGTGCACTAGCAAGTTGCATCATTTGCTTGACTTCATCAGTGACACCCATCACATGCAACATATTTTCCGAGATGAACCAATGTCTCTTTGGATCTTTGTCACCCTCATACAAGGGAAGGTTTCCAGAATTGAGAATTACCATATTTTTTTACTGACTTGACAGTGGTCTCGTAGGTATTCCATTGATTGACTTCTTCATACTCTCGACTAGATTATATTTTCTACCACATTCTTGATTCTCCCACTCATTCTCTTCTTGAAAATTTGTATGATATATATATATATATATATATATATAGATATATAATCTTTGTACTCAAATATGTAATTTTTTCGTGGTCTTGTTTCTTCATTGAAGAGATCATTCGGACTTTCAATCAATGGCATTTTGGTTTCTTGGCGATTAAATTTAGCAGGGGACTATTCCCTTTCCCATGAGATCCTCGATATGGATTAACAAGTCATTGTCTCCTTCCTCGAGTATGATATTTAACAAATTAATTTGGATCCATATCCTATCCTTGACTTGACCATATTTGTCTAATTGACATGAAATTAATGTTAGACCAAGTTAAATATGCAAATGTTATTGAAAGACTTCATTTATGCTAAGACTTTCTCTTCTTGTGTCTAGTGTTCTTATTATTATATGTCTAAACCCATTGTCCTCCATAATTTAAAAATTATTTCACAATTGTAGGGCTCCCATGCTAGCTTCTACACTTTCAAAAATCTTGTCCAAAACAAGATCCATTACAGTTTCTTCCACTTACACATCTTGTTGGTTTTCATGCCTCAACTCATTGTAAAAACATGAGTAAAATGAATAACAAAATCTATGTAGATCAAGGGAAATCTTGTTGGATGAAGGTGTGACCATACCGATCATTCTTCAATCACTTCACTTGCATCTAGCACATGCGAGCTATCCAACATCGAAGTGATGAACATTACTTGACTAACCTTAATCATTAATGGTTAATGGTTGGAGATGCGAGCTATCCAACATCGAAGTGATGAACATTACTTGACTAACCTTAATCATTAATGGTTAATGGTTGGAGGACATTCAAACAATAATCATTATTTATTCATGTTTTTTATCTACTTAGTCCAATCCAAAATTAATGTGAAACATATAGTCTTTCATAAAATTTGTGTTTTTTTAGGTATTAGCTAGGTCGTCCTAATACATATACATCAACATCTAGGTCGATGGCGACCACTGTTGTTGTGTATTGTCTGCAGTGAATGCCATACCATGAGCATATATTGTGGGAGTTCTCGGCCGTCCAGTTGGAGAGCATTCCCAATGGGTCGGACGTTATGGCCTTCCGAAAAGACAAAAGAGCATCGAGGTCCCTTTTCTCGTGGGCATCTTCAGAATGGGAATACGTTGCTGCAGGCAGAGAGGCGGCCATGGATTCAGAATGGGAATACGTTGGTGCAGGCAGAGAGGCGGCCATACACATAAGCAATGAGATGAGAAGCAGAATATCCATTTCTCGTGGGATTCACCTTCAGAATGGGAATACGTTGGTGCAGGCAGAGAGGCGGCCATACACATAAGCAATGAGATGAGAAGCAGAATATCCATTTCTCCGTCTCTCACGACAACGTATTTCAAAGCGCTCTAAGCTTTGTGTTCTTAGCTAAAGAACATGGATTCACCTTCCTCAGAATGGGAATAAGTATGGGAATACGGTTTCCTCATTGAGGTTGTTGGAGGCAGAGAGGCAGCCATGCACATAAGCAATGATATCAGAAGCAGAATATCCAATTCTCCGTATTTCAAAGTGCTCTAAGCTTTGTGTTCTTAGCTACATGTATTTCAAAGGCTTCTGAGCTGTGTGTTCTTAGCTATCCCCCACACACATTTATATATATATCGGTTTTCGTATGAAGTGTCATGTAGAGTTTGAGTCGGTGAGGCCATATACAGCGCTTCTCTTATGGAGTTTCGTATTGAACTTATGCAATAAACTAGCTAGCATTACTAGAAGGAGAAATTCTTATTTATAAGAACATATAGATTCCCCACAACTTCTCAAGAGGAGTGTAATCTACATCTACAAGGAAAAATAAGATATTATTTCACTAGTGCAAAACAAATGCTAATGGAAAAATGTCCATAAGCTAGTTCATATGAAAAAATTAGGGTCTTAGTTGTGTTGATGCAAGTTCTCCGAACTGGGGAAACTTAGGAAGAATGGAGAGAGCTAGCTATACATATAGATATTAGCTTTGTGACTGAAAGGTAAGATCTAGGAAGTCAAAAACCTGAGTGATTGGCTTATTTATCGAAGTCACTTGAGGAGGATTTCTCTTACTAAGCATGAAAGAAAAATTAGGGTTTCCGTTGATCGGAGTTATCCGCTCCTCCCGGTTATCCCCGGCTCCATAAACTGTTCATGTCATGAAACCCCAACTCCCTTAGGTGCGTGCAACATAATGCATAATCCATCATGCTCATCTCAAATTAATTAATTTTTATCCAAAATTTTATTTAGTTACAAAATTGCATTTATAAGTTCTGTACACAAATTATTTTTTTATCGAGTGTAATATTACTAGCATAGCGACAAAGTGGCTGTGAACGTCTACTGGGCAATCCAATATGAAACGGTACATAGAGCTGAGGAAATCCAAAAATTAAATGTGGTAATTTCAAAGGTTAATCAGTTAAACTTGGCAATCATATGGTGGTACAGTGATTTTTTAATATGATTAGGTAAATATTAAAAAGTAAACACATTAATTGATGCATTAAAAAATATAAGGAAGTTATGAAGAGTAAATCACATTCATTGATTTGGGAGGACGACTAAAAATATGCCAACATCTTCAATTGTTAGCCATCAGATTAGAATTTTAGATTAAAAGGTGATTAATTGTGCCCATCTCCAATAGATATACGCCTTTCGGCGTAATTATGGCACCGTATATGTGCCACCACTCTAGCAATAAATTATTTTTTATCCACCTAATATTATTAAATTATTTTTTATCCACCTAATATTATTAGGCACCATCTATGTGAGAGCCACTCTAGCACTAAACACTTTTAATAAAATTTTTAATAAACTCAAAACTTTATCTTAGCTCTATTTTACCACAAACACTTTCAATGAAGTTATAATAAACTCGGAACATAGGCTATCAATGAAGTTAAAATAAACTCGGAACTTAGGTTATTAAAGATAGGAACAACGAACCTTACAATAAGGCTATGATTCTATGGTCCAATGCGATTGCAAGAATAATTTTTTTATTATGTGAAAATAATGTTTTTTGAGTTTGCTATCTCTAACATTAGGGATTAGAAAAAATATGTGATCAAACGCCAAACTAATAAAAAATCGACTATGAATCGAATACTAGAGTCCTTAGCCTTCTACACGGACTAATAATTTGGAAAACTTATCTAGTATTAACTCTATATACATGGATCATCCAGAAGTTTCATTGACATTTAATGGATCATCCACAAATTTCATTGACATTCCATTAACAATTTAGTAAGTTTTTCATTTAACATTTGTTATTATAATATATAAGATGATTAATTCCATTTGATATTGGAAAATACATTTATAAGATTCGTTATATAATATAAAATATGATTATTTGTTATTTGAAAATACATTTATAAGATTCTTTATTTATATTTAATATTTATAAGATAAGTTTTTCATTTAACATTTGTTATTATAATATATAAGATGATTAATTCCATTTGATATTGGAAAATACATTTATAAGATTCGTTATATAATATAAAATATGATTATTTGTTATTTGAAAATACATTTATAAGATTCTTTATTTATATTTAATATTTATAAGATTTTTTATTTATATTTGATATTTTTTTATTATAATGTAAAATATATTACAAATTAGAATATAGTTTAATTTTAATGTGATTTTAATAATAAAATTTTTAATAAACATAATAATATAAAAAATTAAAATGAATTTCAATCTATATATTTTTACTAGCTTTGATATAAAACATTCAAATAAAGAAATTTCCATTCAAATAATTTCATATATATTCCACATATAGATTTGTATATTAATAATTAATAAAAATTTAAATAATTTTTTTCTAATTCTTTGTTACATTTCACTTTGTATTCAAATATTATACCATTACATTTAATAAGACAATGTTGTATATAGAGAAGTGACATTCAAATACTATACCAATAAGAAATATTATATACGTTAAGATATTAATTTATATAGACAAGTCTTATTGAGCTATGTAGGGAATCAATAGAGTCCATAAAATGGTCTTTGTGTGTTGTTGGGAGACAAACTCAATACCCAACACCTTTCTCTCTCCTAAGAAATGAACATAGTAACAACTCCCCCAAATCCGATCCCTACTCCCATCCCCAATGCTATCAAAGACACTTCTTCATTTACACAGCTTAACCATCCTGGTTTAACATTACTCTCAGTACCAGTGTCTCTAGCCATTGTTTTCATTGACTTATCATTTCGCTTGCATGGTGGTAGAAACAACCCGCATAAGCACTTATTCCTATGAAATGAATTC
>JASDQU010736761.1:4643-15881 GCA_032191745.1 Picea mariana | reverse complement strand
TATTATTATAGTAATTGTTATTTTTTATTATAATATAAAATAGAGTTATTTTTATTATGATCTTAATATTAAAAAAATTCAAAAACATAATAATGTAAAAGTTTAGAATGAATTCCAATCTACATATAAAACATTTTAAATAAACAGTCCAATCTATATTCCACATATATATTTATATATCAATAATTAATAGAAATTGAAATAAACCCTTTGAATTTTATTTTACATCTTACCTACATTCAAACACTACACAATCACAATGAATAGGACTATGATATATATGAGCAAGTGATATTCAAATATTTGATCTGAAAATAGAAGGCTAACTTGTTATGCTATGCAAGCACCCTCTACTTCATTAAAATAAACTTTACAGGACCTTGCTTCATGTGTTAAAATATGCAATATAAACTTATGTGTTAAGTTCATGTATCTTCTTGTAAATTCTTATGTATGAGGAAATTTTCTTGTAAATGGTTAAATATGTACTTCAAATAAATACACAGCAACAATATTTGTAGCAAATAAACCATCCAACTCACAACAAGAACAAGTTGATAAAGGAGTTCACCCCCCTCCGGGCTACATCTCCTTGAGCCTCCATAATGGACTTGGCTCTCTGGGATTAATTAGTCAAAATTTCTTTTACAAGCTGCTGCTCAACTCCAATGAAAAAACAGACTGTACCATTGAGATTATAACACATAAAAACCCCAAAAATGACTAATAGAACTCTGAAAACGGATCATGGCTCATCCGGGCATGACCTCTTCTACATGTGGCCATAAGCTTCCCTCAGCTTCTCTTTGGAAAAAACACCAGTAAAAGTCCTCAACAGCCTATGAAACCTGTCCCAATGTGTTCAGAGCATATCAACTAACCAAAAATGATTATTCAATCACAGAAAACAAACATAGGCTCACCAAACCATGTCCTCGATCAAAGAGGACTTAAAGCTCCCTGGAGCTTGCTGAAACTTCAATGGTGAAAAACTTGTAGAAGAAGTCTTCAAATGGCCTTGAAAACATCACCAATGGATCCAGCACATCCAAAAACCCCTAGCTGGGCTTTTACGACACCTCAATCGGCCAAACGATGAAGAAGTTAGGCCTCCTCCATTTTCCTCCTTCAAGCTTTCTGAAACTGATTTGCCAAAACGCACCTCTCTGTGCATGAACCAAGAACATGCTCCAAAACACGCGTTAAAACCTGGCACCGAGCAGTTTCGAAAAACGGTCCAAACTGTAGGACGGTTAGGGTGCCTCCAGCCCCTAACCGCCTAGCACCTGGGCATGTTGACCATATGACCTCGTGCAAGGGCTAAACACATAACCGTTTAACAACCACATCTAAACCGCGCGCTCCAGGTCATGGACATATGCCAATACAAAAACCGTGGGCTATCCAAACCCCACGCACCAAACAACCACGCACAATATTTTAATATCGTTGTATGGTTATACAATGGACCACAGATTATATATATAAACCCGCGCACATGTTATAATATATGGTCATATGTGTAATGGAACCACGGATTAAAAACCCGCGCGCACATAAATCCAACGGTTACATTATATAATTCACGTCATATAGTAAAACAAACGACCCCGGGCTGGGGCTAAGCCCCGGCCCGACCCCCCGCAAATATTTACAATATTCGAATTCAAATATATATTTCCCTGCACTGTTAACAAGAACTATCATGTGGGCCATTGGTCAGAGGCTTGTTGCGAAGGCATAGTCAGTGGGGGAGGTCACCAGTTCGAATCCGGCCCACCACAATAATTTTTTATTACACCAGAACCAATAAACCAAACCTGGGGTGCCACGTGGCAACTGTTGATTGGGCCACGTGGCACCCAACCATTCGCTCGAACATGATGCCACGTGTCACCACACGATTCGACAGACTTCCAGCCAACCAAATGTTTCCACATCATCACCACGTATGCTGCTGACGTCATCCGGCACGTAGGATGCTGACGTCATCCTGTGCCACGTGTCACCCTTCCAGTGGTGACACGTGTCACCTCTGAATTGGTCCAACCGTACGCCCAAAAAGCCAAAACTGCCTGACACGTGTCATCACCTAGAGCTTCCACATGTCCTGTACAGACCTGCCACGTGTCCTGTATGGACCTGCCACGTGTCCTGTACGGACAGGTACAGTCAGCATCAAATTTTTGCCTGTTTGGCTTAGCGAACAGATTGCGATATCTTCTCCATACGAACTCCGTTTGAGAAAGTAAATATACCACCAGAATCAGGAAGACGAGACAGACGCAATGGCACCATTTTCGTTGCATTCTGAGCACTTTGAAATTTGAGCAAAATTTTGACCCCTAGTCCAGATTTTGATCACACCTTCCCACTGAAAGGCTTTTGGACCCACAAAAGCTTATCTGTCTGCTTTCAAGTTACATCAAAATGTTTTCGACAATCACCTGAATACTTTGACAGGCCGTG
Organism: Picea mariana; assembly: GCA_032191745.1. Classification (NCBI taxonomy): domain Eukaryota; kingdom Viridiplantae; phylum Streptophyta; class Pinopsida; order Pinales; family Pinaceae; genus Picea; species Picea mariana. The sequence goes on along the minus strand of JASDQU010736761.1, from coordinate 13,412 downwards.
CCTTGCAACTGACTATGTCCTTCAACCACTGCTCTCTGGCTGTTGCTGACCCACTACTCTCTCTGTGCTTGGAAGACTGCCAGCCTTCCCACTGAGAATCAAGTTCCTCTTTATAACTCTTTGGCGTCAACAAAATCAGCTCTCCAATGGCTACAAAAACTTTCCTGCGACATCTTGTCACAAGCCAAGAAAACCATCAATCTTGAAAACAAATCATACAAGATTGAAAATGATGCCAACAAAATCTTTTGTTCTTAAACAAACTGTCGCATCTTGTACTTCATCAAAGCACATGGTGTTTTCAAAATCAACTTTCAAGTCAATAAACACCATCGACTAAACACAAGTCGAACAATACGATCGACACAACATAGTCTTCAGAAAATCATCAACACCAGTCGAGACTCATTTGAAACATCAACCTTCCCAAACTGACAAGTTGACAAACATGATACATAATCATGTAACAATCATGAATCACTCATGATGAACCATCACCAGGTTCACTGCTTACACATACATAAAAACAAATGCATGTTCATGACTCTTCAACTCTCCTTCCAGTACAAACATAAGTACAACCCCAAAACATATGGGTACTTAAGAGTTGAATACAAAAAATATAAATGGCTGCAACTTATCATGCTTCCAATAAATGCACACATAACACTGGAAAGTGCATTTACAACAGAAAAATGCAAGCCTCACTTGCTCAAGAAATCCAACCATTTCTTACCAAGCCAACTCAACGGTTACTTTTTCTGCTGGACATCGTCCTCTTGTGAATCATCTTGACTCACATCGATGATGGAATCTCCTCTTCCATTCTTGCCAAACTCTTTATCCAACTGCTTTTTACGCTGTGGATGAGTAATTGGATGCAATGTCCAACATTGGTCAACGAGATGACCCCGCTTCTGACAATGAGTGCAGATCTTTTGCATCCTCTTTTCACGTTGTCTTTGCTTATACAGTTTCCTGAAATTGGCCAATCTTTTCCAACACTTTGAAACATGATGGTTATACAAACCACAATATGTACAAGGATTCTTTCTTCCATTTTTACATACATAATCAAAAGCAACTGGATGATAAGCAGATTTATACCTGGAGCATTCACCTTTATCGCCTCTTTGAGGAGGTGAATCTGAAGAGTTACAAGCTCTCCTTTGAACACCATCAACAGTGTTCTTGTCCTCATCATTGTCACAACTCTCACATTTGCATTCATCCTGAACACAAGCTTTGCATGCTGGAGGGATTGAACTTTCACCTTTAAAGCCTTCCTAAGGAGGTGAACTTGAAACAAAGTTTATGCTTGGAACTTTTTCCCTTGTCTCCTTGACTTTGGAATTTGCTTCATTAATTTGTTCATAGCCAAGACCACAATACTTAGGTCTTTCTTCAACAACGATAGGCTCAACAATGCCCTGTGCATGCTTACCTAACCCTTTACCTTCATAGCCCATTTTAAACAACAACTTGGACCCTATTCCTCTTGTGTGACTCTCAAAACCACCAAAACATTCATCTTTAGAGGAATTAGAAGATAAACTAGCATTGCATACCTTATGTTCATGCATGTACTTGGTAAGGGTTTCCTTTGCCTCATGGAGTTGAATCTCCATCTCATGCAACCTTTGCAAAAGCTGGTCTTTCTCCTGCTTCATGGCCATCAACTGCTCTTCAAGAACAATGCGCACATTTATGTCTTCACACATCTCTTTCATCAAATCTCTCATAGTTATAATTTCTTCTTTAGATAATGAAAATGCATGAGAACTATCAATACTTGAAGCTTCCTCCATCCTTGGAAGATATCCAACTTCAACACAAAAACTTGCACAAAAACCAATAGCTAAATCTCAAACTATCAACGAAAAACACATGAGAAAAACAAACTATGCTCTGATACCACCTAATCTGAAAATAGAAGGCTAACTTGTTATGCTATGCAAGCACCCTCTACTTCATTAAAATAAACTTTACAGGACCTTGCTTCATGTGTTAAAATATGCAATATAAACTTATGTGTTAAGTTCATGTGTCTTCTTGTAAATGCTTATGTATGAGGAAATGTTCTTGTAAATGGTTAAATATGTACTTCAAATAAATACACAACAACAATATTTGCAGCAAATAAACCATCCAACTCACAACAAGAACAAGTTGATAAAGGAGTTCACCCCCCTCCGGGCACATCTCCTTGAGCCTCCATAATGGACTTGGCTCTCTGGGATTAATTAGTCAAAAGTTCTTTTACAAGATGCTGCTCAACTCCAATGAAAAATCAGACTGTACCATTGATATCAGAACACAAAAAAACCCCAAAAATGACTAATAGAACTCTGAAAACGGATCATGGCTCATCCGGGCATGACCTCTTCTACATGTGGCCATAAGCTTCCCTGAGCTTCTCTTTGGCAAAAACACCGGTAAAAGTCCTCAACAGCCTCTGAAACCTGTCCCAATGTGTTCAGAGCATATCAATTAACCAAAAATGATTATTCAATCACAGAAAACAAACATAGGCTCACCAAACCATGTCCTCGATCAAAGAGGACTTAAAGCTCCTTGGAGCTTGCTGAAACTTCAATGGTGAAAAACTTGTAGAAGAAGTCTTCAAATGGCCTTGAAAACAGCACCAATGGATCCATCACGTCCAAAAACCCCTAGCTGGGCTTTTACGGCACCTCAATCGGCCAAACGATGAAGAAGTTAGGCCTCCTCCATTTTCCTCCTTCAAGCTTTATGAAACTGGTTCGCCAAAACGCACCTCTGTGTGCATGAACCAAGAACACGCTCCAAAACGCGCGTTAAAACCTGGCACCGAGCAGTTTCTAAAAACGGTCCAAACTGTAGGACGGTTAGGGTGCCTCCAGCCCCTAACCGCCTAGCACCTGGGCATGTTGACCATATGACCTCGCGCAAGGGCTAAACCGTTACATAACCGTTTAACAACCACATCTAAACCGCGCGCTCCAAGTCGTGGACATATGCCAATACAAAAACCGTGGGCTATCCAAACCCCACGCACCAAACAACCGCGCGCAATATTTTAATATCGTTGTATGGTTATACAATGGACCACGGATTATATATATAAACCCGTGCACATGTTATAATATATGGTCATATGTGTAATGGAACCACGGATTAAAAACCCGTGTGCACATAAATCCAACAGTTACATTATATATTTCACGGTCATATAGTACAACAAACGACCGTGGGCCGGGGCTAAGCCCCGGCCCGACCCCCCGCAAATATTTACAATATTCGAATTCAAATATATATTTCCCTGCACTGTTAACAAGAACTATCATGTGGGCCGTTGGTCGGAGGCTTGTTGCGAAGGCATAGTCGGTGGGGGAGGTCATCGGTTCGAATCCGGCTGACCACAATAATTTTTTATTACACCAGAACCAATAAACCAAACCCGGGGTGCCACGTGGCAGCCGCTGATTGGGCCATGTGGCACCCAACCATTCGCTTGAACATGATGCCATGTGTCACCACATGATTCGACGGACTGCCAGCCAACCAAATGTTGCCATGTCATCGCCACATATGCTGCTGACATCATCCGACACGTAGGATGCTGACGTCATCCTGTGCCACGTGTCACCCTTCCAGTGGTGACACGTGTCACCTCTGAATTGGTCCAACCATATGCCCAAAAAGCCAAAACTGCCTGACACGTGTCCTGTACAGACCTGCCACGTGTCCTGTACAGACCTGCCACGTGTCCTGTACGGACTGTACGGACAGGTACAGTCAGCATCAAATTTTTGCCTGTTTGTCTTAACGAACAGATTGCGATATCTTCTCCATACGGACTCCGTTTGATAAAGTAAATATACCGTCGGAATCAGGAAGACGAGACAGACGCAATGGCACCATTTTCGTCGCATTCCGAGCACTTTGAAATTTGAGCAAAATTTTGACCCCTGTTCCAGATTTTGATCAATATTATACCAATAAACAATATTATACATACTAAGACATTGATGTATATTGATCTATGTAGGGAATTGATAGAGTCCATAAAGTGGTCTGTGTCTGTTGTTGGGAGGCAAACCTAATACCCAACACCTTGCTCTCTCCCAAGAAATGAACATCACAGCAATTCCCCCAAATCCGATCCCCACTTCCATCCCCAATGCTATCAAAGATACTTCTTCATTCACACGGCTCAACCATCCTAATTTAACATTACTCCCACTACCAATGTGTCTAGCCACGATTTTCCTTGACTTGTCTTTTTGCTTGCATGGTGGTAGAGGAAACCCACATAAACACTTATTCCTCTGAAATGAAGTCACATTAAAAGTGGAAAATTGTGTCCCTTTTGGGATTGGCCCACAAAGGTTGTTAGATGAAACATTTAGAGAAGCCAAATTTGATAATTTAGAGAACCCTTGAGGAATTTCTCCATGCAATTTATTTTTGGCTATGTTCAACTCCTCCAAAGTAGATATATCACTAAGACATGCAGGGATTTTCCCTTCCAATTGGTTCATGGATAAATTCAACAATCGCAAGCTATTCATACTTCCAATGCTAATAGGGATTTCTCCAGTGATATTATTCATAGACAAATCAAATATCACGTTATTTTTCCATACATATGGCATATTATACTCAATCCCTTTTATGTCAACTGACATTTCATAATAATATTTTACCAGAGAGATGTTACCAGAGAGCATATTATTTTGAAAAGACAAAAAAGTTAACTTACTCAAATTAACAAGAACTGTAGAGATGTTACCAGAGAGCATATTATTTTCAATATTTAACGAAGTTAATTGACTCAATTTGGCGAGGGTTGGAGAGATGTTACCTGAGAGCATATTATAACCAAGACTTAACGAAGTTAGTTGAATCAATTTGGCAAGGGTTACAAAAATGTTACTCGTGATCTTATTTGACTACAGATATAAACTGGTCAGTTTGGTCAAATTAGCAATGTCTTGAGGTATGTGAGTGACTCCCATGTCTAAAAGGGCTAAGTGGGTCAACATGGTCAAATTGGCAATGGCTTTAGGGGCAACTTGAATATTTGAGAAGGAATAGAACCATAAATATTGATATTTGAAATATGTATTTGAGTAAGGTGTGTTAAATTACCCAACTGACATGGTGTATTTCCCGAGAAGTAGTTGTGCTCCAAGGTCAGAATCTCTAGTTTCTGCAGCAAGCCCAATTCAGCTGGAATAGAGGCAGACAGAGAGGCAGCCATGCACATAAGCAATGATATCAGAAGCAGAATATCCAATTCTCTGTATTTCAAAGTGCTCTAAGCTTTGTGTTCTTAGCTACATGTATTTCAAAGGCTTCTAAGTTGTGTGTTCTTAGCTATCCCCCACACACATTTATATATATATCGGTTTTCGTATGAAGTGTTGTGTAGAATTTGACGATTGAGTCGGTGAGGCCATATACAACGCTTCTCTTATGGAGTTTCGTATTGAACTTATGCAATAAACTAGCTAGCATTGCTAGAAGGAGAAATTCTTATTTATAAGAACATATAGATTCTCCACAACTTCTCAAGAGGAGTGTAATCTACATCTACAAGGAAAAATAAGATATTATTTCACTAGTGCAAAACAAATGCTAATGGAAAAATGTCCATAAACTAGTTCATATGAAAAAATTAGGGCCTTAGTTATGTTGATGCAAGTTCTCCGAACTGGGAAAACTTAGGAAGAATGGAGAGAGCTAGCTATACATATAGATATTAGCTTTGTGACTGAAAGGTAAGATCTAGGAAGTCAAAAACCTGAGTGATGGACTTATTTATCGAAGTCACTTGAGGAGGATTTCTCTTAGTAAGCAAGAAAGAAAAATTAGGGTTTCCATTGATCGAAGTTATCCGCTCCTCCTGGGTATCCCCGGCTCCATAAATTGTTCATGTCATGAAACCCCAACTCCCTTAGGTGCAACATAATGCATAATCCATCATGCTCAGCTCAATGCCCCAACTCTTTCAGGTCAACCAATCGCCAACAACAGGAGTAAAGGATTGCTTCGCTCACGGGTAAGTGAAATTGCATGTTCTTTAGCTTCCTATATAATTTCCTGTACAATAACAACTAAGCCTACAAGCATTTTCATGTACAATAGCAACTGAACCTGCAAGCAAGACGAATAGTTCTTGTATGCTCAATAGCAGTTGAGGACTAATAGAAAATGGGATGAAGATAAGATGCGGATAGGCACTGCACATCTATAAATTTGTGGCATCAACACCTATGACGTGTTGAGAGTGCCCTAAGCAATGCAATTATTTTAATTTTTATTGGGATAAGAATTGTATTTATGAGCTCTGTACACAAATTATTTTTTATCCAAAATTTTATTGAGCTACAAAATTGCATTTATGAGGTGTACACAAATTATTTTTTTATCAAGTGTAATATTACTAGCACAACGACAAAGTGGTTAGTGAACGTTGATTAGGCAATCCAATATGAAACGGCACATAGAGCTGAGGAAATCCAAAAATTAAATGTGGTAATTCCAAAGGTTAATCAGTTAAACGTGGCAATCATATGGTGGTACAGTGATTTCTTAATATGATTAGGTAAATGTTAAAAAGTAAACACATTAACTGATGCATTCAAAAATATAAGGAAGTTATGAAGAGTAAATCACATTCATTGATTTTGGAGGACGACTAAAAATATGTCAGCATCTTCAATTGTTAGCCATCAAATTAGAATTTTAGATTAAAAGGTGATTAATTGTGCCCATCTCCAATAGATATACGCCTTTCGGCGTAATTATGGCACCGTCTATGTGTCGCCACTCTAGCAATAAATTACTTTTTATCCACCTAATATTATTAAATTATTTTTTATCCGCCTAATATTATTAGGCACCGTCTATGTGAGAGCCACTCTAGCACTAAACACTTTTAATAAAGTTTTTAATAAACTCAAAACTTTATCATAGCTCTATTTTACCACAAACACTTTTAATGAAGTTATAATAAACTCGGAACATAGGCTATCAATGAAGTTAAAATAAACTCGGAACTTAGGCTATTAAAGATAGGAACAACGAAGCTTCCAATAAGGCTATGATTCTATGGTCCAATGAGATTGCAAGAATAATTTTTTTATTATGTGAAAATAATGTTTTTTGAGTTTGCTATCTCTAACATTAGGGATTGAAAAAAATATGTGGTCAAACGCCAAACTAATAAAAAATCGACTATGAATCGAATACTAGAGTCCTTAGCCTTCTACAAGAACTAATAACTTGGAAAACTTATCTAGTATTAACTCTATGTACATGGATCATCCAGAAGTTTCATTGGCATTCAATGGATCATCCACAAATTTCATTGACATTCGATCAACAATTTAGTAAGTTTTTCATTTAACATTTATTATTATAATATATAAGATGATTAAWTTCATTTGATATTGGAAAATACATTTATAAGATTCTTTRTATAATAWAAAATATGATTATTTATTATTTGAAAATASATTTATAAKATTCTTTAKTTATATTTAATATTTATAAGATTTTTTTATTCATATTTGATATTTTTTTATTATAATGTARAATATATTACAAATTAGAATATAGTTTAATTTTAATGTGATTTTAATAATAAAAYTTTTAATAAACATAATAATATAAAAAATTAAAATGAATTTCAATCTATATATTTTTAYTAGCTTTGATATAAAACATTCAAATAAAGAAATTTMCATTCAAATAATTYCATATATATTCCACATATAGATTTGTATATTAATAATTAATAAAAATTTAAATAATTTTTTTCTAATTCTTTGTTACATTTCACTTTGTATTCAAATATTATACCATTAYATTTAATAAGACAATGTTGTATATAGACAAGTGACATTCAAATACTATACYAATAAGAAATATTATATACGTTAAGACATTAATGTATATAGGCAAGTCTTATTGAGCTATGTAGGGAATCAATAGAGTCCATAAAATGGTCTTTGTGTGTTGTTGGGAGACAAACCCAATACCCAACACCTTTCTCTCTCCCAAGAAATGAACATAGCAACAACTCCCCCAAATCCGATCCCTACTCCCATCCCCAATGCTATCAAAGACACGTCTTCATTTACACAGCTTAACCATCCTGGTTTAACATTACTCTCAATACCAATGTCTCTAGCCATTGTTTTCGTTGACTTATCATTTTGCTTGCATGGTGGTAGAAACAACCTGCATAAGCACTTATTCCTATGAAATGAATTCCTAGTGAAAGTGTAAAATTGTGTTCCTGTTGGGATTGGCCCACAAAGGTTGTTAGATGAAACATTTAGAGAAGCCAACATTGATAATTTAGAGAATCCTTGAGGAATTTCTCCATGTAATTTATTTTTGTCCAAGTACTACTCCTCCAGAGTAATTATCTCATCAAGACATTCATGTGTTTTCCCTTCCAATTGGTTCCCAGATAAATTCAGCACTCACAAGCTATTCATACTTCCTATGCTGACAGGGATTTCTCATGTAATATTATTCTGAGACAAATCAAATATCATGTTTGTATTCCACATATATGACACATTATACTCAATTCATTTTATGTTAATTGTCATTTCATAAGAATATCGAGACCCCTTTGAAGATCTATTTATTGCAAATCCTTGTAGTCTATCAATACTAGATGGTATTCTTCCAGTGAATTTATTGTTGGATAAATCCAACACAAACAACTTGGTGAGATTTGTGATCCATTGAGGAATACTACCATGA
>JASDQU010736760.1:324903-364760 GCA_032191745.1 Picea mariana | reverse complement strand
AGATGGGCATATCCAGGTTCAAGTGGAAAATAAGCATGGCCACCACATTGAGTAGAAAAAATCCATGAAGTATATAAGATGCAATATCATGGCCACAAAATAATGCACAGTGGATCCATGTCAAAATAGAATTATCACCACGAGAAAAAACAACGTGGATCTATGTCTTAGTATACATCAAGAGAATAGCTAGAACTATGAAAAGTACGAAATTGGGCCTCTGGAGTACCATTCCTCCAAGGTACCAATGTAATATATAATATTGGCATTGTATAATCAACTCAAGTAGTAGCATTAAAAGGGGATTCCACCCAACCCAAGGTCTTCAATCCAAATCCATCATATGTACAAATTTACACCATGTGAATAAATGATTTGAAATATGAAGTTGAACATGGTAGAAATTGTCTAATCACCAATCATTGATGTATATTGTTGTTAGTCACTAGGTAACCCATCAATAATGATAATGGGAACCAAGGTACCTAGTACATTCTATCAAGTCTGAATATATGTGTTGTTGTTGAACACTTGTAATCAACCAATCATGGGTCATTGATAAATACCCATTGTCAAGTGCAAGGGAACTTGCCACGGATAACTGCACACCCTAAGGTACTAGAAAGGTCTCTAAATCTTGTTCCCAAAGCAAATGAGTTGGATTCTATAGGAAGAGATCCATTGGAAGGAGTTCATTAAAGCTTCCGTCATCAACCAACAAAAGAAAATATCAAGAGCATCATTTGATTTGAGGTCTCAAACAATAACTGGAAAGATCATACCACCAAGTACAACTTTTGAATGCACTAGATGAAAATAACACATAAGGAATGTCCTCTAAACAACAACCAATGATGAAAATCATTGTCATAGGTGAGGCATTCCATCAATAAGGAAAATGGTATCCAAGATACAACATGAATCCCACTATGTGAATAAAGGTCTTGTCATTGAACATAGGAGAAACCACTTAGTCAACGACCAGTGACGAATGCCATCTACTAAGTGTAAGGAAACCTACCAATGATGAGATTAATTTGCAGGGTGCTACTAAATCTAAGTCCATCTACTGGAGTTATGTGTTGTAGTCGATAGGAGAAGACTTTCCAATGAGAAGGCAATGAAGAATCCTTCCACATTAATGTGAGAAAACAACATTGGATATTATGATGAACTGAAAACACCTTGACAAAGGAAACACCGACCTAGAAAAACAAGATATATGAAGAATGGATGACTTGGGTTATAAAATTCCCTTGAAAATTAGTATGACACAATGGTGACTTGGGTAGCAACTGACACCAAAAAGGACCAATGATACAAACCATCAATGCTTAGAGGCGTTGATGTATTCTCTAGAAGTATTGGAAGAGTAGCCAGTTAGAGGACTAAAAACTCAAAATCATGGTATGATATCCAAGGAAATACTAAAACCAATTGTAGATATCTGAGTCAAAATTGGTGCTTTGTTCAAGGGAAACATATAATGGCTACTACCACATAGATATACGAATCATAAAGATATTGATTATTCCCCCCTCTTTTTCTTTTTTTTTTATTATAAATGCTTGATTTTTTTGTATTTTTCATATTATAAAAACATGCAAAACGAATTTAAAAAATTCATAATATAGTGGAGGAGACGAGTGTCATGGGAAATGTGACTATGTTACAAGCACACAAAACATACCTATGCAAAAATAAAGCAAAGAAGATGTTTTGCAGGATAGGAACAAGGTTTGAAATGTATAAGAAAATGATGAAAATGGTGAGTGACATAAGTGAATGCAATGGCAATAACCATAAGTAAGAACACTATAATGGAGCATTAGACACAAATAAGAAAAAAAAAATAAGAAATGCAAATGTAACTCAAACAAAATAGTGGGTGTTATTGGATAAATCAGTAAATGCGGACATAAACTAATCTCCCTAGATCCACTTGGATCTAGAACAAAACAGGACAGGACATGACACTTTCCCTAAGTTACAATCATTGAATTTACTACCAAAGAAGGAATGGATAACATACCTTTAAATATCGCTTCCTTATATCTTTGTTGTCCCTGCTTCGCTCCAGTGCTCTTGTGCTATTGATCCTGCAATGAAACACAAACCAACCAAAGTGAACACAACAATAGTATATTCAATGACAACCTATGCATGTGATCAAGGATTCATGCAATAAAATGAGAATGATTTTATGGGAAAGAAACATGTCATTGTATTAAAGAATATGGAAGAAAGATACAACCAGATGCCTTGATGTTGTCAGGTTCCTTCCAACAGTTCCTTACTTCCCACACACTTCTTGCTCCAAGGATTCTGAGACTATAGATCTGACATCTATCTTGACAAAGCAAAGCTCAAAGCCAATTTAACCAAGCTAACAAGTTTAAGAAATTTCCAACCCAATCAAGCTAACTTTCTCCATGAGAGCTCCTCTACTTTTATAAGTTGAAGAGGATAAGGTGAGGAGGTTAGGATGATCCCACTAAATCATGAAAGCGAGTAAGATCCAAACCATACAGAGGCCACCTCACTAAAGAAGCTTCGCCTTCTAGAAGCATCGAGAAAATGCTCATTTTTTCCCACATACGAAGGCCGCCGCACTCTAGCTATAGTGCAGCCTGCGGAAATTCCGCACCCTAGCTATAGAGCAAGGTGCGGAAATGATGCAGAGATCAATCATTTCCGCACCCTGCATATGGAGCAGCCTGCGGAAATCTCCAAAATAAGGTTTTTACAGAGGAAAACACAACTTCTTCTTTCAGGAAAAGTTCTTCTCCCTTATTTCTTTAGGAATTCAGGCTACTGACCCCTCTGAAGGAAACAAATAGGTTTACGTCATTAAAATTCATAGGGATGAAAAAAATAATGTGTAACAAAGAGCCCCCCATAGTATGAAGTTAAAATAGAGTGATAGCTGAAATACATTTTCGAGTGTGTGTAGGGAACAAGGAACAGTCGGTTGGAAACCTGCCAACAAACAAGGAAATACAATACAATAATATATCATCACTGAGGTAGGCATTCCCATACTCAAAATACAAATTAATCAAAGCATAAATGCCGGCATGCGAAGATCCATGTCAAGTTGGGCAGGTCATGGTCACCAAACATACACTGTGGATCCATGTCGATATGACTCAAATCTGAACATAGCCACCCAAAATACACTATGGATCTATGTGTTAAAGACTCAAATTTGAACATAGCCACGAGACATACAATGTGGATCTCTGCAACAGTACAAACTGAATATACTCCAACGCAACCTGAATATGTGAGAAAAGATTCAGGGTCTTCATCTCCACCACTCTATAGTATGAATCTAGCCATCTGATTACATGTGTTGAAGTCAAACATGGTAGAAACCACTTGATTACCGGTTAGTGATGAGAACCATTAACAAGTGCAAGGGAAATCACCATTAATGTCAGTGACTCCCAAGGTACACTACTACAATCCAACGAATGTGAATTAATGCGCTGAAGTCGAACACTCGACAAAATCTCCCGATCAGGGGTCAATAATGAAAACCCACTGTCGAAAGCGAGGAAACCTGCCATTAAGGCATGCAAGTTCCAAGGTACCAATTAGTTTCTAAATCTAATTCTTGGATAATGAGTTGAAGTTGACAGGAAAAGACTCATCACAGGAAGGCCTTAATGTATCCCCCATCAATGACATGAAACAGGTAACAAGATTTGAAGTAGATCAAAGTAACAAATGATTCAGGACTGACTCAGGGATGGTCGATGCAATAGAAGGCTTAAGGACTGCAGAAATGGTCAACGCAATAGAAGGATTTCCGGGTTGAACTTCTCTTTGAACATATTGATGACACAACAAATGTCTTGGAAACATTGACTCAACAACAGGGATCACAGACCAATTTGTAATCTTATAAAGGAGTGTGATCAAGAGACAAGTGGATTTTCCCAACCTAGACACAAAGCAAGTGAAAGGGTGTCATGTTCAAAGGTGACTCTTCCATAGAATACAAGTTTAGACATATTTTTTTCCCAATTCCCCCCCCCACCATTTATGGCGAGTACCTTTTTATTTTTACACAAGCTTGAGGAGGATAACATATGCTTGAATTGTAAGCTCATCCTTTGGATGAGTCCTTCAGAGTATGTTTAACGAACCCTAGGAAGGAGTGGTTCAGTTCCATATGGGCCTTTCGATGTTTATTTAATGAGTCCAAAGAAAGAAAACTCAGGGGTTTTTCATGTTTAGAGAGTCTTAAAAACACTTAAAGAGAACTCTCTCAATTCCTTTTTCATAAAGTAGTCTGATGAGACCGAAAAAGAGATAAACTATTGCTCCACAGATGTTTTCTTCAAATACTTTAACGAGCGTGAAAAGAACAAGATCACTCAGAAATCTTTTCATGTTTAGAGAGTCTGAAAAGAGCTTAAAGGGAACTCCAAGGGGTTCCTTTTTCGTATAACCTTTACGAGTCTGAAAAAGTGATAAAAGTTTACTCGGTTACACTCTCATTGATTTACGAGCATGAGAAAGAATAAACACTAAGCTCGGTAACTTATTCTCATGTATTTACGAGCATGAGAAAGAAAAAAAACTAAGCTCGGGATTGTTTTCATTTTTTATGCAAGCTTTAAAACAAAACAAAAGTATGCTTGGGATAGATTTTATTTTTACACAAGCTTAAAACTAGCCAAAACTATGCTTGGACCTGGTTTCATTTTTACACAAGCTCGAACAGAGGAAACTATGCTTGAGGTAGGTGGTTTCATTTTTACACAAGCTTGAACCATAGAAAACTATGCTTGGACTTTCCAACGCATAACAAGGGATGGTTGGTACTTAGCCCCCAACTTAAGAAACTAGCGGCTCAACTTCAGCATGAGGTCCAGAGGCTGGAAGCATGATGAGAGAGAATCATGAGAGAGAATCATGCAGTTTCTTACTCAGAGTCACAGCGAGACTAATGGGGCTCCCGAGTCTATGATAAATACTCAACATGGGCACCAAAAGTCAAGCACAGTGCTAACTAGAGTGGCCCACGATAGGTAGACTCAACCACACAAGGTATGGCAAACAATAGATTAGGATAGGTTAAACATCACAACTTGTTGGTTTTGATCCTAAAGCATAATAATTGCAAAATTGTTGGGTTGAACAATCAACTGCAAATATACTCAAACATATATCAAGCGAGGGAAACAGGGAAACCCTCAAAGGGGAATATTATATTCAATCATACCAACCTTGTGTGTGTTTCTATTATATAATTAGTCCCTTTATATAACTTAGGTAACCATAACATCTATGCCATAATTAGATATTTAGTTCAACCATATGCATAACTATATCCCATAATTTCTCCATGAATCTCTCAATTGATCTTCATCCCCGACTTTTCTCTTTTCTTCTCATCTTTGATTCTTACGACTTATATTCTTGGTCCACATCTTTACAAAGCCATCATATAATTTAGACATTATTCATGATTCACAAGTAGGAGTCAATCCTTCATACTCCCCCTTAACGAATACTCGGGATTCAATCATCTTCTTCTGTCTCTTCAAGTATCTTTTGAACTAGTCCCATTTCCATTTTCATCTTCTATGATCTTTACCTTATATGCTCTTTGTCTTCATCTTCTAAGTTCTATAATATTCTTCTTTGATCTTTTGTCTTCATCTTCATTCTTCTTCAGTTTTCATCATGTACCTACAAAAATATAAACATTGTGTTTGTTGAAGTCCATATAAAAAATATCACTATCCACTAGAATACATAGGTCACTAGTTGTTGTATCCATTGATTCTCTAGGAAAAAAAATTCCATACATGGTCCATCAACAACTCTTCAGTCACAAATATTTTCACTCTCCCTACATCATCATCAATCATTATACAAGATTTTCTTTGGCTTACTCGTAACAACATTCTAGGTTTTCTTTGGCTTACTTGTAACTCTCTCTTTTCTCGTCATCTTTGTTTCTTACATAAATTTGCTGATTGCTTTCAGTGCAAAATCCCAGGCTTTGATACTATTTGTTGAGAATATGTGCAACCATAAAGAAACATTCACACAAAAAATTAAGACATAAAAACACAATAAAATTATTTTAATGTCACATTGTATTGATCTCTCACATATCATACATTTCACTTGTACCTATTACTCCCATTGCATCATCGTCAGTCATCATCTTGGGTTTCCCTTGGCTTACCTGTAAAATACATATCACTAAATGCCAATTTAGAATCATTTACCTTACGATCGAAAAATATTAATGCCTAAAATTGTTAACTAATTGTCTCTTTGGACCTACAAACTATCAAACCAAACTCTATCGGGGTTTAAACAAATGATAAACCAAAATATATAAGAAAAATGGTGTAAAAAGGTTCTTTCCTTTGCAAATATGGTAAAAGTTGCATTAAATAGGTGAAAGAGATTCGTTTTCACCATTTTATTTTGAAAATTATCAAATTGAGTGAAAAAACCCACTTTCTACCCCAAACTTCAACTATAGATTTCAGGAGTGTCAACCATTAGATTCGTATTCTATCTAGATTGGGTTCCTCATGATCCCTTGCTTGTCAATTTCATTCATTCAATTTTCATTTTTTTTAAGGATGCCAAACCTCGTTTAGTGATGTTAATGTGAACTTTTGACTTTTATTTTGTCAGGACACAAGCATAAGGACCTACTATCAACATTCCAAAATAAAAGTCACGAGCGCTCACAACTATCGTAATAGGAGGCCATTGGTGCATCCCAAAATTTGCAAAAATAAAAATCCTCAAATGGCACAATCTCACAAATTGCTTACTGACCTTGCAAAGATCATTGGGATGGTTGATTGGAGAGAGCAAAAGCATGAGGAGGATAATAATGTCGTTGTTAGGGACTAAATGGTTTTAGATGCACTCTGCGATTATGGGCTCTTAAAATTCTTCAAGTGTTAAAAAATGTGGAGCCAAAACCAATCACTATAGAGACTAGTGGGATATTAGGATCATGATCGAGATGCCTTCTAGATTGATGATGAGCCCTTGAGATTAGAGGTCAAGGATATATACTTCTTGACATAGTTATCCTAGCGAGGTGTGCCAATAGTCCTAAAAGGAGGTGGCACAGGGGGTGCCACTGGGACTACTATAGATTATATCCACACCTACTATGCAATAGGTACACATAAGGTGAGTAACTAGGTTTCCATAGCCTCCATCTAGGATTTTCATCTCAATACCATCATGCTCACCATTACTAGGATAGCAGGGAGCTCAACACCACACTTAGCTTCTCATGAACTGATGCACTATAGCATAGAGTTCCTTAAACCTACATCTTTTGATTGATCTATGGATCTTCTCATCAACATGAAGGTCTAGCTGTCAACGTGTAGGTTAAGGAGACAAAAGAACTTCAATTATGGGAGTATCTTATGTTCATTCTTTCTGGAGAGATTCTCAGCTTTTCTCCCATGCATATATGTATCTTTGACTGGGCCAAGATAATGCAAGATGACAAGGAGGACAAATCTCTTGTATAGCCTAAGGGGAGGTTAGGTCACCCATACCTTCTCAGATGATTTCTTTGATTAGTGGTTCAAGTAACTAGTATGTATCAAGAACTTCCCCTATGCACAGACTAACTTCTCACATGATCTAGAACTAGTACCCCCTAAATCTAAGTGAGGCCCTATTAATAAAAACACATTTCTAATTTTAATATACATATCAATATTTTTGGATTTTAAAAATTATTTAATTTTTAAGTTTTTAGAGATATATAATTTTTTTTAGTATGCAATGTCAATAACAAAACATTTGTAATGTAGGTCTTGTATGTCCATACAAATTCCTAGAACCGTTGCCTAGGCACACAGGGGGAGGAAGACTAGACCACAACAACTAGACCAACTAGAGGTGTAAATGTCGTAGAGGTGGAGAAAGCATGTCGAGAGGTCCACTGGAACCTCGAGGGTCTGACCATTGAGGTCATCCAACCATAAGGCTCCCACACCTCTTTATTTTGATTAATTTCTACGAATCGTGGAAATAAAATATTGATTGATGGCAACCACACAACACAAAAAGTAAGATTATGACACGGACGGCCTCACGTCACACAATAAATCTCGTGAGCGTCGCTTGATTGAACGTCAAAAGTTGACGGAAGGCGATAAAGTTTGGTGTCGGCTAACTCATAAGAACACATATTTGAGATTCTTTTTATTTAATTACATGCTAAAAGTATATGACCGGGTTGGATTAAATATGAAATCGAAAGGGAATTTTTTTCCCAAATGAAAATTTTCCATTATATTAAACATAATATAATTTTTTTACATTGTATTTTCTTAACTAACATAAAAAGTGATTTCTATGTCCAGTCATTAAGCAAAAAAGTGACAGTCCATCCAAATAACAAAATATAATATCATAAAAAGTGATCTCTATGTCCAGTCATTAAACAAAAAAGTGACAATATAATATCATAAAAAGTGATCTCTATGTCCAGTCATTAAGCAAAAAAGTGACAGTCCATCCAAATAACAAAATATAATAAAATAGGACTGTGTCATAATACTTATATTTCAGATTAGTAGATACATAGTTAATCGTCTATAATTATCGAGCATCGACATATTCATGCGAAGGAGAAAATCTAAAAAAAAAACCTCAGATACTTTGATTTTCTTGAACATATTAAAGAGATATGAACTATGTTGGGCCCATGTGGCCTTCCATCCAAAGAGTGTATGTAATCTTCCCTCGGGTACTGAAGAAAGCTTGTTTAGATTGATAGTCCACTTCTTTATTCATCTCCCGGAAAATGTGCTCAAATGTAATGGATCTGAAATGTGAACAGATATCTACAATTCTTTCTTTCCACGCTTCAAGATTTGCAACTCTGAGTTCGCCATCCTTCTTAAGCCATTCAATGACTAACTTTGAGTCGCCCATGATATGAATATCATAAACTGAAAGTCTTGCTGCAAGCACTAAGGTAGACCATGCACCCAGGAGCTCAGCTCTCGTGTTGGATCCACATCCACAATTCGATGTCCATCTGTATTCTCTTAAGGCATCTATCTTAATGATTCCCCTGGCTCCACTTATGTTGCCATTGTGTTGAGCTACCCCGTCGAACCATGCTAATGGTTTATCATCTGGAAAAGAAGGGACCAATATCCGAGGGTTTCTTTCTTTAAGCGGTTTCCAAGAGTGTTCCGATGCACATCGAGATAAGTAGACAACTATGTAAATAGAAGGGCACGAACCTTCAAAAAGAACCTTGTTCCTATCTACCCAAATGAACCAACAAACAAATGCTAGGAGAAAAGTCAGACTATGATTCTGCACAGTCCAGTTTTTGAAGGAGTCAACCATTGAAATACCATTCCATCCTTTTCCAGTTTCATAGTCTTTTTAAGCTCCTCCCAAACTGACCTGGTAAAAGGGCATTTAAAAAAAAGATGTTTGGTAGATTCACCATGGGCTTTACACAGATTGCATATACTTGGACCCTTCCAGCCATGCTTTTGAAGATTTTTCCAGGATAAAATCTTGTCTTCTAATAATAACCAACTAAATAATTTTATCTTCATTGGGCACTCCCAATTCCATAACTTCTTCCACCATCCTCCTTGTTTTTTCTTCCATAGTAGATTCGACAGAGCTTCATAAATGCTCTTCACATAGATGAATCCTGACATATCTCCTCCTGTCTAGATCAGTTCATCTAGCTTTTGTTTAAGGATATACCCGATTCCGCCAAGTGTGCCTTATAGCAGTCCCATTCTTTAGCAAGTATATTCGGCAGGTCCAAATCTTCACTACATAACCAACTCTTACCTATTGAAACCCCAATGATCTAGATTGATTCTTGATGTAAGAAATAAATGCCTTTTTTATTCAACCTTTCCACTATCTCCTGAGATAGTAAGGAATCTTGTCCTAAGCCCAGGATCATATCTTTACCGATTATGATTGAATGACCTATGTTCGGTTTCCATGCCAACCATCACAAAATAATAGGTAAGGTGTTACATAAGTTCTTCCATGTTTGGGATCCTGTATGGTGGATCAGATCCACTAAACGAAACCACATCCAAACTGGGAAATGTGGAAAATATTTATCTTTGAGGACAGTCTGCCAAATCCCCGTCTTCATAATAGCTCTCCACATAGTATTTGTTGCCAAGGATCTGCCGAAAAGAAAGATGTTACGAAGCCCCCAGCCACCATATGATTTGGGTCTGGCGATCGTCGTCCACCTACACAGATGATACTTCTTCTTGTTATTAACACCTGACCACAAGAAAGAAAAACAAATCTTATGAATTGTATTAAGAACATAAATCAGAACATGAGCCAGGGCTAACCAATATACTGGTTGAGTCTCCAAGACAACCTTAAGTAGCACTAAACAACCACTCAATGACATCATCTTATTACACCAATGCTTTATTCGAGCCTTGAATTTGTCAATTAACCAGTACCAATCAACAACTTTGTAGTTATCAAGTTTTAAAAAATAGCCCAAATAATTAAATCCAAGCGCCAAGTCCTTACTCGGAAAGGTTAAAACATCCTTTATAGAATTTAGTGTATCTGTGTTGACTCCTGAATGAAGAATAATAGACTTTTGAACATTAATGATCATCCTCGACGCCTTGCAAAAGTCCCAGAGAATTCCCTAGATAACCTTCCACTCAGAAAGAGATGCTCTAGACAATATTAGAATGTCATATACAAAGAGGAGATGTAGAATATTTACCATCTTGGAGACCTTTAAACTAGTAATGAGACCTTCATCTTTTTCTTTGTTGAGCGCCAAACTGAGGCCTTCCATCATCAAAATAAAGAGGAGGGGCGACATCAGACAACCTTGTCGAAGGCCTTTTTGCAGTTAAAGAAATTTGTGGGCTCACCATTAATCAAAATTGCATAATTGGTGGAAGTGACACACACCATTATCCATTTTGTGGTGGGAATCCCGAATCCACTTTGCAGCAAAATTAATCTCAAATAACCCTAATCTGTGAAATCATAGGCTTTTTTCAAATCAAGTTTAAGAATGATGGATTGTAATTTCTTACTTTTGTTGCTATGCAAACATTCTTGAGCAGTCTCGATAGCATCTAGGATTTGTCTTCCTTTGAGGAAGCCTATTTGCTCCATAGATAAAGATCTAGATAAAATCGGTCTTAATCTCTTAGCAATCACCTTGGCAATGATCTTGTAGCATAAGTTACAAAGATCTATCGGCCTAAAATCCATGAATCCATTTGGTTTGTTTCCTTTTGGGATCAATGCAATAAAATTTGAGTTGATCGGATTGATTACCTTCCCTCGAACCTTGGAATCCTCCACACAGTCTAAAAGATTCCAACCAACAAGTGCAAAGAAGGATAAGAAGAACTCTACTGTCCAACCGTCAGGTCCAAGACTTTTTTCCTTTGCAAAACCTCTAAGAATTCCTAGAAGTTCCTCCTTTGTGGCAGCTTGTTCCAATAGTCTTTTGTCCTCGTCACTAACAAAAGTCGGAAAGAGTCTAACATAATTGATTTGATTTATAATGGACGTTTGGCCCGAGTCATTGTAGAAAACTTAGATGCTTTTGACTTAATGGCTTCATGTCCCGAATGAGTTGCACTAGAATCATCCTGCACCTCCCAAATGAATTTTTTGTTTCGCCTAAAACTCGCAAAATTGTGGAAGAAGTTTTTGTTCTTGTCACCACATTTGATCCAGATTGCACGGCTTTTCTGGCACCATTGTTCTTCATCTGCTAACAATAGACTCTTCCTTGCTTTCTCAAGATTTATCACCGATTGGTCAAATTATCCATCAGTTAAAACTTTGAAAATATGTTCATATTTAAAAGCCAATGTCTCTTCAATCTCTCTAAGGTCTTTTGTGTCCTGAAGATGTTTATCCTTTGCCCAGAGTTTAACACAACATTTTAACTTAGACAGTTTTTCCACTAGTCTCCTTTGTGCATCTGAAATGTTGTTCAAATCATGATCCTGCCAAACGTACTTAACCAATGTGGCAAAGCTATCCTCTCCTATCCATCCCGGATTAAATTTGAAGGGATAAGAAACTTTAGGGAAACCCTGTCCAAGTTTAAAGAAAATCGGAGCATGGTCAGATAGAAAGGGATATTGCACCCAAGACCTGTACCTTTGAGTTGTTGCTAAAATGTCCTTTGCAATAAAAAACCTGTCCAGTGTCTTTGTAATACTGTCTACTCCAACTCGACTATTTTTCCAAGTCGACACTGTCTCTGCCGGATTCACATCAATAAGGGAATGCTTATGAAAAAGTGAATTAAAGTAGCCAGATAAAGGATCACTAGTTTCTTTCTGCTCCCATATATTCGTTGGGGAGGTTGTGAAATTTAAATTCCATGCTAAAATCAGATCCTTTTGTGCTAACAGCCCTGAGGCCTCCACTTAAGCCCAAAATTCCTTCCTATTTTGACATGGTCCGTAGACGTTCAGAATCGAAAGTTTTCTTTTGTCCTCATTGGAGTGCCCTGTCAAAAGAATACCACCAATACTTAGAAAGGGGTCAAAAGTAAACAAGTTAGGATCCCGAGATGCAAGTAAGCCACCAAATGTCCCCATTGCACTCACAATGCAAGTCAACCAATCAGGTCTTAGCTTATGGATAATGGATCTTGCCTTGTCCATCGATACCAATGTCTCTTGTAATAGAATGATACTTGGGGAAGTAATATGTAACAGTCTTCTCATGGAGTTTTGTTTCAGGGGTCCCCCCACCCCTTTAACATTAAGGGAGACAATAATCATATCTTAGCCCTTGCTAGGGATTTTAATCCTCTAAGTTCCCCGAAATCAAAAGTAGTTGTTGTCGTAGGCAAAGGGTTGTTTGCAGTTCCTGCCTTCCTGCGAGCACTACGCGTTTTTAAAGGAGATACTTTGAACCCCAAGCCCCTCGACCACATAGGGTCTGTAGATGAAGTGCTCATCATCCCTTGACTGTCAGAAGTAGAGCAAGTAGTATCCTTCCTCACCACAGGTGAAGTTCTAGAATAAATGGGAAGCGGTAAAGGTTTTTTGAGCCTGTTCCCAATGGAATAAGATCAGTGAGAAGATTGTCTAAAGCACTATCACTAAGTTCAGATTCAGTATAACCAGGTGCTTGGGAAGAACCCAATGCAGGTTCGACTATTGAAGGTTGATGGGTCTTCTCTTCAAGGGGATCCATCTTGGGAGATACAACACTAACTTTCTTGGCTGAGTCAAAAATTGGCCGGGGTTCAATAAGGTTGTCAGTAACATCACCTATGCTAGAAGACACATTTAAAGAATGTGTTGAATTCAGGTGGTGATGTTCCCATAAAGATAACGACGAGTAGAGATTAGGCCAAAATAGTCTTAACTTACCCATGAGTCAAGTGTCCTCGGCTTAAGAGATTTCCATATCATTTAAACCTGGATGATTTAAAGGAGTTTCTTCTTCCTCCAATGGTGTCATAGAATCACCTAATGTTTCCACTGCTTCCTCCTCGTTCGACAGACAGCCATAAATCTGTGTACATTCCTTCCGAAGGTGCCCAGTCTTTCTACAGAGTGTACAATGAAAAGGCAGCCCCAAATAGTCTAGGCGCTAAACAAATAGGAGACCATGCCATTCTATCTCCAATATGTCTAAGAGACCTCCATGGATATTAATTTCAACTAAGATTTTTTCCATTTTCTTATTCGTTGAGTGGAGGTCCTCTTCCTCAATTTTTAGGACGTGCCCAATGGAGTTCCCGACCACTTCCATTGCTTTTCTATTCCACATCTGTAGTGGAAAACTCAGGAGGAGCACCCAGATGTGTCTAAAACTGAAATATTTAGTGGTTGGGTTAAAACTTAGTCGCCACCGCTTTAGCATTAGGCTACCTACAAGGGAATTTACGATTACTTAGTTAATTTATGATTACTTAGTTATTTTTAGTTGATAATGTTTGACCTGCAAAGGTTGAATTTCAATATGAAAAGAATAATAATTATTATTAGTTAATTATTTTTAATGATTATGTTGGTCATAAGAAAGAAGTTAATTGTAATAATAAAAGAACTTACTTTCTATTTATAAAATAAAGTTAAAAAAATACAACAAATAACATATATTTTATAGTTTGGTGGGTTAGTTCGAGTTGTGAATAATAAGTGGGAGATTTGAAGGTTAAGTCCCTAGATTAGCTCCTTTTATGTATGTATTCCTATTGGGTTAGCCAACAATAGTCTACGTGATGTTCTTTACATTGGGTACCATCTTCCGAATGAGGGGAAGTTCTCGGGGATGTATTTTCCAAGGAAAACAAATAGTGTATGATTTATATTGGTGAAGATTAAATTATCAAATGAGATTGTAGATTTGCTCGTAAACTAATTTCTAATGGAGTATGTTAAAAAGTGGACAAATTCAACCATTTTTTCGTCTAATTTTTTCTCCAATCTAGTAGGAATTTTGTTAGAAGTTACAGTTCCACCTCGTTGATGGGAACTTTGACCATGGAACTTTTATCTTAAGACTTTTAACCCCTTTTAAGAAGACTCGGAGCCTCAAAATTTCAAAAACTATGTGTATCCGGGTATAACTTTCCTTGGTCGGGGAAAAATAGACTCACTAGAATGGTTGATGTTTCCCACTTTTTAGCTCATTCCATTACTAATGGTATAGATGGGCCTTACAAATGACATTTCTATATAGACAACACATGTTAGGCCATTGACAATATGTAGGCTATTATGCACAAGACAATGGGAATACAATATGGATCACTAAACTTGAGATCTCTGATGTAAGAGTCAAGTGAACTTATTGATGTCCAATCTCATTGATCTAGAGAAGGAGATTTTTTTTTTCCACTTGTATATGTGGTGATGAAAGTTGAAGCCTACATATCTAAGTTAACACTATTAAAACCACAACACTCACTCATAGAGAATAAATATAAGATCATTATTCTTTAACAATGACCAAACTATTGGGTCTATCTACAATGATGGATGCCAAATTATTCTCTGTGAGGTCTAAGTCTCTCATAGTTATAAGGTATAAATGTTAATTGACTTCAACAAACACAATGTCCCTGACTTCCACCTCATAGTTACTGAATTTTGAATCCTTTATCTCCAACCCTCTTCATGACTCTCCCCCTAAATTTTATTAAATTTTGAGTGAAAGAAGTTGACCAATTGAGAACTGCTCCAATTGTCAGTGGAATAGTTGGTATTTGGATCGATAGGTCTTCTCCATGAAAATCAAATTCTTCAAACAATCATTAACATGTATTTATGGGAAAATTCCCTGATGAGTGGGTTAACCTCCCCGATGAGTGGGTTGACCTCCCCGATAGAACAAAGAAAGACAACAATTTCTATTTCCTAAATTCACAACCTATATTATATAATGCGTAGAAGAAAGTAGAGAAAACCACCTAGAATTAGGTAGTGAATCCCTTTGATATTTGCGAGCACTCTAAGGAGTACGCTTCTAGCATAATATCATTTTCTACACTAGTGTGCAAGTCAAGAAACATAACATTTTTCAAACCCGATCATGCATATAAACAAAAAACATAACTTGAAACATATGAATTCCAACTAATGTCAATCAAATTATTTATTCCGTAATTCATCAATTCAAAAACAAATTAATATCATATACATGCACAATGAATCCTTTATCTCCACCCCTCCTCATGACCCTCCCCCTAAATTTTATTAAATTTTGAGTGAAAGAAGTTGACCAATTGAGAACTGCTCCAATTGTCAGTGCAATAGTTGGTATTTGGATCGATAGGTCTTCTCCATGAAAATCAAATTCTTCAAACAATCATTAACATGTATTTATGGGAAAATTCCCCGATGAGTGAGTTGACCTCCCCGATAGAGAAAAGAAAGACAACAATTTCTATTGCCTAAATTCACAACCTATATTATATAATGCGTAGAAGAAAGTGGAGAAAACCACCTAGAATTAGGTAGTGAATCCCTTTGATCTTTGCGAGCACTCTAAGGAGTACGCTTCTAGCATAATATCATTTTCTACATTAGTGTGCAAGTCAAGAAACATAACCTTTTTCAAACCCGATCATGCATATAAACAAATAACATAACTTGAAACAGATGAATTCCAACTAATGTCAATCAAATTATTTATTCCATAATTCATCAATTCAAAAACAAATTAATATCATATACATGCACAATGAATTGGTGTGGGGGAGGAGAGAAGAGAGATATTCATATTAATAATTCAAATGTAACAACAATATATATACCTAACTCTTGTTGTTATATCTTCGGCACCCAAGTCTGGGTTCTTCCAACCTAGGCCACTTATTGATCTCAACTTCGCCAAAAATCCAGGTCTCTTTAAAGGTTATCAAATGGATATTTCAACCCAATTGAAAACATGGAAAATCTTGCATAACCAAGGGGTTATATTCAAATAGAAAGCATAAAAACCTAGGATAACTAGTCTCCCAACAATTCTCTAGCATATATGTATAATAGACTAGCCTTAATCCTTTTCCTCCAAAATAGAACCCATATTTATTTGGTTGTGAAGCAGTTTTGGTCATTGGGGCTCAAGATCTGAGGTATACAATTGTATGGCCTCCATAATCTCTACTAAGGACCACACATTCTACACAATTTTTTTTTTTATTTCAGTTGAGGGTGTTTGCGGGTTGCTAAAGAAAAACATGTGAGCTACTTGCAAGTTGTATGAAGGAAACTCACGAACATAGAGTAAAAGGATAAGAAAATTTGTGCCAAGGAGATGTAAATCATGGAGAAATGTACACAAAGGGAATGCCTCAACTAATTTGGTCAATGATGACCAAATATAGCTATATCAGATACCCCCTAGTATGTGAGGGAAGAAGAGGATCTAATGGTTGAAATATATTATAAAGCTTAGATGATCTAACAAATGAACGATGGTGAATTCCAAAAGACTAAGGATCTGAAAAGGACCTGGAGACAAAAACTAAAGTATTAGATGACTATCTTTCTCGATATGGGCATACCCAGTTTTAGGTGGAAAATAAAAATGCCCACCACATTAAGTAGAGAAAATCCATGAAGTATATAAGATGCAATATCATGGCCAAAAAATAGTGCATAGTGGATCCATGTCAAAATAGAACCGTCGCCACGAGAAAACACAAAGTGGATTGATGTTGTAGTATACATTAGGAGAATAGATAGAACTGTCAAATGTACAAAATTGGGCCT
The DNA here is from genome assembly GCA_032191745.1 of Picea mariana. Lineage (NCBI taxonomy): Eukaryota > Viridiplantae > Streptophyta > Pinopsida > Pinales > Pinaceae > Picea > Picea mariana. Next base: position 347,493 of record JASDQU010736760.1, on the reverse strand, counting down.
CTAGAGTACCATTCCTCCAAGGCACCGATGTAATATAGAATATTGGTATTGTATAATCAACTCAGGAAATAAAATTAAAATGGGATTCATTTCAACCCAAGGTCTTCAATCCAATTCCATCATATGTACAAATCTACACCATGTGAATAAATGATCTTAAGTCGAACATGGGAGAAATTTTCTAATCACCAATGTTTGATGTATATTGTTGCTAGTCATGAGGTAACCCATCGATAATGATAATGGGAACCAAGGTACATAGTACATTATAGCAAGTGTGAATAGATGTGTTGGCGTTGAACACTTGTAGAATCAACTGATCATGGGTTACTGATAAATACTTACTGTCAAGTGTGAGGGAACTTACCACTGATAACTGCATGCCCTAAGGTACTAGAAAGGTCTCTAAATCTCGTTCCTATAGAAAATGAATTGGATTCTATAGGAAGAGATCTGTTGGAAGGAGTTCATTAAAAAATCTATCATCAACCAACAAGAGAAAATATCAAGAGCATCATTTGATTTGAGGTCTCAAACAATAACTAGAAAGATCATACCACCAATTATGACTTCTGAATTCACTAGATGAAAATAGCACATAAGAAATATCCTCTAGACAACAACCAATGATGAAAATCACTGTTAGAGGTGAGGCATTCCACCAATAAGGAAAATGGAATCCAAGGTATAACACAAATCCCACTATGTGAATAAAGGTATTGTCACCAAACACATGGGAAACCACTTAGTCAAAAACCAATGGTGAATGAGATCTATTGATCACAAGGAAACCTACTAATGATGAAATTTACTTGTAGGGTTTACTGACTCTAAGTCCATCTCCCAAATAAATTTCTCATAGTCAATAGGAGAAGAATTGTCAATGAGAATGCAATGATGAATCCTTCCATGTTAATGTGAGAAAACAACATTGGATATGATAATGAATTGAAAACACCTTGACCAAGGGAAGGATGACATATACAAATAAGATATCTAAAGAATGAATGACATGAGTTATAAACTTCCCTTGAACATTATCATGACACAGTGGTGACTCAGGTAGCAACTGACACCAAAAAGGACCAATGATATAAGCCATCAATGCTAGAGGCATTGAGGTATTCTCTATAAGAATTGGAAGAGTAACCAATCAAAGGAGTAAAAAATCAGAATCATGGTGTGATTCCCAAGGAAATACTAAACCCAATTGTAAAGAACTAACTCAAAATAGGTTCTTTGTTCAAGGGAAACACACATTGACTAGTACCACATAGATATACAAATCAAAAGATCATGTTTCTTCACCCGCCTTTTTAATAAATGCTTGATATTTTTTCCATTTTCATATTATAAAAACATAAAAAGGAATAAACAATTTCCATAATATATTGGAAGAGATGAGTGTCATAGGGCATGCAACTATGTTCCAGGCACATAGAACATACTTATGCAAAAAGAAAGAAAAAAATATGTTGTGCAAGATATGGATACTCATGAGCATGTCTCCTCCAAGAACATAGTTTGAAATGCATAAGAAAATGATGCAAATAGTGAGTGACATAAGTGAAGGCAATGGGAGTAACCATAAGGAAGAACACTATAATGGAGCATTAGACACAAATACTCAAGAAACAATAAGCAATGCAAATGAAAATCAAACAAAATAGCTAGAGCCCACTAAGAAATTGGCCAAAAAACGATGAGAGAGAATCATGTAGCTTCTTACTCAGTGTCATGGCAATACTAATTGGGCTACTAAGTATATGATAAATACTCAACATGGGTGCCAAAATTCAAGTGGGGTGCTAACTAGGGAGACCCACGATAGTTAGACTCAACCACACAGGTTGTGACAAACAATAGATTAGGATGGGTTAAAGATCACATCTTAGTCATTTTGATCCTAAAGAATAATAATTGAAATTTTTTTGGGTTGAAGAATCAACTGCAAATATACTCAAACATGTATCAATTGAGGGACACCAAGAAAATATCGAAGGGGAAAATTCTATTCAATAATACCAACCTCGTGTGTGTTTTTATTATACAATTGGTCTCTCTATATAACTTTAGGTGACCATAACATTTATGTCATAATTAGATATTTAGTTAAACCATATGCATAATTGTCTCCCATAATCTCTCCATGAATCTCTCAACTGATATTTATCCCTAACCTCTCTCTTTTTTCCTCATCTTTGATTATTACGACTTCTATGCTTGGTCCACATCATTATAAATTGATCATAAAATTTAGACATTATTCATGATTGACAAGTATGATTTAATCCTTCATATAATTGTTTTTGGTATGCAATGTCAATAACAAAACATTTATTGATGATATAGATGTAGGTCTGGTATGTCCATACAAATTCCCAAAGAACCATTACTGAGTCAAAAAGGAGGAGGAGGACTATTCCACAACAAATGGACCAACTTGAGGTGTAGATGTTGTAGAGGTGGAGAGAGCATGTTGAGAGGTCCAATGGAACCTCGAGGGTCTGGCCATTGAGATCTTTGTGACACATATTTGGGACATATTGGAGGAGATGCAGAGGCATATAGTAGGAGTACCATTGTTACGACAATGAATTCTATGGAAATTGACCAATACAATCATATGTTATCATGGTGTACATGTGATATGTAAATAATAGACCTATGGCCTGTCTATCCCTTCAGCACAGATCCTCTGTATTACAAAGAGGCTTAGATGCAAACACAATATGTATGTATTTATAAATGAACACTCTACAAAACTTAATTCACTTCTTAATACCACTTCTCATCCATCAATGGAACATGTAGAGACATCGCAACTATTTCGCAAGGAGGGAGACACTTTATTCCTAAGCTCACTTCATTATCTTATGTAATAGAGTTATAGGGTTTAACATAATAAACAAAAGGAGACATTTATCCAACCACGTATATAGTGATATGGAGAGAATAATCAAGCCCAATAATTTTAACATCAAAACTAATTCTCCTAGTATTAGCTACATAAAATAAATGTGCCCATTTATAGTCTAACCCATTCTTCGAAGTCCCAACTAATATAATGCATTAATTTCATTTTATAAATTTTCCAAGTAGTTGTTAGTCACAATATAATATTTGTTTTTAAATATCTTACAAGAAACTATCATATTATTCACTAACACTGGCATAGATCCATTTTAATTATGGATTTATTAATCACCAAGAAAAATTCAAATGTATATATTAAAATGTAGATTTTTTTAGTATATATTAATTATGATTGGTATTATTTTCTTAATTTTTCTATTTTTCATGATGTAATTTTAATATTATTATTTATAAGCATAAATGTTACACATCTCATTCATAACGGGTTGTTTATATATATATGGTCGATTTATAATATTCTTTGTATCTTTTACAAAACTATTGATTTTATCATTTTGTTCTTTCCAATAATAAAATAGTGATCCGTTTCATTGCTTTCTTTTGGTGAATGTAATACCCCAGGTTAATCCCCAATGTAATTGTCCATATGTTTTATAGGCTGGTGAGCCGGGATATTATAGGCCAGAGTGCCTATGTGATTATTAGGCTGGAGAACCTGGATTGCTAAAATGCTAGCATGCATATTATTTTAATATGTAATTATACTCATATATTAAGAAAAGTACACCATTGTTGCAGACCGACCCAACAAAAAGAGTATAGGGGGATAAACTCCATTAGAAAGGGGCAAGGGGGCTAAGAGTATAAGAAAATGGCTAATCTAAGGGGGCTTAAGCCCAAAGAAATATTATATTAATATTCCTAAAAGGTTAAAGTATGGATATAACTTTATATATCCTAAGTTTCTAAAGTGGGGACAAGGGAATTCCTTGAGTGCCATGTGTCATAAAGGCACATGCATATATAAGAGAAAGATTTAGTGTAATTCCCACCATTTTCCTCCATCATTCATACTGAGGGAAAGTGGACTATGGAGCCATACCTGTATGGGAGTTGTTTCTAGCCAGTAGTTGAAGAAGTTAGTTGTCAGGGTCGTGGTCAAAGAAGCCGATTGTCAGGCCAGTAGTCAAAGAAGCGGATTGTCAGGCCCATGGTCGAAGAAGCAGGTTGTTAGGCCCGTCAACATTCTTTCCACATGAGAGAATTGCTGGGATTTGATTCCCAAGGTTCCAAGTTGCAACTATAGGGCTCTGAGACTTCTTGTTCGACCTGTTGTTGAAACCCTAGAAGGGAAGTGGGGCAGTGGAAGGATTGTTGAGCAGAGAAGGGGAACATTTCCTAGGGTGGGACAAGCATGTAGGCAATGAGGTACTACAAGCTGGTTGCTAGAGTTGGAACCTGAATCTAAAAATTGTTGCTGATTGGTATACCTTAGAATAGCTTAAGACTTCCTTTGCCTTAGTATAGTTTATCCCCAGCTCGGGGGTGACCCAATGCTAAGATTTAGGAGTAGTGTGGTCTATGGGTGGGAGGAACGTGGAAGTTATGCATGCAGTTGGTGTTTATTTCATGAGATAAGTGTCTATCATGTGCTTATTTCAATTACTATGTGTGTAACTATGAGTTTCTGTCATGGAATATCTGTTATTAATTCTAGGTATGAATTGTTGTTGTTGTGTGTTTTTTTTTATTCCACATAACTCTGTTTATATGTAGAGCATATATTTAATTAAATGGTATCAGAGGATATTTGTTGAGTTTCTGGTAATGGGAACATTACAGAGCATATCAGTAAATTGAATTGGTATCATAATTCATAATTTGGATGTGGCATTGCCCAGTAGGGAGTCGTGGATGTTACAATGAATATTGTTATTTTATTTTCAATTTCAAATTAAATTACTTTTTGGAATCTTTTATGGAAGAAATATATTCAACATGTGGAAGAAATAAAAGAGATATCCATAGAGTGGTTATGGAGGACTTTCACAACATATTTGACATGTATTGGTTATGGAGGACTTTCACAACATATTTGACATATATTTGGATTTAGCCATGAGTGTTGTTTTCTCCTAAGCTTCATTATTATTACTGTACTTATCTCCATTTTGAGAATAATTTGATTATCACTCTAAGTTTTAGGGCACAATTCTCTCATAGCCTTTTCTCTTATCTTGGATAGATCATGATTTGTTCTCACCAACTAAGATGGAGACTAATCATCACATACATTGGGATCAGTGTATGCGTAAATGCTATGTCTCAGGGAACATGAATCAAAATAACACTTCATTTTCTAATGTTTCATTTATTATGATATCCACAAAATATATTAGTGCATATTTATTGACTCAAGCTTCCAATCAACATGAGCAAGTGGAAACTATGCTATTTTAGATTTAACACTAGAATAGAAACGTCTTGTCATACTATGTAAGTTTTGTTTGACTAAAAAGCCACTAGTGAGAGGTATATATTCCACTAAAGACACCCATGGATTGCACCTATCCCCATTAGTTTTTGCAAGCACAAGTCCACACAAGAAAAATCATTTCATTGTATGGACTTCTACCCAGGTGGGGTGATAACAACACCTCGCCTTGACCGACCCAACAAGCCATTGTTGACTATTTTTGCATATAAATAAATCCTAATACTTTGAAATCCTGGATTTTGAGATCCATGGTAGTTATTGTTTCTTATTTAGGAAACTATTTTAAATGCTTTCTTAATACTTTGCCCATCGAGCATTCACCACTTTTCAAGAATCCAAACAACTTTCTCACTATGAGGCATTCTAACAAGCAACATGTCAACTTGTCTTCCTAGGTATCTACCATATTAAAATCCCTGCACACTAGACAATGAGCTTTAAGAAGTCTGTTGGCCATCCAACACCAAGGAAATGCTTGGTCTCCAACATCATTAAATACATAGAAATTAACCAAACCCAAAATGCAACTGACGAAATTCAATAGTATCCAAACCAATCTTTATAAGGGACCATATTCCCAACTCATGATCTATAAACTGCCTTTGATACAATGGTCAACTTGCCAAAAAAAATTTAAACTTAATAACGTCTACAATGAGCCTATGCTTCACTGCATGACTATATTTTAGTATTTTTAACACACGCACATAATTAAAAACACCATACAAACTCTTTAACTACTTTGACATGTGAAATAGACTATAATATAAAGACACACATAATGGAACAAAAATTCACCCTAGAAACCTATATAAGAAAGAGACATTCAATGAAGGACCGTGCCTTTTGTCTTCTTATATTATGGAGATTGCAATACAAATTAAAAATATTTCCAAGCATAATATAAAGCTATCAGACATTATGGTCTTCTAAAATCCTTTACAATATGCTTTTGTCTATTTTCTATGTCGATATCTCCTCCAAACCCCTACCTATACAATGTAACAACAGATAACTAGTGAAAAGGTGAACACTTTCCTACATTCTACCAGTTTTTTGTTAGCTAGAATTAAGTTTAGGTTTAGGGTTTTGAAACCCTCTTGGAACCTCCATAATTATTCTACATGTCTCTAGTGGATTGCCACACATTAATAACTTCCCCTGATATTCAAATTATGGTGAGTTGGCATGGTTTCCACTTGCACACATGAGGAATATTTGGATCGTTACATTGTTGGGGCCATAACTTTTGCTTACAAACTCTATTTTAAGTGTATGATAGTTTTTTGATAAGATCTCAATAAGAAGAGCAATTTCCACCATGAATTAGGAAATATTATGAGAATTCTTATCTAGCATTGAGACAAAAAATGTGGTTCAGAGCCCATGCAAATGCACTAGAAGTTGATTACCCAAATTAACAAAATAAACATAATTTCTAAGATGCCCCAAATTCTAATATCCTCTACCTATAGCATCATTAAATTTATATTGTTAGGTAGCTAGAGAGGTAGTGGAGGTCATTGAATGTAAGGTGGATTAGGTACACTATATTATTAAATAAGGCCCACTATGGTAGTTAGATATAATAAATGGGTAGTTAGATATAATAAATGTAAGAGGACTTCTTAGAAGGTTATGCTTCTAGAAGATTCCTCCTCTAGAATGTTCTTAGGTGATGGTAGCACTATATAAAGGGGTTAAAGCAATGTAATGGGATATGAAGAAAAATATTGTATTTGGAGCTGAAGCTCATTAGGAGGAAGCCCCCTCGAAGAGGCAAGTGAACAAGAGATGATCCCTTCCATAATAGGATCCATTGTATGGTGTTGTCCTACCCCAAGGGTTTTGATATAATAAAGTGGTGGTTTTCTATATTGTTCCATATATCTTGTGTGGTGATTGCATTTAGATATATTTGGTATTATTGTGGTATTTTGTATTTAGGTATTTGGAACTTAACATATATGGTACCTTTGTAGATCTAATTTGGATCAACACATGGCTGAGGAAAGTTGGAGCGAGACCAAAGTCATAACACCAACTTTGGTCAACGATGGCTTATCTAGTTGACAAAAGAAGGCACTATTAAATCCCCCACCAAAGTTCAAGTCTCACCTAAGATATGCTCGTGATTGTTGTACACCAGTTCTCGCGGCAATGATTGGGGGTAGGTGCAACTCCTAGGCGAATTTGGTGGAATAGATACCCCCAATCTTGATAGCTTAACCAAAGGCTTGCTTTCACAAGTCCACATGCATGCACCCGTGTTGACTAAAAACATCCATAAAAGATATATTCCACCTTTACCCTCACCATGATTCATCATGAAATCATTAGCATGTGATTCAAGTGACAAAAACTTAGCACACAATTCAATTTTTGAAGTACTAAGGTCCTTATCTTGCATAGTACAATTTTTTTGCAAGGGTCAGTGAGGTCTTTAACATTCCAAGAAACTACCTTCAATGGGAAATTATAATAATAAAATCTATATTATCTTAATCAACATTGTCACCCAACATACATAGCTTCATAGGTAATCGAGTCGATGCACCTTGCGCAACTAGAGTAAAATCGTTCTTCCAAAGTGTTAATCTTAGGCTTTTTTAGAACTCCTTGTGATCTATGGCTGCATAGGTGTTTAAGAGGAAAGGTGGAGACCAATCCATCCTACCACCTCCTCAAGAGAAGGTGTTTCAAGAGCAACACAATGCCTCGTTCCCAATGGCCTAGGTTGTGGTCTTATTATGTAGCATCACACTATAAATCATCAACTTGCTAAGTTAATCGTTTTAACACTACAACTCACTTAATATTCTATAAATTATTACAAACTACTTTGAGTAATTGGTTGTGGTTAAACTTAAAGAACTTGGTTGGTGGAAGTTTCAAGGGGGTTTGACTTGACTATCAACAAATAGCCAAAAATCTTATGATTTGGCCTTTGACATTGAAGATAATGTTAAGAAATTGATACATCATAAATTTCATTTAATCATTTTTACGAAAAGTAATAACGCCATAATACAAATCTTCATAAAATGTGAAAATAATAATAGAACTTAGAAGAATGCAAACCATGGCTCCCACACCTTTGTCCATTAGTTCAACTTTATTTTAGTTATTCTCTAGTAATCGTGGAAAATATATCATTGATTGATTACAACGATAGTATAAAAAGTAAGAATGTGACACGGGCAGCCTCAAATCTCGTGAGTGTCACATGATTGAACGTCAAAGTTGACGAAGTCGACAAAGTTTGGTGTCGGCTAACTCATAAGAACACATATTTGAGATTCTTTTTTATTTAATTACAGGCTAAAAGTATATTATCTGATTGGATTAAACATGAAATCGAAAGGGAATTATGATTACTTAATTATTTTTAGTTGATAATGTTCGACATAGAGATATTGAATTTTAATATGAAAAGACACTGAATTATTATTTTTAATTGATTATGTTTGTAATAAGAAAGACGTTAATTGTAATATTAAAAGAATTATTTTTTTATTAATAATTTATAATATATATATATATATATATATATATATATATATATATATATTATATGTTTTGTAGTTTGGTGGGTTAGTTTGATTTATTGAGAATTGTGAATAACATGTAAGAGGCCTCGGCCCTCGAGGTTAAGTTTCTAGACTAACTGCTTATGTGTATATGTATAAGGGATTTCAATACATTAATATCAAGCAAGGAAAAAAGAAGAGGTAGTGTAGTACGATACCCATGAGGGAAATAATGGAAGATCTAATATTAGATTGGCACTTAGTGGATGTAGTACTTAAATTTTAATGGTATATTTTCTTTCCGTAAGTTTTCTATAACTTGTGTATATTGTTGATCTAATGTTATAGCTTCTAAAATTATGTTTTTTAAATTTGAACAAGATATGTTAAGATATGTTAATGATTGTATCACACATTTCATGCACTCTCCTGTTGGCACAAGGGTAGATTTAGGGTTCAACGCTATAACAATGCACTAACAGAATCCTAACTACCAGTCCTTTCGGCAACACCTGCGAAACAGATGAAGTCTCACCCGAGGTAGAAGCAGGGGTGGTTGTAGGATTCAGATGTCTGCAACCTTAGCTGGGACACAGATCTGTGATTGTAATGCCTTAACAGAGTACTTAATTATTACAGTTCATCAGTATTAAACCAACATCTACTTCGCAGACAAAACCCTAATTACAGAGCATCGCAGTATTAAACCAGATCTAGTATGTTCAAGCACTAAACACATCCACATAGGTCAGATCTAACATTCATCCATATTATTAAGCACGCAACATCAACAGATCTATCTATCATTCATCTATATCGAAGCATCTAAACAAGTAAACACATAAACACATCAATACATTGCACAAAGCAACCATAGCATAAGATATATGTGGTTCACCCCCAACCTGGGGCTACGTCCACCAACTCTTCTTCTCTTTATTATCTTCTGTCAAGATTCTTACGGGCACAAAGCATCAAAACCCTACTCCACATAGGACAGGGGATCTGCGCGCACTTCACTAGATCCTCCTTCCCCAAGTAGATATAGGCACAGAACCTTACACAGTCTGTGCACAAATCACTACAGATGACTTGCACTTAGCTCTGCAAGTCTTAATCACGTCTTCTTGCATATAGACAGTTCTAGCACTCAGCCATCGGTCACTACTTACATTGCCTAGCTTTCTATTTATATATTACAAAATAGGCCTAAGCATGGGTAAACCCATGGGCCGACATCCCCATACCCGTTACATAACCCAAAAACCCAAAAAGGCCCTAAAAAGGGGCCGAGATCCTGTGATCTCTGCTTCATCTTGTGATCTGCCTTCGATAGCCTGTTAAAGTCCCAAAAATAGGTCAAACATGACCAAGGATCCTCAAAACTTAGTCAAGGGTCAACATGCCCCCAACACTCACCTGTGACTTGTCTCGAGTCACTCTGATCTGGGTAATTCTGCCTCAAAATCCTCGAGCTTGGCTTGAGCTGTTTCAACTTGTTGCTGTGCCATGGCCCCCCGCTCAACGAACTCTTGGACAACAGCTTCGTTGACAGGTCCCTCTAAGCACTGTTCAACTGCAGTGACAACTTGCTCCATTTTTGCTCCTCGGCCTTTGATCTCTGAGAACAGTTGGCAAGCCTCATCCTGTATAGGTTAGAGCCTCTAAGTCACTTCCATGACTCTGCTCTGAATGGTGTGGACCTGCTATTGAGCAGTGCGCTGCTCTTGGAATCGCTTCATCCTTTCAACAGCTGATAGGGGCTTCAAATGCGCTTGTATTGTTTCTGCTTGCTGCTTCACCTCCTGGAGCTATGACTTCGATGCCTTCAGTTCCGAATTCTCAGTGAGTTGCTCATAAGTTTGGGCACTGCGATCACTTAGTTGTTTACATTCCATGGCAAGGGTCTTTATTCTCTCAATTGTGCTTTGAGCCATTGCATCTCTTTGATCTCTCAAATCCTGCGTGGTGTCGGATACTGCACGGAGCTCTAAGTCTTCTATTCTTTGTTGTAGCTGCTAGATAGCTTCCGCGAGCTGCTCTACTTGATGCTCGACTCAGTCTTCTGCCTTTGTCTCTAAGCCTGTCATAGAGCGGAGTGCTCTGTTGACTGCTTCTTTCACTTCGAGTTGCTCTACGAGCAACTGTTCTTTTTCTTGCTGAATCTGTGTTTTCTCCTCTTCAAACTTTGTCTGGAGAACAACCTTCTCCTGCTCCGCAACTTGGCGTTGTTCTACGACTACTTCTTGTACTTGATTCAAGGCCTGGGTGGCTTGTTATGTTTCTTCCTGTGCGCGACAAAGGCGAGCTTCGGTGGCATCATCTAGTTGGTGGAGTTGGGCTGGCTCATCTCCCAACTCTGGTTCTTTTGACGACAGGGGTGGAGTGGACACTACGTGACTGGACTGAAGAGCCTGTTGTACCCCTCGGAGCTCAACCTTGATTCTGTCGTACATCTCCTCCTACTTGGCTTCCTGTTTTTGCAATATTACCTGTGAGGCATCGTTTACAGTTGTGATGATGAAGTCAAAGTCATTGGCAGTGAGCAAAGTCTGCATCTTGGTCAAGGTGGCTCTGGATTTCTTTGGGGAAGAGGGTTTTGGGGGAGAAACCTTCCTCTTCTTCAAGGGATCAACCTCATCTCTAGGCGGTTTTACTTCGCCTTGCTTCTTCTCATCTTCTTTTCCATTTATCTCTTCTACTTCGTCATTACCCCCTCAACCAAGTGATACTGAAGAATTTTTTTCTGATGCACTGCTTAAGTCTTGGACTTCTGCGGTCTTCTTCCTTATGCTAGGTCCAGATGTGTCATGTTCTTTGTGAGTGGCCTCTGAGCTGCCAAGTTCGGGGTCAGATATCTCTGTAGGATCAGTGGGGATAAGGAGTTCTGCTGACTAGTCCTTAGTTATCTCCTCGAGGTCCTCTACTGTGAGCTTGTAGTACGACCGAAGCTCCTCCTTATGCTTGTATGCTCGTACAATGATATAGATGAAGTGCCGATCTGCGCAGAATTTCATGAGGGGTCGGAACCGTTGTAGGGTGTTTGGTGTCATGCGAGGTTCAACTTCGATAGCCCTCTTTAGTTGGAGATAATATGTGTGAAAGACCGCGTTTGACTGCCACTATTTTCCCATATCGCTCGAATACCAGAGTGTGGTAAACTTCACAGCAAGTAGCTTGAACGGCTCAATGTCCGGGAAGGTCGCACCTTCCGGCATCTCCCAAGCAATAAATGCTATGAGGATCAGGAGTCAGCTGAAGTGGAACTCATAGCCCTGATCCTAAGTTCCGCGACAGTTTGACTCCAACTGGTTGACTAGGTACTTCACCCAGTTCAACTGTAGGCCTTACACATTTCCCCGCAAGGTCAACGACAAACCCAATGACCTGCGTGGGTCTGTTCTTACTTACTAGCTTTCCTATAATTAATTGGCATGCTAGGTGCACTGCGCCATTTTGGATGGAAGCTACCTTGTAGCCTCACGTCCCCTTCTCAACATCGTCGTAGGTATCCTTGATCTTCTGTGCTAATGCACGATCTGTTGCTTTCCCTGGGTAGAAGTCCTGCGGGTTAGGTCCTTGCATAATTAATCCGGTGATCCTATGGATCAACATCGGATCGACTGTGATATGTCTGTCTAGCCATAAGTAGCCACCGTGGTAACATGAGAGCAGGAGCTTAACACATGCGTTAACCTCCTGGTGCCTTCCAAAGTGTGGGATTTTCATTACATTCAATAGGGTGGACTACGTGAGGTTCATCATTCACAGCTGGGGGATTATTTTTGAGTTCTTCCCCTTCGTCCTGGTCAAGTATTTATATGGGGCGAGCATACTATGGTTCTTGTAGTCTTCTAGGTTGAAGTCGCTGAACTTCAATGTTGTGATCTTGTTCTTCTGCGCTCTAACTGCGCGTATCCCCTTCGGGAGGTACGCAGTAACCGTGGTGTAATCAAAATCTCTTGGCACACTATCATGACTCACCGCGCTGGCCAAAGGCAGAATGTAGTTGGGTAAGATGGTTAGTATTAGCTTCGCATTTGCTAGGTCATCTTTGTGCTTGGTTTTCTTTTCTGTGACGACTCTGGATGGTCTAGATCCGTGAATGGTCGACGAAGAGGCATGTACTCCTCTCGTCAATGATGCTTGTACACCCACAGACATATACATCACTCTTTCAATAATGAGGTCAATGAGTACCTCCTTCATAGACTCTTCGATTGCGCTAAGTTATTCGGACATACACGCTCGTGGTTGAATAATCTCGGGTTTGAAGAATAACCACTCAATGCAACAGGATGGATGGTGATAGCTTGATGATCACTGCGCGAAATCAACTGATCTACGGGTTCAGATAATCACGTTTGGAAAAAGTGTTCTTGATGTAAGGCTCGACGGAATAAGTAGATAACTAGGTAACATATCTCTCCAATGGGCGAGAAGCCTTCATTAATTCAGTTTTGTTTGTTACAGCGTGGTCCCAATGGTCTGATGGCGAGATTTTCTGACCACAAATTCCGTTCTACCCATTCGGGGTGTCATTCCAACGATTATACTATTTCCAACGGCTATATTGCTTCACCATGGTGAAGTGCCATGTGACGCTGTTCTGCTATCCCGACGAAGTTCCAGTTTTGCAAATTTTCTTTCTACTAAGTTCCCTCTGGAAACTTCTGTAAATTTTCGATCTTTGATCTCTTCTTACTTAGTTTTCTAGCCTTCTTTCCAGTGAGCTTCGTCTCGGTATTCCTCTTTCCATTCTGATTCTTATCTCCTCTTGTCATAGTAACTTCGCGTTGTTGATATTCTTTCCTAGGATTCAAGGGTAATACTTCTTCTCTAGCTGGGGTAGGTTCTTCAGTCTTCTGTGAGTCTTCTTGTGTTCTTTCAACTTCGACATCCAAGTTTCTGGTTCTAAATAACTTCGATATGTTCTCTTGTTCTTCAATCAAGTGTGCGATCCTCCTAGTCATGAAATCTTTTAATTCTTGCTTCTTCTGCTCTAAGACTTCTTCTTCTTTCCTTCTGGCATGATCCCTTTCAATCCAAGGTTTTCCTAGGAATATAGAAAATGGGGCGCTATTCTCAATAAATTTAACAACCTCAAAATCTTCTTTTGTCGAAATTCCATGAGCACTCATAGATATCTAGGTAAGTCTTCCACATAGGGTTATCAAATTTCCTCTAAATAATCCTATTCCCCCCAATGAATGGATCATAGCAGGATTTTCTAAAGTTTCCAAGTTCTTTCTGTCATAATATTCACCTGTGTTTCTTCATCCAGAACACAGTCAATGTCAAAGTCTCCTATTCTTGCTTCTATGTACTCTTTTTCTTTGAAGATCTTTGATAAATTGATATTTCGGTGGTCATTCAAGGTTTCTTTCATTTGTAACAATACAATTTCTGATTCTTTTTGGGGTTCTGCCATGGTCTTAGTGTCTTAACCTTTATCATGGTCTTCTTGTCTCATATTCATTCTTTCAAGTTTAGCAATCATTCTAGGGAAATCCAAAACTTCATGATCCATAGCTTTACAACAAAGACAACTGGGTCTTCTACCAGGGCATGACTTAGCAAGATGTCCCGGTCTTCTACAACTGTAACAAAGAGTTAATCCTCTATTTCTCTTAAATGATCCCCATCCTTTCCTATAATGCGCATCTGAATCATGGTAGCTAACCTGCAAAAAATTCTTTTTAGGATCTTGCATCCATTTATTAGTCCAAACATTTTTTCTATGCATAGGAATAACATATCTTTCACTATTCTTTCTCATATCAAATCTTCTTTCTTCTAGTTGCGCCCTAGTTTTCAGGCTAGGACAAAATTTATCAAACATACCTAGATCCATACTCTTGAAACAAAAATTTCCACTTATCTTAATTTCGGCAGAGCACAAAGCTGCAAGATCTAAAACTTTTCACTATTCTTACCTCTATCAGAGCACAAAGCGTTTAAATCTTACCTCTTTTCTTCAGATCTGCCTCCTTCCTTATCACAAAGCTTTGCAAGTCTAGCAGCAGATCTACGCACAGATCTTCTTCTTCCTCATTTCCCAACAATCATAGTTTCAGGTCAGATCTTCACACAAAGATTCTTCTTCCTCAGTTCCCAACAATCACAGTTTCAGGTTCCAGCAACAGAACCATTTGTTGGCACAGGGGTAGACCCAGGGTTCAACACTATAACAACGCACCAAAAAAACCCTAAATATTGGCCCTTTCGGCAACACCTGCGAAGCAGATGAAGTCTCACCTGAGGTAGAAGAAGGGGTGGTTGCAGGACTCCGATTTCTGCAACCTTAGTTGGGACAGAAATATGTGATTGTAACGCCTTAATAGAGCACTTAGTTATTACAGTTCATCAGTATTAAGCCAACATCTACTTCGCAGACAAAACCCTAATTACAGAGAATCATAGTATTCAACCAGATCTAGTATGTTCAAGCACTAAACACATCCACATAGGTCAGATCTAGCATTCATCCATATTATTAAGCACGTAGCATCAACAGATCTATCTATCATTTATCTATATCGAAGCATCTAAACAGGTAAACACATAAAAACATCAATACATTGCACAAAGCAACCATAATACAAGATATACATGGTTCACCCCCACCCTGGGGCTATGTCCACCAACTCTTCTTCTCTTTATTATCTTCTGTCAAGCTTCTTACAGGAACAAAGCATCATAACCCTACTCTGCATAGGACAAGAGATCTATGCGCACTTCGCTAGATCCTCCTTCCCCAAGTAGATCTAGGCACAGAGCCTTACACAGTCTGTGCACAAATCACTACAGATGACTTGCACTTATCTTTGCAAGTCTTAATCACGTCTTCTTGCACATCGCCAATACTAGCACTTAGCCATCAATCATTACTTACATTGCCTAGCTTTCTATTCATATATTACAAAATAGGCCTAACCATGGGTAAACCCATGGGCCGACATCCCCATACCTGTTACATAACCCAAAACCCCAAAAAGGCCCTAAAAAGGGGCCGAGATCCCGCGATCTCCGCTTCGTCTTGCGCTCCACCTTCGACAGGCTGTCGAATTTCCAAAAATAGGTCAAACATGACCAAGGATCCTCAAAACTTGGTCAAGAGCCAACACCTCCTATTGAGTGCATCAACTACTTTATTCTCTTTTCCCTTGATATGATTGATGTCAAATTAATATTCACTAATAAATTTCAACCATCTAGTTGTTAGAATATGATGGATGTGCTCGGTTAACCATAGACAATATCACTATTGTCACCCAACCATAGGCCGAAGCCACCCCCGAGAACCTTGACCTTGATAGAGAGAATAATCCTGGTAGCAAATCAGTAGCCAAGCAAGGATAATGCACCAAGCAAGAAGTAACCAAAGCTGATTAGAGAGTCCAACCCAAAAAGACCAAAACTGTAGACTTCAGAACTGGCGGCAATACCTTCTCCAGGACTTGCACACAAAACTGCCCAGCTACAGTGCGCACAAGTGTCTCTCTGCGATTCTGAGAAGTGTGTGTAATGTGAAGACTGGTCCCTTGTATTTATATTAATTTTGGCAAAATGCCTGGATCGAATTCTCATTCTGGGTACTAATTAATTCATATTAATTATCTCCTTTAGCCGACATCTCTTCTAGGGTTACATTCAATTCTTTTCTTGCTTCCAAAATATTCTAATCTTGTCAAAGGTCACAATGGAGGTTAATACCTCCCGCAGATACCATAATATCAACACTCCCTCCTAGCTAGGGAGGTATAACTGATAATGGTCTTGAGCACAAACAAACCATTCAAGTGGTAGCATCATTATAGCCGCACAAGCTAATTAAATCATGAGCACCGTCATTATTATCCAACTGGATAATTTCCATGACAACTAGTACGATGTCAACTGATAGAACACAACTGTGTTTATCCATAGTAGTACACAACTATTCAATCTGTGATGCATAGTCACAAACAATGGAACATATCCACCACAATAGCATACCTCTATTGTCTGGAGACATTTAGTCTCCATACTAATCATAATAACTGATATCAACCTGAACAGAAACAATGTTATGATATAAACTGAGTCATTTGGGCCATTCTTCTACTCACATCTATGAGATCTGGAAGAGCATCTGCCTTCAGAGTAGAACATCAATGATGGGCCTATCTAGACTATTCTTCTCAAGCAAGGAAGAATAATTGTCCTGATTTCTGAGCCTGGACCATTCCATATTCGAGCCATTCCTTCGGCACTAAAAAAAGTGCAACTTGAAGAGAATGAGACTGCCCTAGGGAATTCCTATTCCTGATTGCTGAACCTAGACCATTCACCTATCTGGTCCATTCCTCCGACATTAAACAAAGTGCAACCTGGAGAGAATGAATCTGCCCTAGGGAATGACTGTTCGAACCATTTCCTAAGGAATTGACTATCCTACACCAACCTCCAAAATGGACCATTCTTCGAAACTGCCCACAACTGTGAGCTTCGAAAGAATGACTGTCCGGCGAGGCGAACCGGTCTTCTTAACCACTACTGAGAGTGACCATCAAGAAGAGAGACTGTCCTAGACCATTCCCCATGTTAACCACAAGGGGAATCATTGTCTATGGTACATCAACAATCCATCGAACCATTTTCATTACGAAAATGACCGTTCGATCTGGACCATTTTCCGAACTGGAAAATGCCTATCCGTCAGAAATCTCAACCACTTTCCGAACTGGAAAGGAACTTCCCAAGATGGACCATTTTTCAAACTTGAAAATGACTGTCCTCAATTCAATGATATGTCAGTGCTCCCTCCCAACCTGGAGAGTCATTTCTTCCCTTACCGCTAAGGGAGTTATTTCCACGATCCTCAATTTGTCTCGGAAATATGAAAACTTTATTTTGGACAGGGTCTTTGTCAGGATATCTGTTGTCTTCTCATTTGTTGGGATATACTGGAGCTTTACTTCTCCTTCCTGGACTTTATCTCGAATAAATTAGTATTTGATCTCAATGTGTTTCGACCGTTCATGAAACACTGGGTGTTCTGATAGCCTTATACAACTCTGATTGTCACAGTGTATTATGGTCGAATCTGGAACTTGATCAAATAATCCAGAAATTAGCTTTCTTAGCCATATTGCTTCTGTATATGCCTCACACGCTGCGATATATTCTCCTTCTGCTGTGCTGAGTGTGACAGACTTTTGTTTCCTGCTGCCCCAAGATATCATAGTGGAGCACAAGCTGAAACACATCCTTGAAGTACTCCTTATGTCTTTTGCACTTCCTTCCCAATCTGAATCTGTGAATCCATGAAGCTATATATCACTGGATGTGGTATATCTTAAACCATTGTTTAGTGTCCCATGAATATATCTTAGAACATGCTTTGCAGTTGTCCAATGCTCATGTCTAGGTTCCACCTAGAACTGGATTAGTGTGTTCATGACAAAACAAACGTCTGGTTGAGTATTTACCAAATACATCAATGACCCAACCAATTGTCGATATAGGGATGGATCTACTGGATCATAATTTGAATCTCTTACTTTTCTTATATTTTTGGTCATTGGAGTGTCCATGGATTTGCAATCCATCATTCCAAATTTCTGAAGAATCTTTATTGTGTACTTTCCTTATCCAAGGAATACTTCACCACGCTTCTACCATACTTCTAGTCCCAAATAATAATTCATGAGACCAAGATCTTTCATATCAAACTCAGAAGCTAGTTCCTTCTTGCACTGGATGATAAGAGACTCTTCACCTGTCAGGAATAGATCATCGACATATAGAAGTAGAATCACAGGTGCATTCTTCATGACTTTGTAGTAAATATTTGGATCTGCATGACTTTTGGAGAAACCAAGTCTCATTAGGTAGTTGTCTATTCTGGCATACCAAGCTCTTGGAGCTTGCTTGAGTCCATATAAAGCTTTCTTTAGTCTGCAAACATGAGTGTGTTTGGAATTTACTTCAAACCCTTGAGGTTGTTCAATGTATACTTTTTCTTCAATTTCTCCATTGAGGAAAGTTGTCTTTACATACATATAATGTAAGATCCATCCCATGGAAGAGACAAGAGACATGATAGCTCTAATGGAAGTATATCTGGTAACAGGAGCAAATGTTTCGTCATAGTCTTCTCCCTCCTTCTGGGAGAACCCTTTAGCTACGAACCTTGATTTATATTTGTCCACGCTTACGTCTGCTACATGTTTGATCTTATATACCCATTTTGAAGTTACTACTGATTTTTCTTTAGGTCTAGGAACAATTTCCCATACATCATTTTCATTATGGACTGGTGTTCTTCTATCATGGCTTCTTTCCATTGTTTCTTCTGAATTGCCTCTTCAAACGTGGTGGGTTCTTCATCTAGAATCTTTGTCATACATGCTACATAGCTAGAGAATATCTTGGGCTTCTTAGTTTTTTTTAAGGTTTCACATGGAGCCTTGAGTCTTTCTGCTTCTTGTAGGGTAGCTTCAAGCCAAGCTGGTCATTTCTTGGTTTTGGGTACAATGTCTGAATCAATGGTCTCACATGGTTGCATCGGATGATCAAGTTGTTCGTTTTCTTCATTCTGATTTTCTGGAAGACATGTGCCTTCTTCAATAAGCTCTTCATAGTCTTCATCTTCTATAGTTTCTTCTATGGATTTCTTGAAAGCCATCTTTTGATTGAAGGTCATGTTTCTGCTGACTTCAATCTTATGTTGTTCTGGGATAGAGATGCTATAAGCCTTGGATGATTCACTATATCCCACAAATATGCCCTTCTTTCCTGAGGGTTCTAATTTATTCCTTTTGTCCTTGGGAATGTGAAAGTAAACAGGGCATCCAAAGATTCTTTAGTTTTCCACATTAAGTTTCTTTCCTGAGAAGGTTTCTTCTAGAGTCATATCCTTCAATATGCGGTGAGGACTTCTGTTCTAAACATATATTGCTGTCATGGCTGCTTCTTCCCATAAAAACATAGATAAACCTTGATCGTTTAGTAGTGCCTTCACGGTTTCTTTAATATATCTGTTCTTCCTTTCTGCTACACCATTTTGTTGAGGATTATGAGGAACAATCAGTTCCCTCGTAATCCCTGTCGATTTTCAAAAGACAATGAATTCATTGGATGTGTATTCTCCTCCATTATCTGTTCTCAAGGTCTTGATTTTCTTGTTTGTGAGGTTCTCTATCTTTGCTTTGAATTCTTGAAACTTGTTGAATACTTCATCCCTTGTCTTCAAGAGATATAACCAAGTCTTTCTCGAGTAATCATCTATGAAGATTACGTAGTAAAGAGAACCTTCTTGAGATTTGACTGGCATCGGACCGCAAACATCTGAATGTATTAGATCTAGAGTCTCCTTAGATCTATTGTTGCTTCTTGGGAATGGTTTCTTGATATTCTTTCCAAGAGAACATCTTTTGCAAATTCATTCATGTGTAGACTGTAATTCTGTTATTCCTTCAACCATATTTTTGAGAAAAGGTAATGCTTGATAGTTAATATGAGCGTACCTTCTGTGCCAAAGTTCATTGGGATTGACTTCATCATGTACAAGAGCTTCATCATTTTGTTCTAGTAGTCTGTATAGATTTCCTTCATGGGTTCCAATAACCCTAACATTCTTTATGCTGGAGTCTTTATACCAAGATAACACTTTTCTATCTACGAAAGCTATTCCGTTTCCTTTGTTTTCTAGGCAAGATATGGATACAAGATTCTTTTCTAAACTAGGTACATATAAGACATTGCTCAAATGAACATTGTTACCTGTTTTCAACTTGACAGAGGCTTGTCCAATTCCTTCAACTGGGTAAGTGCTTTTGTCTCCAAGCTCTACCTTGTATGGTGTCTTCTTTTCATTTAGATTGGAGAGTTTGGCTTGATCTCCTGTCATATGCCTAGAAGCTCCACTATCACTTATCCACATGCCATCTTCATTCGTTCCTGTGAGTGCTGAGTAGTGTAGATGAATAGTCTTTTCATTCATGACTTCGGTTGACTGGTCACGCTTTGATCCAAAATTTCAACTTTGAAATTTCTGACTTCTGAGAGTGCCAAGAGGTGCGCTGGACTAAGGCACACTTGAATACCTTCTCCTTTAGTGAGATGTTCCATCATAAGGTGTTGGATCGGGGTTTTAGGGTTTCTGCAACTGCACTTGCTAGTAATGCTAGCAACAATGTCTTGGTAACTGCTCTTGCTAGTAAACCCTCACGAAAGTTCTTCAATGAGCTTAGTATCCTAAAGGCTATGCTCCCTTCCAGCGGTTAGACTGAATGAGGGAGGCGTGGGCCCATAACTTGTTAGAATATGATGNTGCTCATTTAACCATAGACAATATCACTATTGTCACCCAACCATAGGCTGAAGCCACCCCCGAGAACCTTGACCTTGTCAGAGAGAAGAATCTTGGTAGCAAATCAATAGCCAAGCAATGCTAATGCACCAAGCAAGAAGTAACCAAAGTTGATCAGAGAGTCCAACCAAGAAAGACTGAAACTATAGACTTCAGAACTGGCGGCAACACCTTCTCCAAGACTTGAGCACAAAACAACCCAACTGTAGTGCGCACAAGTGTGTCTCTGCGATTCTGAGAAGTGTGTGTAAAGTGAAGACTGGCCCCCTGTATTTATACTAATTCTGGCCGATTGCTTGGGCCGACTTCTCATTCTGGGTACTAATTAATTCATATTAATTATCTCCTTTAACCGACATCTCTTCTAGGGTTACATTCAATTCTTTTCTTGCTTTTAGAATATTCTAATCTTGTCAAAGGTCACAATGGAGTTTAATACCTCTTGCAGCTACCATAATATCAACAATAGTCTGTCTCGCATTTAGTGTTGGCTGCTAAAACAAGTGTTTCAGATCACTATGATTTGCCTTCAACTCAAATTTTATGCCTCCACATTTTTAAGGCATGAACTATGGTTGCCAACTCTAAGTCATGGGTAGCATAATTCATTTCATGCTCCTTAAGCTTCCTTGACTCACAACATATGGCATGCCCATTTTATGTAATGACTCCCCCAAACCCTTCTTTGGATGCATCTATGCACACAACAAAATCTTCATCTAGATATGCTACCTTTAGAATAGGTGCATTGATCAACAATTCCTTCAAATGATCGAAACTCTCTTCACAGTTGAAAGTCCATTCAAACTTTGTTCCCTTCTTTTGCAGTGAATTGATTAGATGTGCAACATTGGAGAAACCTCCAATGAATATCCTTTAATATATAGTCAGTCCCATAAAGGACCTCACTTATGAAACATTCTTTGGCGCTGGCCAGCTTTTGATTTCTTCAGTCTGAACGTCCATTGCTATTCCCTCCTCTGAAACGATGTGGCCCAAATATTGGATTTGTCTTTGATAGAGAAGTCCTCAAAAGGATTCGTGTGAATAGTGAATCCCACTAAAACCATCGTCATCACTAGAATATCCATAGATGTTGTGCATATCTTCACGCACTTACGAACCTTGCAATTTACTGTCGGAGACACCACCATGCAAGGAAACCCATCGACTGTCACATGAAGAACTCACTGTACAAGTTTGGTGCGTAGTCAGAAAGAAAGACTCCATGTATCTGTCACAGCCCAGCGATGGAGCTTGAGCGATTCTATTCAATGCTCTAGGAAATGTGTTCGATAAGAAGAATCGAAATTGACAAAGGAACGAAC
>JASDQU010736760.1:294527-304841 GCA_032191745.1 Picea mariana | reverse complement strand
GCTAGAAAAACATTAAGAGAAGCTTTCCAAGATCACTATACTTTTGTTGAGTTAAGAGGTTATGAAGGTTGGTAGTGTGACAAATATTTTGAAAATGAGATCTAATATGGGTATAGGCTGGATAATCTAAGAGAAAATGCTTTTCATCTTCAACCTTCTTAGTGTCATAAAGGTGACACACTCTTTCATCCCATGGCGTTTTAAGAATTGACCAATGCCCAGTTTCACTATGAAGCTCGTGAGAATTTGTTCTTATCTTAGTAGTGCTTATTTATTACATCTTTATAATATCTTAATTTTTTTTTTTTTAACTTTTTATCATACCACATTTTCTCTTTAAATTTTAATATAAAATCACATCATAGTAAAAATATAAATAATTATTAGATATAAAGTCACATCATACTAAATAATATATATAACCATTGTTAAAATAATAAATAAATAGTTCATTGTTAAATATAAATGTGTAAGATTTTTTTATATTATAAAAATAATTATTAGATATAAAGTGACATCATATTAAAGACAAGTAATAAAGGCTTTAATAGATATATTAATAAATAAAATGAGGAAATTAAAAATAAAAGAAGATGAAACTAATAAAAACATATTAATTTGTATAAATTATTAATATAATGTAATTGGAATTTTGTATATAAATAATAAAGAAAATTAAAAAATAAAGAAAAAATATTTGAAAATAAAAAACAAAATAAATAAAATGAGGAAATTAAAAATAAAAAAAATGAAACTGATAAAAACATATTAATTTGTATAAATTATTAATATAATGTAATTGGAATTTTGTATATAAATAATAAAGAAAATTTAAAAATAAATAAAAAATATTTGAAAATAAGAAAAAATATATTTAATGAAAGAGTAGAAAAAAATCATACTAAAGAGAGGTATTCATTCATTCATTCTTTTTTTCTTTCTTTCTTTCTTTCTTTTTTTCTTTCTATCTATCTATCTATCTATCTAGTTAAAATAATATATAAATAGTTCATTGTTAAATATAAATGTGTAAAGTTTTTTTATATTATATAAATAATTATTAGATATAAAGTAACATCATATTAAAGACAAGTAATAAAGGCTTTAAGAGATATATTAATAAATAAAATGAGGAAATTAAAAATAAAAGAAGATGAAACTAATAAAAACATACAAATTATTAATATAATGTAATTGGGATTTTGTATATAAATAATAAAGAAAATTTAAAAATAAAGAAAAAATATTTAAAAATAAGAAACAAAAATATTTAATGAAAGAGTAGAAAAAAATTAAAAGAAAATAATAAAAACCGGAACTAAAATGAAAGAAGAGTTATAAGGTTTATATAAAGTTAGGTTTAAAAATAAAAAAACAAAAAATAAAATACCTATATAAAGTTAGGTTTAAAGACAAATAAATAAAATAATATATGTAAGAAGTATGTTATTATAATTTTTTAATACTTAATTAGGATGTATGTAGGTTTATATATATATATAAAAGATGAATAAAACAAATAAAGAAAAGAAACATAAATTATAAAAATGTTTTGTATTGGGGTTTATATATAAAAATAAATATATGAAATCTAAAAAAAATAACGTATAAAGAAAATAGAAGATAAAATATACAAGTAAAGAGAAAAAATAAAAAGGAAAACTAAAATAATCAGATCACTAAAGATCAAACAAATATAAATAAGCTCAAATAAAAAATAAAAAATTAGTATATTATTAAATATTTATAATTTTTTATAACTGCTTTATCATAAGTTTGTTATTAAATATAAATAACAAAATATATTTAACAAAAAATAACAAAATATATTTAATAAAAAATAACAAAATTTATTTAATAAAAAATCACTAAACACTGAAGTAAGAATACACAAATAAAAATTAAAAATAAAGATAAGAAAGCAAGCTAAATGGGATTAAAAAGTGAAAGAGTAAAAAAAGAACCAAAAAAGGAATCTTAAAATGAATAAATGGAAAAATATAAAATGAAAATATAAATTAGGTCAAAGGAATCTTAAAATGAATAAATGGAAAAATATAAAATAAAAAATGAGAATATAAATTAGGTCAAAGGAAACAATTTTTTTTTTTTACAGAAACAATTATGAATTTTATTATAAAAAAGTTTGTGTTTAGGTAAAAATAGCCATGAAATAAAAAAATTCAAAATGGCTCTAGAGAACGGAAATATGATCCCACATAGAGCCATCAACTCAAATGCGGTGAGTTTAAATACTATCACGTAGGGGAGAGATAATATGTGGAGATGTGAAGTGCAACCTCGTGTCATGAGTATGAAAAGGACCCTTGTTGCATCATGATCCTTGCTGACTCCTATAACCATGATGCAGACAGGAGGTGGGGTCGCATTGATTTGACCCTCAGCAAGACTATCCGCCTACATTGATTTGACCCTCAAAATTGGGTCTTACCATATTTTGGAATAACTGCATCATTTAATTTTTAATTAAGGAAGATGATGATGTCTTGAGAGTTCTCCATTGATTCTAATGGTTTCTTATCCAAATTTTTTCTTGCTTTAGCAAGACTATCCGCGTGCCCATTTTGTCTCCTATAAATGTGATAGTCCATTGATTTAAATTTTTTCTCAGTTCTCATGATTTTTTGGTAGATCCTCTTAAGATTAAGATTGGAATGAAAATTGTTACTCAGCCTCCAGAGCCCTTTGATGATTAGATCAAAGTCTCCGATGATGAGGATTCGAGTGGAATTATCTTCTTGAATTAGTTGCATTCTCATATACATCACAAGGACTTCTGTCTGATTATTTGTGTTGTGCCCTAACCCCCATGAATATTCAATAATCTAATTTCTTTCAGAGTAAAAAATAATTCCCTCCACATCTACCTCCCCTAAAAGGAAACAAAAATTAAGAAAGAAAAAAGGAAAAGGAAAAACACCAACATAAAAGAGAAAGATCCCAAGGGAAATTAGAGAAAAGGAAAAACTAAACCTAAAACAAAAGAGTAGTTATCTTGAAACACACCTTGACGTCAATGTAGGGATCGATATTCCAACCATCATCTCTATTGAGATCATTAGGTTTCTTTTATATTTCAATCACTTCCCTAAATGTTCTATGATGGTAGTGATCCACTCAAGCCAAAATCTTAACATCTAGCCATGGACACTGTGGCTAGATGCAAATAGTTTATCAACTAGCCTAAATCCATGTTAACTCTGAATCTATCAAATGATGACAAGGATCAAATCCCTTAAGATGAAATCCTTTTTAAGAGTGAAAAACTTGAGGTATGGTTTGCACCTTGAAAAATTTGATTCCTCTCAGTGCTTGATAAATCTAGATCTAAGATAGATCTAAGCTAGTTACAGTTGTGGGCATCCATGTAAGAACTTTAGATGCTCATCATTGTGTATATGGATACGTTTTAGATTAATTTAAACATTTGAAGTTAACTGAGTATCATCTATAACGTAGAGAGTACTATCAAGAAGGTCACTTGAAAAGTTACAAGAGGAATACTGTGATTAGTAACAAAATAACAATGTTCAATGATAAAGAAGGTGAATAGTAAGAAAGTAGTAGGATCCATATAGTTAATGACATATGAATTACCCAATGTTATTCTCAATCTATCTTCTTTAGCTTTTATTAAAACCAAACCTACTAGTTTTCCCATCTTTTCATATCAACCATATTAGAAAGTAGGTTCAAATCAAAGACCATTCAAACCTTTAACTGAAAATATTGCAATAAAGTTCATACCCCGACTCTCTTTCTTTCCAATATTAATAGTTCATGATTTATCCAATGTTAATCCTCGTGATTTCATGAAACATGAAATCAATGAACTATAGTAAGAGCTTGATGCAACAAACAACTTAGTAAAAAATTATTGACTTTACAGACACTAAAATATACACAGTTTAATGAAATAAGTGCATGAAACATTGAAACCAATGCATTGAAATTGATTTCATCCATTGTACAAACATTGAACTCAATGAAATATACTAGTAGAAATGAAGAAAATAACTTAGTCCATTGTACAAACATTGAAATCAATGCACTATCAATTTTATCCATTGTACATCTTCAATATCAACCACACATGTCTCACTGTAGGTTTTTAGGTTTTAGATTGCTCCTTTTATCATTTCTTAAATCAATGTAATGAATAATTTAGCACTGTATTGTCACTAAAATCAATGCAATGATCAATATGAGAAATATAAAGGCAAGATAGGTGGTCATGGGAATGAATGCTCCTGAAATTAGTTTCAAATAGGTTAGTTTGACACTTTCACTATAACCCACTTTCTGGGATGTTTCAGACCCTAATATTTTGCAAAGATAGAGGAGAGTCTTGGTGTACATGTGGTAAAAATATCAGATGTTGGTTCACTATACTTTCATAGATATTCTTTGTGGAAGTTAGGGTTCCTGAATGCTCATGAAATCAATTTCAAATAGGCCAGCTTGGCACTTTCACTATAAATAATTTTCTAGGGTGTATCTGATCTGGATTTATGAGTGGAAAAAAAGGAATAACAAAATGAATACAATAACATAGAGATACAAATAACAAAAAAAATTATCCAGTGAAAATAAGTTCTATTGAATAAATAAAATAGGTTGAAACTGTAAAACTGCAGAACTGGAAACAACTTGCTTGAATGGCAGTAGCTATCTCTGAGAAGAGATGTGGCTGCTACATGCATCCGTTTGAGCGGAATGATTACAATGAGGCTACAAAGGCCTTTTTAACATTACTCATGGATTCCAAAACCTTAGAAATCCAAAAACCTAACCATAGGAGATGAAACGCCAAAAGTTATATGGGCCTCGATGGGTAAGTTGGTACCTCAACTTCCTGGGGTCGTAAATTTTGCATACAGCCTCTGTTTTAGGCACGTGATAGCCCATTGGAAAGTTGTTTTCGAGAACTACACCTTATATCGTCAAACTCTAAGTTTATCTATAGTTTGATTGTGGCAAGCCAAAAAAACATTGTTCAGGGCCCCAAAACAGCCCTAGAAGTACAAAAGGATGTATTGACATGAAAAATTCCCAAATAAGTTAGCTGGATTAGGTGGCAGGCCACCAATATCCATCTAGAAGTTGTGTAGGGATTCAGACAACCCTGAAAATGTAGATCCCACAATTACAAATAATTACAGAAGAACGTGATGAACTAACAACTGTCAAGATGAGTTAGTTGGAATAGTTGGGTCGCCACCAATATCCACTTGGATCAATGCTCCCCCCTTAGGAAGCAATGGTATCCATTGCGTTGAGTGACCCCATCAGGTGAGGAATATTTTGTTGAATTTGGCCCCGAGTGAGCCACTTGCCTTGGTGTAGAAGTTTCCCTACCTTGACAACCTGATAAAGTTGGATCCTCTATTGGCGAGTGCCCTTGACCTGTGTGTCCACTATATGATCAATGGATGCTTGTTCCATGCAGTGAAGGTTGAGCTCTATTTGTGTCAAATTTTATGTGATCTCTGAGGTGTCCAATAATGGTGGAAAATATGGTCGAACGAGGTCCAAATTGAACACTAGGTGCAAGCCAAGGAAGGGTGGACTATTGAGCTCAAAAGCATTGCTACCTACAACCTTGGTGATAGTGTAAGACCCATAGCAAAGTGGGAAAAGATTCTAATGGGGCCCTGTAAGGCGCTCTTTCTATAAATGTAACTAGACCTTGTCTCCCACCTGAAACTGGTGCAGTACCCGGTGTTGATCATGGCATTGCTTGTACTTAGCATTGGCTTTCTGCAAAATCTCATGGACCTGTTGGCGGATGTGTTGAATCTTCTTAATGAATCTAGTACCTTTGTCCGCCTCAGATTGAACATGCGAAGAATCTACCTGTGTGGTTGCAAGAGGTAGTGCACCATAAATGGGACCCAAGAGTTGGAATCCCAAGCCCACCTGAAATGGGCTATGACTGGTGGAGCTATGGAGAGACCTGTTGTAGCTATGCTAAACATAGGGAAGATTCTCATCCCATGTACATGGATTCCTAGAGTTTTACATGTGCAAGATGTGCACAATCATTGGATTGACGACCTCTGTCTGGCCATCAGTTTGGGGGTAGAAAATAGTGGATTTAGTGAGCTTGGTGTCTAGTAGTGACCAGAGACTCGACCAAAATGTGTTGAGGAACTTGCTATCCCGATATGAGGTAACGATATGTGGTATCCCAAAATGGACCCACACCCGTTCGAAGAATATCTTGGCAGCATTTGTCACTGTGATGCTCTTCTTGTAGGATATGATAATGGCCATCTTCGAAAACCAATCAACCACCACAAATACACAATCATTGTCATGCTTGGTGGATGGAAGGCCATACATGTAATCCATCAAGATGGATTCATAAGGCCTATTGGGAGTATAAAGAGGGGTGTATAATCCTTTCTTCTTGATGTCTGTCTTGGAAATGACACAGGCAGTGCAATATATGATATACTTGTTGACTTCTTGTCGAAGTTTTGGCCAAAAAAAATGTTTATGTAGAACGACCATAGTTTTCTCCATGCCAAAATGTCATGCAATCCGACTGTAGTGGGCCTCCCAAATCAACTTTTCATGCCCTCTTATGGGAACACAGAGGTGGCCCAAATGGCATAACATTCCATATTGGATGTGAAAATCAGTGACATTCGTTCATGTACCCAAGAGATGATAGGTGGTGGCGAAGTCAGGGTCACACTGATAAAGTTGGGGCTACTCAGATGCCTCATGCCCACAGGAATGGAGCACTGTGGTGAGTGCAGAAACGGGAGGGCGACTGAGGAAGTCAATGACACAATTTTTTCTCCCCGTTTTATACTTGATGTTGAGATGGAACTGTTGTAGGTATGTAGACCACTTTTGATGGTGGTCGTTTTGCAACTTCCCCTATGTTTGTATGAACTGCAGAGGCTTGTGATCAGTGTGGATGATTGTTTCCTTTCCTAGAATATAATGTTTCCATTGACTACATGCTTGCACAATGGAATACATTTCTTTGTCACAGGTGGGGTATTTCTAGATAGTATCTGAGAGTGTCACTATGGTATGCTACTGGATGACAATGATGAGTGAGAACTGCACCCACAACATAGTCAGAGGTATCAATATCAATCTCGAACGATTATTGTAGATCAGGTAAGGAGAGTACTGGAGCTGAGCACAAGAGATGCTTCAAATCATCAAATGCTTGTTGTTGTGCCTGCTCCCATGTGAAATTTTCCTTGCCACCAACCTTGGTTACTTGGATGAGGGCTCATTCAATTGAAATTACTCATTTCAATGATGACCTATTGTCGTCATTACAAATGTCACAATTGTCACATTTTGACCACAAGTGTCACAGACATCATACAATTATCTTGCCTATTCTGTGTCTTGAATGAGATCACAAGGAACACTTGAAGACACCCTCAGAGACTGGTTAAAAGAAGGACATGCCATTTGATGAAGAGTACAAAGAATTTACCATGAAAAAACCACTTAAAAATGAATTTTGAAAGGCAACGCTCCCCTACCCACTGACAGGGAGCTCTAGTGCTCCTTGCCCTGTTTTGGGGGAGCATTGCAATGCTCTGTGCCCCATTCTGAGGGAGCGCTAGAATGTTTGAGGAAATTTTGGGCTGTTGAGGAAAATCAAGGAAAAATCCCCCTCATCTATAGAGTTAGTTGGATTTGAATATGAGGTCAAGGCTGGATCTTAGGGAGGATCCACAACTGATGGAGAAATATCCTCAACCTATCCCAAGAATCTCTAAGGTGGTTAGGTGTCTCCAATATTATATAAGGAGGCCTTCTCATGGTGAGGGCATGGAGAAGTTTAGAGATACCAAACTTATGATCTCATAAGGAAGGAAGCAAATTGGAGGTATCAAACATATGATTTGAAAGATTTATGCAAGGGCTAGACGAGGAGGACTTAGAGAGGCTGCTGCGACTTCATCAATGGTTTGTAAGTATCTCTATTGAGTTCTCATTAATACATGTGCTTGGCCCATTTCTTTCAATATTGTGTATATCTACATGAACTTGTTCTAAATGGATAGATCTAGTTTCAAACTAATCGTAGTAGAATAGGAAGCATGCTTTGTCTTTGATTGGATTGTAGGACTTGTTGAAGATCTTGGGGATTAGAGCTCAACTTGGAATGGCAAGGACAAACAATGTAAAAAGGTACATATTCTTACTCTTCTCTATAGATTATCTTAGCTAGGTTTAAAAGGATGTCAGTGACCAAAGTTAACACCTTTCTATCTTGATCTTAGATTTTAGGGTTCAAGAGGGAATTCACTTGTTTGTAGGGGGATTTTCCTACAACAGAAATCGGTGACTCCACTGGGGAAGGATTCCTATTTTTCTTTCCTTGGATTGTCCCTTCCTTTTTCCCACCTTTCAGATCACTTTTACTGGTTGTTCATCATCCATTAGCCTTCTAATACCTTCACTAGCAATTTCACCAATTTTTATGCATTCTGGGTGAGTTTGTTTTGCATTTTTGGCTCTTTTTCTTAGGTTCTGGGAGGACTAGCGCCCCCCTAGGCCATACCAGAGCATTGATATTTGGCCATCGCTCCCCTACAATGTTTTAGGGAGCGTTGCAACACTCTGTACCCTTGAGACAAGGAGCGCTGGTCTCTTTTTTGGGAGTTTTTGCCTTCTTCTGCTCAATCTTTTGTAACTTGTTTTGCAGAGGTCTTTACCCAGAGTCTTTGGTTGGTTTGTTAAGTTGTTTGTATTGGTTTTTGATGCTTATAAATCCATATTGTATTTCTTGGATCTTGAAACCTTTTTCAGAAATGTGAAATTTCCTTTTCTAGCTGCTTGTTTTGTCGGGACAATTTTGGTATTTTCTCTTTCTCCTTATCTTTTCTTGGATTCTTCTCTGCATTTTCTTGTACTCAATGAATGTTTGTTAGTTGTTGAATCCTAGATTGAGTTCTTGTTATAACACGTTTCTAGTTGTTTTCTTTCATTTCTCATTGCTTTGAGTGCATGCTTTGTTTGAAACCTTTGTCACTTCATGTCTTTTGCATCTGCATTTGACTCTTTCTTCTGATTGAAAGTTGTGGAGCATTGAAGGATTTGTATTTACTTTATTTATACATTAGAATCAAACAAATACCATAGTTTCATTATTGATTTTAAATAGTGAAACTAGTTTTCATTTGATGTAGTGAAATTGCATGGTTTTTGACATTTTTTTAGTCTTAAAATCTTAAGATTTTTTCCCCCTCATGGCTGAGGGGGGCCAAGAATTGCGTATTTGTGTATAGTCTCTTTGACTCATTTCTTGAAGATCTTGACATTGTTGAGTTTAATAAAATTTTTGGGACATTATGCATTTGGGAATGATACAAGTTTTCTCCTTCTCATAATATAGCTTTCATCGAAGTGAAATATTGACATTCTCATTTCTTTGCATTGTTCAGAGTTGGTCAAAAAATCATTTAGTCCACTCCATTTTCCTCTTGAGTAAACAACAACCTTAAAATCAAGTGCTAAAATAAAATTTATTAGACATTTTTACATTTTCTGTTAGCAAACATACATTAGCTTAAAGTGTAGGGCTTTGGAATATGTTGAAAGGATAACTTTCCAAAGTTGTCAAACAAACTTAGCATCTTGCGATAGGGAGATAAAATCCAATTTTCATATAAGCTTACTTGGATCCCCCTCTCACACATGGGTTACGCACGAGGTCACATTCGAGAGAGTTACAGAGATTATCTCTCCATGGTTTAACCGTTCGTAGTAGTTAGATCATATATTGAAGGTTCTTCTTGAGGTTCAATTGTCTTCATTTGGTCTCGGTGCTTCGTGAACTCCGAATCCATTCGCGGTCCTCTGGAGTTATACCGATTCACTTGTCCTTATTTCTCTTGAAGGATTTCAGACTTGTTATCCTTCGCATACATTTGGACTGGACTGTCAACTGTACCTGCCTAGGGGCTGACTGCGAGTTGGTGAACTTAGTAGACATAATCTTTAGGGTCTTACACAAGGTGATGGTGAAGAGAAGTATCATTGTACCTGGAACAGATGTTCGTCAAATTCACTTGGGCTCCTTGGAGGGTAAATTCATAATTACTGTCTGGAAGATTGCACCAAGGCGTAAGTCCATTAAGCAGGTCACCAATGTGTTGATACTAAGAGGGGGGTGAATTAGTATCAAGTAAAATTTAAAACCTTTTTCAACTTGTAATTAAACCATTCAATTATATCCAATGAGAAATGAACAATGGTATAAGAGTTACACCAATACACCACAATACACCATGCACAATATATGAG
>JASDQU010736760.1:260836-276014 GCA_032191745.1 Picea mariana | reverse complement strand
GAAAGAAGTAGTCAACAGAGCACTCCGCTCTATGACAGACTTAGAGCCAAAGGCAGAAGACCGAGTCGAGCATCAAGTAGAGCAGCTAGCAGAAGCTATCCAACTACTACAACAAAGAATAGCAGACTTAGAGCTCCATGCAGTACCCGACACCCTGCAGGATGTGAGAGATCAAAGAGATGCAATGGCTCGAAGCACAGTTGAGAGAATAAAGGCCCTTGCCATGGAATGTAAACAACTAAGTGATCGCAGTGCCTAGACTTATGAGAAACTCACTGAGAATTCAGAACTGAAGGCATTGGAATCACAACTCTAGGAGGCGAAGCAGCAAGCAGAAACAATACAAGCGCAGTTGAAGCCCCTATCAGTTGTTGAAAGGATGAAGCAATCCCAAGAGCAACGCACTGCTCAATAGCAGGTCCACACCATTCAGAGCAGAGTCATGGAAGTGACTCAGAGGATCCAACCTATATAGGATGAGGCTTGCCAACTGTTCTCAGAGATCAAAGGCCGAGGAGCAGAACTGGAGCAAGTCGTCACTATAGCTGAACAATGCTTAGAGGGACCTATCAACGAAGTTGTTATCCAAGAGTTCGTTGAGCAGGAGGCCATGGCACAACAACAAGTTGAAGCAGCTCGAGCCAAGCTCGAGGATTTTGAGGCAAAATTACCCAGATCAAAGTGACTCGGGACGAGTCACAAATGAGTGTTGGGGGCCTGTTGTCCCTTGACCAAGTTTTGAGGATCCTTGGTCATGTTTGACCTATTTTTGGGACTTCGACAGGCAATCGAAGGCAGAGCGCAAGACAAAGAAGAGATCGCAGGATCTCGACCCCTTTTTAGGGCCTTTTTGGGTTTTTGGGTTATGTAAAGGGTATGGGGATGTCGGCCCATGGGTTTTCCCATGCTTAGGCCTATTTTGTAATATATAAATAGAAAGCTAGGCGATGTAAGTAGTGATCGATGGCTGAGTGCTGGAACTGGCTATGTGCAAGAAGACATGATTAAGACTTGCAGAGCTAAGTGCAAGTCATCTGTAGTGATTTGTGCGCAGACTATGTAAGGCTCTGTGCCTAGATCTACTTGGGGAAGGAGGATCTAGTGAAGTGCGCGTAGATCTCCTGTCCTATGCGGAGTAGGTTTTTGATGCTTTGTGCCTGTAAGAATCTTGACAGAAGATAATAAAGAGAAGAAGAGTTGGTGGACGTAACCCCAGGGTGGGGGTGAACCACGTATATCTTATGTTATGGTTGTTTTGTGCAATGTATTGATGTGTTTACTTGTTTAGATGCTTCAATATAGATGAATGATAGATAGATCTGTTGATGCTGCGTGCTTAATAATATGGATGAATGTTAGATCTGACCTATGTGGATGTGTTTAGTGCTTGAACATACTACATCTGGTTTAATACTGCGATGCTCTGTAATTAGGGTTTTGTCTGCGAAGTAGATGTTGGTTTAATACTGATGAACTGTAATAATTAAGTACGCTGTTAAGGCATTACAATCACAGATCTGTGTCCCAGCTAAGGTTGCAGACATCTGAGTCCTACAACCACCCCTGCTTCTACCTCGGGTGAGACTTCATCTGCTTCGCAGGTGTTGCCGAAAGGACTGGTAGTTAGAGTTTTGTTGATGCATTGTTATAGCGTTGAACCCTAAGTCTACCCTTATGCCAACAGGAGAGTGCATGAAATGTGTGATACAATCATTAACATATCTTGTTCAAATTTAAAAAACATAATTTTAGAAGCTATAACATTAGATCAACAGTATACACAAGTTATAGAAGACTTACAGAAAGAAAATATACCATTAAAATTTAAGTACTACATCCACTAAGTGCCAATCTAATATTAGATCTTCCATTATTTCCCTCATGGGGTATCGTACTACACTACCTCTTCTTTTTTCCTTGCTTGATATTAATGTATTGAAATCCCTTATACATATACACATAAGCAGTTAGTCTAGAAACTTAACCTCGAGGGCCGAGGCCTCTTACATGTTATTCACAATTCTCAATAAATCAAACTAACCCACCAAACTACAAAACATATATATATATATATATATATATATATATATAATTATTAATAAAAAAATAATTCTTTTAATATTACAATTAACGTCTTTCTTATTACAAATATAATCAATTAAAAATAATAATTTCATATTAAAATTCAATATCTCTATGTCGAACATTATCAACTAAAAATAATTAAGTAATCATAATTCCCTTTCGATTTCATATTTAATCCAATCAGGTCCTATACTTTTAAGATGTAATTAAATAAAAATAATCTCAAATATGTGTCCTTATGAATTAACCGACACCAAAAGTTGACGCCTTCGTCAACTTTGACGTTCAATCATGTGACACTCACGAGATTTATAGTGTGGCGTGAGGCTGCCCGTGTCACATTCTTACTTTTTATATTATCGTTGTAATCAATCAATGATATATTTTCCACGATTACTAGAGAATAACTAAAATAAAGTTGAACTAATGGACAAAGGTGTGGGAGCCATATGGTTTGCATTCTTCTAGGTTTTATTATTATTTTCACATTTTATGAAGATTTGTATTATGGCGTTATTACTTTTCGTAAAAATGATTAAATGAAATTTATGATGTATCAATTTCTTAACATTATCTTCAATGTCAAAGGCCAAATCATAAGATTTTTGGCTATTTGTTGACAGTCAAGTCAAATCCCCTTGAAACTTCCACCAACCAAGTTCTTTAAGTTTAACCACAACCAATTACTTAAGTAGTTTGTAATAATTTATAGAATATTAAGTGAGTTGTAGTGTTAAAACAATTAACTTAGTAAGTTGATGATCTATAGTGTGATGCTACATAATAAGACCACAACCTAGGCCATTGGGAATGAGGCATTGTGTTGCTCTTGAAACACTTTCTCTTGAGGAGGTGGTAGGATGGATTGGTCCCCACCTTTCCTCTTAAACACCTACGCAACCATAGATCACAAGGAGTTTTAAAAAAGCTTAAGATTCACACTTTGGAAGAACGATTTTACTCTAGTTGCGCAAGGTGCATCGACTCAATTACCTATGAAGCTATGTATGTTGGGTGACAATGTTGATGAAGATAATATAGATTTTATTATTATAGTTTCCCAATGAAGGTAGTTTCTTGGAATGTTAAAGACCTCACTGACCCTTGCAAAAAAATTGTACTATGCAAGATAAGGACCCTAGTACTTCGAAAATTGAATTGTGTGCTAAGTTTTTGTCACTTGAATCACATGCTAATGATTTCATGATGAGGGTAAAGGTGGAATATATCTTTTATGGATGTTTTTAGTCAACATGGGTACATGCATGTGGACTTGTGAAAGCAAGCCGTTGGTTAAGCTATCGTGATTGGGGGTATCTATTCCACCAAATTCGCCTAGGAGTTGCACCTACCCCCAATCATTGCCGTGAGAACTGGTGTACAATAATCACGAGCATATCTTAGGTGAGACTTGAACCTTGGTGGGGGATTTAATAGTGCCTTCTTTTGTCAACTAGATAAGCCATCGTTGACCAAAGTTGGAGTTATGACTCTGGTCTCGCTCCAACTTTCCTCAGCCATGTGTTGATCCAAATTAGATCTACAAAGGCACCATATATGTTAAGTTCCAAATACCTGAATACAAAATACCACAATAGTACCAAATATATCTGAATGCAATCACCACACAAGATATATGGAACAATATAGAAAACCACCACTTTATTATATCAAAACCCTTGGGGTAGGACAACACCATACAATGGATCCTATTATGAAAGGGATCATCCCTTGTTCACTTGCCTCTTCGAGGGGGCTTCCTCCTAATGACCTTCAGCTCCAAATACAATACTTTTCTTCATATCCCATTACATTGCTTTACCCCCTTTATATAGTGCTACCATCACCTAAGAACATTCTAGAGGAGGAATCTTCTAGAAGCATAACCTTCTAAGAAGTCCTCTTACATTTATTATATCTAACTACCCATTTATTATATCTAACTACCATAGTGGGCCTTATTTAATAATATAGTGTACCTAGTCCACCTTACATTCAATGACCTTCACTACCTCTCTAGCTACCTAACAATATAAATTTAATGATGCTATAGGTAGGGGATATTAGAATTTGAGGCATCTTAGAAATTATGTTTATTTTGTTAATTCAGGTAATCAACTTCTAGTGCATTTGCATGGGCCCTAAACCACATTTTTTGTCTTAATGCTAGATAAGAATTGTCATAATATTTCCTAATTCATGGTGGAAATTGCTCTTCTTATTGAGATATTATCAAAAAACTATCATACACTTAAAATAGAGTTTGTAAGCAAAAGTTATGGCCCCAACAAGGTAACGATCCAAATATTCCTCATGTGTGTAAGTGGAAACCATGCCAACTCACCATAATTTGAATATCAGGGGGAGTTATTAATGTGTGGCAATCCACTAGAGACTTGTAGAATAATTATGGAGGTTCCAAGAGGGTTTCAAAACCCTAAACCTAAACTTAATTCTAGCTAACAAAAACCTGGTAGAATGTAGGAAAGTGTTCACTTTTTCACTAGTTGTCTGTTGTTCCATTGTATAGGTAGGGGTTTGGAGGAGATATTGACATAGAAAATAGACAAAAGCATATTGTAAAGGATTTTAGAAAACCATAATGTTTGATAGCTTCATATTATGCTTGGAAATATTTTTAATTTGTATTGTAATCTCCATAATATAAGAAGACAAAAGGCACGGTCCTTCATTGAATGTCTCTTTCTTATATAGGTTTCTAGGGTGAATTTTTGTTCCATTGTGTGTGTCTTTATATTATAGTCTATTTCACATGTCAAAGTAGTTAAAGAGTTTGAATGGTGTTTTTAATTATGTTTGTGTGTTAAAAATACGAAAATATAGTCATGCAGTGAAGTGTAGGCTCATTGTAGTCGTTATTAAGTTTAAAATTGTTTTGGCGAGTTGACCATTGTATCAAAGGCAGTTTATAGATCATGAGTTGGGAATATGGTCCCTCATAAAGATTGGTTTGGATACTATTGAATTTTGACAGTTGCATTTTGGGTTTGGTTAATTTCTATGCATTTAATGATGTTGGAGACCAAGCATTTCCTTGGCATTGGATGGCCAACAGACTTCTTAAAGCTCATTTTCTAGTGTGCGGGGATTTTAATATGGTGGATACCTAGGAAGACAAGTTGACATGCTGCTTGTTAGAATGCCTCATAGTGAGAAAGTTGTTTGGATTCTTGAAAAGTGGTGAATGCTCGATGGCCAAAGTATTAAGAAAGCATTTAAAAAAGTTTCCTAAATAAGAAACAATAACTACCATGGATCTCAAAATCCATGATTTCAAAGTATTAGGATTTATTTATATGCAAAAATAGTCAACAATGGCTTGTCGGGTCGGTCAAGGCGAGGTGTTGTTATCACCTCACCTGGGTAGAAGTCCATACAATGAAATGATTTTGCTTGTGTGCACTTGTGCTTGCAAAAACTAGTGGGGACAGGTGCGATCCATGGGTGTCTTTAGTGGAATATATACCTCTCACTAGTGGCTTTTTAGTCAAACAAAACTTACATAGTATGACAAGACGTTTCTATTCTAGTAAATCTAAAATAGCACAGTTTCCACTTGCTCATGTTGATTGGAAGCTTGAGTCAATAAATATGCACTAATATATTTTGTGGATATCATAATAAATGAAACATTAGAAAATGAAGTGTTCTTTTGATTCATGTTCCCTGAGACATAACATTTACGCATACATTGATCCCGATGTATGTGATGATTAGTCTCCATCTTAGTTGGTGAGAAAAAAGCATGATCTATCCAAGATAAGAGAAAAGGCTATGAGAGAATTGTGCCCTAAAACTTAGAGTGATAATCAAATTATTCTCAAAATGGAGATAAGTATAGTAATAATAATGAAGCTTAGGAGAAAACAACACTCATGGCTAAATCCAAATATATGTCAAATATGTTGTGAAAGTCCTCCATAACCACTCTATGGATATCTCTTTTATTTCTTCCACGTGTTGAATATATTTCTTCCATAAAAGATTCCAAAAAGTAATTTAATTTGAAATTGAAAATAAAATAACAATATTCATTCTAACATCCATGACACTCTGCTGGGCAATGCCACATCCAAATTTTGAATTCTGATACCAATTCAATTTACCGATATGATTTGTAATGTCCCCATTACCATAAACTCAACAAATATCCTCTGATACCATTTAATTAAATATATGCACTGCATATAAACAGAGTTATGTGGAATAAAAACAACACACAACAACAACAATTCATACATAGAATTAATAATAGAGATTCCATGACAGAAAATCATAGTTACACACATAGTAATTGAAATGCACATGATAGACACTTATCTCATGAAATAAACACCAACTGCATGCATAACTTCCACGTTCCTCCCACCCATAGACCACACTACTCCTAAATCTTAGCATTGGGTCACCCTTGAGCTGGGGATAAACTATACTAAGGCAAAGGAAGTCTTAAGCTATTCTAAGTTTTGTCGATCAACAACAATTCTTAGATTTAGGTGCTAACTCTAGCAACCAGCTTGTAGTACCTCATTGCCTACATGCTTGTCCCACCCTAGGAAATGTTCCCCTTCTCTACTCAACAATCCTTCCGCTGCCCCACTTCCCTTCCAGGGTTTCAACAACAGGTCG
This sequence comes from Picea mariana, assembly GCA_032191745.1. Taxonomy (NCBI): domain Eukaryota; kingdom Viridiplantae; phylum Streptophyta; class Pinopsida; order Pinales; family Pinaceae; genus Picea; species Picea mariana. The sequence continues at coordinate 269,279 of JASDQU010736760.1, read as the reverse complement.
AACAAGAAGTCTCAGAGCCCTATAGTTGCAGCTTGGCACCTTGGGAATCAAATCCCAGCAATTTGCTCACGTGGAAAGAATGTTGACGGGCCTGACAACCTGCTTCTCAGACCATGGGCACAACCCGCTTCTTCGACTACGGGCCTGACAATTGGCTTCTTTGACCACGACCTTGACAACCAACTTCTTCAACTACTGGCTAGAAACAACTCCCACATACAAGTATGGCTCCATAGTCCACTTTCCCCCAGTATGGATGATGGAGGAAAATGATGGGAATTACACTAAATCTTTCTCTTATATATGCATGTGCCTTTTATGACACATGGCACTCAAGGAATTCCCTTGTCCCCACTTTAGAAACTTAGGATATATAAAGTTATATCCATACTTTAACCTTTTAGGAATATTAATATAATATTTCTTTGGGCTTAAGCCCCCTTAGATTAGCCATTTTCTTATACTGTTAGCCCCCTTGCCCCTTTCTAGTGGAGTTTATTCCCCTATACTCTTTTTGCTGGGCCGGTCTGCAACAGTGGTGTACTTTTCTTAATATATGAGTATGATTACATATTAAAATAATAGGCATGCTAGCCTTTTAGCAATCCAGGCTCTCCGGCCTAATAATCACATAGGCACTCTGGCCTATAATATCCTGGCTCACCAGCCTATAAAACATATGGACAATTACATTGGGGATTAACCTGGGGTATTACATTCACCAAAAGAAAGCAATGAAATGGATCACTATTTTGTTGTTGGAAATAACAAAATGATAAAATCAATAGTTTTGTAAAAGATACAAAGAATATTATAAATCGACCATATATATATAAACAAGCCATTATGAATGAGATGTGTAACATTTATGCTTATAAATAAAAATATTAAAATTACATCATGAAAAATAGAAAATTAAAGAATATAATACCAATCATAATTAATATATACTAAAATATCTACATTTTAATTTTTCTTGGTGCTTAATAAATCCATAATTAAAATGGATCTATGCAAGTGTTAGTGAATAATATGACAGTTTCTTGTAAGATATTTATAAAAAAAAATTATATTGTGACTAACAACAACTTGGAAAATTTATAAAATGAAATTAATGCATTATATTAGTCGGGACTTCGAAGAATGGGTTAGACTATAAATGGGCACATTTATTTTATGTAGCTAATACTAGGAGAATTAGTTTTGATGTTAAAGTTATTGGGCTTGATTATTCTCTCTATATCACTATATACGTGGTTGGATAAATGTCTCCTTTTGTTTATTATGTTAAACCCTCTAACTCTATTACATAAGATAATGAAGTGAGCTTAGGAATAAAGCGTCTCCCTCCTTGCGAAATAGTTGCGATGTCTCTACATGTTCCATTGATGGATGAGAAGTGGTATTAAGAAGTGAATTAAGTTCTGTAGAGTGTTCATTTATAAATACATACATATTGTGTTTGCATCTAAGCCTCTTTGTAATACAAAGGATCTGTGTTGAAGGGATAGACAAGCCATAGGCCTACTATTTACATATCACATGTACACCATGATAACATATGATTGTATTAATCAATTGCCATAGAATTCATTGTCGTAACAATGGTACTCCTGCTACATGCCTCTGCATCTCCTCCAATATGTCCCAAAGATGTGTTACAAAGATCTCAATGGCCAGACCCTCGAGGTTCCATTGGACCTCTCGACATGCTCTCTCCACCTCGACAACATTTGCACCTCAAGTTGGTCCATTTGTTCTGGAATAGTCCTCCTCCTCCTTTTTGACTCAGCAATGTTTCTTTGGGAATTTGTATGGACATACAAGACCTACATCTATATCATCAACAAATGTTTTGTTATTAACATTGCATACCAAAAAAAATTATATGAAGGATTAAATCATACTTGTGAATCATGAATAATGTCTAAATTTTATGATCAATTTATAATGATGTGGACCAAGCATAAAAGTCGTAATAATCAAAGATGAGGAAAAAAGAGAGAGGTTAGGGATAAAGATTAGTTGAGAGATTCATGGAGCGATTATGGGAGACAATTATGCATATGGTTTAACTAAATATCTAATTATGACATAAATGTTATGGTCACCTAAAGTTATATAGAGCGACCAATTGTATAATAAAAACACACACGAGGTTGGTATGATTGAATAGAATTTTCCCCTTCGATATTTTCTTGGTGTCCCTCAATTGATATATGTTTGAGTATATTTACAGTTGATTCTTCAACCCCAAAAAATTTCAATTATTATTCTTTAGGATCAAAATGACTGAGATGTGATGTTTAACCCATCCTAATCTATTGTTTGTCACAACCTATGTGGTTGAGTCTAACTATCGTGGGTCTCCCTAGTTAGCACCCCACTTGAATTTTGGCACCCATGTTGAGTATTTATCATATACTTAGTAGCCCAATTAGTATTGCCATGACACTGAGTAAGAAGCTACATGATTCTCTCTCGTCGTTTTTTGGCCAATTTCTTAGTGGGCTCTCTCTATTTTGTTTGATTTTCATTTGCATTGCTTATTGTTTCTTGAGTATTTGTGTCTAATGCTCCATTATAGTGTGCTTCCTTATGGTTACTCTCATTGCCTTCACTTATGTCACTCACTATTTGCATCATTTTCTTATGCATTTCAAACTATGTTCTTGGAGGAGACATGCTCATGAGTATCCATATCTTGCACAGCATATTTTTTTCTTTCTTTTTGCATAAGTATGTTCTATGTGCCTGGAACATAGTTGCATGCCCTATGACACTTGTCTCCTCCAATATATTATGGAAATTGTTTATTCCTTTTTCATGTTTTTATAATATGAAAATGGAAAAAATATCAAGCATTTATTAAAATGGAGGGTGAAAGAATCAAGATCTTTATGATTCATATATCTATGTGGTACTAGTCAGTGTGTGTTTCCCTTGAACAAAGAACCTATTTTGAGTCAGTTCTTTACAATTGGGTTTAGTATTTCCTTGGGCATCACACCATGATTCTGATTTTTTACTCCTTTGATTGGTTACTCTTCCAATTCTTATAGAGAATACCTCAATGCCTCTAGCATTGATGGCTTATATCATTGGTCCTTTTTGGTGTTAGTTGCTACCCAAGTCACCACTGTGTCATGCTAATGTTCAAGGGAAGTTTATAACTCATTTCATTCATTCTTTACATATCTTGTTTGTATATGTCATCCATCCCTTTGTCAAGGTGTTTTCAATTCATCATCATATCCAATGTTGTTTTCTCACATTAACATGGAAGGATTCATCATTGCATTCTCATTGATAATTCTTCTCCTATTGACTACGAGACATTGCTTTGGGAGATGGACTTAGAGTCAGTAACACCCTACAAGTAAATTTCATCATTAGTAGGTTTCCTTGTGATCAATAAATCTCATTCACCATTGGTTTTTGACTAAGTGGTTTCCCATGTGTTCGGTGACAAGACCTTTATTCACATAGTGGGATTTGTGTTGTACCTTGGATTCCATTTTCCTTATTGGTGGAATGCCTCACATCTAACAGTGATTTTCATCATTGGTTGTTGTCTAGAGGATATTTCTGATGTGCTATTTTCATCTAGTGAATTCAGAAGTCGTAATTGGTGGTATGATCTTTCTAGTTATTGTTTGAGACCTCAAATCAAATGATGCTCTTGATATTTTCTCTTGTTGGTTGATGATAGATTTTTTAATGAACTCCTTCCAACATATCTCTTCATATAGAATCCAACTCATTTTCTATAGGAACGAGATTTAGAGACCTTTCTAGTACCTTAGGGCATGCAGTTATCAGTGGTAAGTTCCCTCACACTTGACAGTAAGTATTTATCAGTAACCCATGATCAGTTGATTCTACAAGTGTTCAACATCAACACATCTATTCACACTTGCTATAATGTACTATGTACCTTGGTTCCCATTATCATTATCGATGGGTTACCTCGTGACTAGAAACGATACACATCAAAGATTGGTGATTAGAAAATTTCTCCCATGTTTGACTTAAGATCATTTATTCACATGGTGTAGATTTGTACATATGATGGAATTGGATTGAATACCTTGGGTTGAAATGAATCCCATTTTAATGTTATTTCCTGAGTTGATTATACAATACCAATATTCTATATTACATCGGTGCCTTGGAGGAATGGTACTCTAGAGGCCCAATTTTGTACATTTGACAGTTCTATCTATTCTCCTAATGTATACTACAACATCAATCCACTTTGTGTTTTCTCGTGGCGACGGTTCTATTTTGACATGGATCCATTATGCAGTATTTTGTGGCCATGATATTGCATCTTATATACTTCATGGATTTTCTCTACTTAATGTGGTGGCCATTTTTATTTTCCACCTAAAACTGGGCAAGCCCATATCGAGAAAGATAGTCATCTAATACTTTAGTTTTTGTCTCCAGGTCTTTTTCAGATCCTTAGTCTTTTGGACTTCACCTTTGTTCATTTGTTAGATCATCTAAGATTTATAATATATTTCAACCATTAGATCCTCTTCTTCCCTCACATACTAGGGGGTATCTAATATAGTTATATTTGGTCATCATTGACCACATTAGTCGAGACATGCCCTTTGTGTACATTTCTCCATGATTTACATCTCCTTGGCACAAATTTTCTTATCCTTTTACTCTATGTTCATGAGTTTCCTTCATACAACTTGCGAGTAGCTCACATGTTTCTCTTTAGCAACCCTCAAACACCCTCAACTGAAATAAAAAAAAATTGTGTAGAATTTGTGGTCCTTAGCAGATATTATGGAGGCCATACAACTATATACCTCAAATCGTGAGCCCCAATGACCAAAACTGCTTCACAACCATATAAATATGGGTTCTATGTTGGAGGAAAAGGATTAAGGCTAGTCTATTATACCTACATGCTAGAGAATTGTTGGGAGACTAGTTATCCTGGTTTTTTATGCTTTCTATTTGAATATAACCCCTTGGTTATGCAAGATTTTCCATGTTTTCAATTGGGTTGAAATATCCATTTGATAACCTTTAAAGAGACCTGGATTTTTGGCAAAGTTGAGATCAATAAGTGGCCTAGGTTGGAAGAACCTAGACTTGGGTGCCGGAGATTTAACAACAAGAGTTAGGTATATATATTGTTGTTACATTTGAATTATTAATATGAATATCTATCTTCTCTCCTCCCCCACACCAATTCATTGTGCATGTATATGATATTAATTTGTTTTTGAATTGATGAATTACAGAATAAAATATTTGATTGACATTAGTTGGAATTCATATGTTTCAAGTTATGTTATTTGTTTATATGCATGATTGGGTTTGAAAAAGGTTATGTTTCTTGACTTGCACACTAGTGTAGAAAAAGATATTATGCTAGAAGTGTACTCAGCGTGCTCTCAAAGATCAAAGGGATTCACTACCTAATTCTAGGCGGTTTTCTCCACTTTCTTCTATGCAATATATAATATAGGTTGTGAATTTAGGAAATAGAAATTGTTGTCTTTCTTTGCTCTATTGGGGAGGTCAATCCATTCATCGGGGAATTTTCCCATAAATACATGTTAATGATTGTTTGAAGAATTTGATTTTCATGGAGAAGACCTATCGATCCAAATACCAACTATTGCACTAACAATTGGAGCAGTTCTCAATTGGTCAACTTCTTTCACTCAAAATTTAATAAAATTCAAGGGGAGAGTCGTGAGGAGGGGTGGAGATAAAGGATTCATTGTGCATGTATATGATATTAATTTGTTTTTGAATTGATGAATTATGGAATAAATAATTTGATTAACATTAGTTGGAATTCATATGTTTCAAGTTATGCTATTTGTTTATATGCATGATTGGGTTTGAAAAAGGTTATGTTTCTTGACTTGCACACTATTGTAGAAAATGATATTATGCTAGAAGCGTACTCCTTAGAGTGCTCGCAAATATCAAAGGGATTCACTACCTAATTCTAGGTGGTTTTCTCTACTTTCTTCTATGCATTATAAAATATAGGTTGTGAATTTAGGAAATAGAAATTGTTGTCTTTATTTGCTCTATCGGGGAGGTCAACCCACTCATCAGGGAATTTTCCCATAAATACATGTTAACGATTGTTTGAAGAATTTGATTTTCATGGAGAAGACCTATCGATCCAAATACCAACTATTGCACTAACAATTGGAGTAGTTCTCAATTGGTCAACTTCTTTCACTCAAAATTTAATAAAATTCAGGGGGGAGTCGTGAGGAGGGGTGGATATAAAGGATTCAAAATTCAGTAACCATGAGGTGGAATTCAGGGACATTGTGTTTGTTGAAGTCACATAACATTTATACCTTATAACTATGAGAGACTTAGACCTCACAAAGAATAATTTGGCATCCATCATTGTAGATAGACCCAATAGTATGGTCATTGTTAAAGAATAATGATCTTGTATTTATTCTCTATGAGTGAGTGTTGTGGTTTTCATCGTGTTAGCTTAGATATGTAGGCTTCAACTTTCATCACCACATATACAAGTGGAAAAAAAAATTATCCTTCTCTAGATCAATGAGATTGGACATCAATAAGTTCACTTGACTCTTACATCAGAGATCTCAAGTTTAGTGATCCATATTGTATTCACATTATCTTGTGCATAATAGCCAACATATTGTCAATGGCCTAACATGTGTTGTCTATATAGAAATGTCATGTGTAAGGCCCATCTATACCCTTAGTAATGGAATGAGCTAAAAAGTGGGAAAACTCAACCATTCTAGTGAGTATATTTTTCCCCGACCAAGGAAAGTTATACCCGGATACACATAGTTTTTCAAATTTTGAGGCTCCGAGTCTTCATAAAATGGGTTAAAACTCTTAAGAGAAAAGTTCCATGGTCAAATTTCCCATCAACGAGGTGGAACTATAACTTCTAACAAAATTCCTACTGGATTTGGAGAAAAAATTAGACAAAAAAATGGTTGAATTTGTCCACTTTTTAACATACTCCATTAGAAATTAGTTTATGAGCAAAACAACAATCTCATTTGATAATTTAATCTTCACCAATATAAATCATACACTATTTTTTTTCCTTGGAAAATACATCCCTGAGAACTTCCCCTCATTTGGAAGATGGTACCCACTGTAAAGAGCATCGCGTAGACTATTGTGTGCTAACCCGATAGGAATACATACATAAAAGGAGCTAATCTAGGGACTTAACCTTCGAATCTCCTACTTATTATTCACAACTCGAACTAACCCACCAAACTATAAAATATATGTTATTTGTTATATTTTTTTAACTTTATTTTATAAATAGAAATTAAGTTCTTTTATTATTAAAATTAACTTCTTTCTTATAACCAACATAATCATTAAAAATAATTAACTAATAATAATTCTTTTTCTTTTCATATTGAAATTCAACCTTTGCAGGTCAAACATTATCAACTAAAAATAACTATGTAATCATAAATTAACTAAGTAATCATAAATTCCCTTGTAGGTAGCCTAATGCTAAAGCAGTGGCGACTAAGTTTTAACCCAACCACTAAATATTTCGGCTTTAGACACATCTGGGTGATCCTCCTGAGTTTTCCACTACAAATGTGGAATAGAAAAGCAATGGAAGCGATCGGGAACTCCATTGGGCACTTACTAAAAATTGAGGAAGAGGACCTCCACTCAACGAATAAGAAAATGGAAAAAATCTTAGTTGAAATTGATATCCATGGAGGTCTCTTGGACGTATTGGAGATAGAATGGCATGGTCTCCTATTTGTTTAGCGCCTGGACTATTTGGGGTTTCTATTGTACACTCTGTAGAAAGACTAGGCACCTTCGGAAGGAATGTACACAGATTTATGGCTCTCTGTCGAACGAGGAGGAAGCAGCGGAAACATTGGGTGATTCTGTGACACCATTGGAGGAAGAAGAAACTCCTTTAAATTATCCAGGTTTAAATGATATGGAAAGCTCTCAAGCCGAGGACACTTCACTCACGGGTAAGTTAAGACTATTTTTCCCTAATCTCTACTCGTCGTTATCTTTATGGGAACGTCACCACCTGAATTCAACACATTCTTTAAACTTGTCTTCTAGCACAGGCGATGTTACTGACAGCCTTATTGAACCCCGACCAGTTTTTGACTCAGCCAAGAAAGTTAGTGTTGTATCTCCCGAGCTGGATCCCCTTGAAGAGAAGACCCATCAGCCTTCAATAGTTGAACCTGCATTGGGTTCTTCCCAAGCACCTAGTTATACTGAGTCTGAACTTAGTGATAGTGCTTTAGACAATCTTCTCACTGATCTTATTCCATTGGGCACAGGCTCAAAAAACCTTTACCGCTTCCCATTTATTCTAGAACTTCACCTGTGGTGAGGAAGGATACTACTGGCTCTACTTCTGGTAGTCAAGGGATGGCAAGCACTT
>JASDQU010736760.1:228681-239572 GCA_032191745.1 Picea mariana | reverse complement strand
CAACTAGTGACCTATGTATTCTAGTGGATAGTGATATTTTTTATATGGACTTCAACAAACACAATGTTTATATTTTTGTAGGTACATGATGAAAACTGAAGAAGAATGAAGATGAAGACAAAAGATCAAAGAAGAATATTATAGAACTTAGAAGATGAAGACAAAGAGCATATAAGGTAAAGATCATAGAAGATGAAAATGGAAATGGGACTAGTTCAAAAGATACTTGAAGAGACAGAAGAAGATGATTGAATCCCGAGTATTCGTTAAGGGGGAGTATGAAGGATTGACTCCTACTTGTGAATCATGAATAATGTCTAAATTATATGATGGCTTTGTAAAGATGTGGACCAAGAATATAAGTCGTAAGAATCAAAGATGAGAAGAAAAGAGAAAAGTCGGGGATGAAGATCAATTGAGAGATTCATGGAGAAATTATGGGATATAGTTATGCATATGGTTGAACTAAATATCTAATTATGGCATAGATGTTATGGTTACCTAAGTTATATAAAGGGACTAATTATATAATAGAAACACACACAAGGTTGGTATGATTGAATATAATATTCCCCTTTGAGGGTTTCCCTGTTTCCCTCGCTTGATATATGTTTGAGTATATTTGCAGTTGATTGTTCAACCCAACAATTTTGCAATTATTATGCTTTAGGATCAAAACCAACAAGTTGTGATGTTTAACCTATCCTAATCTATTGTTTGCCATACCTTGTGTGGTTGAGTCTACCTATCGTGGGCCACTCTAGTTAGCACTGTGCTTGACTTTTGGTGCCCATGTTGAGTATTTATCATAGACTCGGGAGCCCCATTAGTCTCGCTGTGACTCTGAGTAAGAAACTGCATGATTCTCTCTCATGATTCTCTCTCATCATGCTTCCAGCCTCTGGACCTCATGCTGAAGTTGAGCCGCTAGTTTCTTAAGTTGGGGGCTAAGTACCAACCATCCCTTGTTATGCGTTGGAAAGTCCAAGCATAGTTTTCTATGGTTCAAGCTTGTGTAAAAATGAAACCACCTACCTCAAGCATAGTTTCCTCTGTTCGAGCTTGTGTAAAAATGAAACCAGGTCCAAGCATAGTTTTGGCTAGTTTTAAGCTTGTGTAAAAATAAAATCTATCCCAAGCATACTTTTGTTTTGTTTTAAAGCTTGCATAAAAAATGAAAACAATCCCGAGCTTAGTTTTTTTTCTTTCTCATGCTCGTAAATACATGAGAATAAGTTACCGAGCTTAGTGTTTATTCTTTCTCATGCTCGTAAATCAATGAGAGTGTAACCGAGTAAACTTTTATCACTTTTTCAGACTCGTAAAGGTTATACGAAAAAGGAACCCCTTGGAGTTCCCTTTAAGCTCTTTTCAGACTCTCTAAACATGAAAAGATTTCTGAGTGATCTTGTTCTTTTCACGCTCGTTAAAGTATTTGAAGAAAACATCTGTGGAGCAATAGTTTATCTCTTTTTCGGTCTCATCAGACTACTTTATGAAAAAGGAATTGAGAGAGTTCTCTTTAAGTGTTTTTAAGACTCTCTAAACATGAAAAACCCCTGAGTTTTCTTTCTTTGGACTCATTAAATAAACATCGAAAGGCCCATATGGAACTGAACCACTCCTTCCTAGGGTTCGTTAAACATACTCTGAAGGACTCATCCAAAGGATGAGCTTACAATTCAAGCATATGTTATCCTCCTCAAGCTTGTGTAAAAATAAAAAGGTACTCGCCATAAATGGTGGGGGGGGGAATTGGGAAAAAAATATGTCTAAACTTGTATTCTATGGAAGAGTCACCTTTGAACATGACACCCTTTCACTTGCTTTGTGTCTAGGTTGGGAAAATCCACTTGTCTCTTGATCACACTCCTTTATAAGATTACAAATTGGTCTGTGATCCCTGTTGTTGAGTCAATGTTTCCAAGACATTTGTTGTGTCATCAATATGTTCAAAGAGAAGTTCAACCCGGAAATCCTTCTATTGCGTTGACCATTTCTGCAGTCCTTAAGCCTTCTATTGCATCGACCATCCCTGAGTCAGTCCTGAATCATTTGTTACTTTGATCTACTTCAAATCTTGTTACCTGTTTCATGTCATTGATGGGGGATACATTAAGGCCTTCCTGTGATGAGTCTTTTCCTGTCAACTTCAACTCATTATCCAAGAATTAGATTTAGAAACTAATTGGTACCTTGGAACTTGCATGCCTTAATGGCAGGTTTCCTCGCTTTCGACAGTGGGTTTTCATTATTGACCCCTGATCGGGAGATTTTGTCGAGTGTTCGACTTCAGCGCATTAATTCACATTCGTTGGATTGTAGTAGTGTACCTTGGGAGTCACTGACATTAATGGTGATTTCCCTTGCACTTGTTAATGGTTCTCATCACTAACCGGTAATCAAGTGGTTTCTACCATGTTTGACTTCAACACATGTAATCAGATGGCTAGATTCATACTATAGAGTGGTGGAGATGAAGACCCTGAATCTTTTCTCACATATTCAGGTTGCGTTGGAGTATATTCAGTTTGTACTGTTGCAGAGATCCACATTGTATGTCTCGTGGCTATGTTCAAATTTGAGTCTTTAACACATAGATCCATAGTGTATTTTGGGTGGCTATGTTCAGATTTGAGTCATATCGACATGGATCCACAGTGTATGTTTGGTGACCATGACCTGCCCAACTTGACATGGATCTTCGCATGCCGGCATTTATGCTTTGATTAATTTGTATTTTGAGTATGGGAATGCCTACCTCAGTGATGATATATTATTGTATTGTATTTCCTTGTTTGTTGGCAGGTTTCCAACCGACTGTTCCTTGTTCCCTACACACACTCGAAAATGTATTTCAGCTATCACTCTATTTTAACTTCATACTATGGGGGGCTCTTTGTTACACATTATTTTTTTCATCCCTATGAATTTTAATGACGTAAACCTATTTGTTTCCTTCAGAGGGGTCAGTAGCCTGAATTCCTAAAGAAATAAGGGAGAAGAACTTTTCCTGAAAGAAGAAGTTGTGTTTTCCTCTGTAAAAACCTTATTTTGGAGATTTCCGCAGGCTGCTCCATATGCAGGGTGCGGAAATGATTGATCTCTGCATCATTTCCGCACCTTGCTCTATAGCTAGGGTGCGGAATTTCCGCAGGCTGCACTATAGCTAGAGTGCGGCGGCCTTCGTATGTGGGAAAAAATGAGCATTTTCTCGATGCTTCTAGAAGGCGAAGCTTCTTTAGTGAGGTGGCCTCTGTATGGTTTGGATCTTACTCGCTTTCATGATTTAGTGGGATCATCCTAACCTCCTCACCTTATCCTCTTCAACTTATAAAAGTAGAGGAGCTCTCATGGAGAAAGTTAGCTTGATTGGGTTGGAAATTTCTTAAACTTGTTAGCTTGGTTAAATTGGCTTTGAGCTTTGCTTTGTCAAGATAGATGTCAGATCTATAGTCTCAGAATCCTTGGAGCAAGAAGTGTGTGGGAAGTAAGGAACTGTTGGAAGGAACCTGACAACATCAAGGCATCTGGTTGTATCTTTCTTCCATATTCTTTAATACAATGACATGTTTCTTTCCCATAAAATCATTCTCATTTTATTGCATGAATCCTTGATCACATGCATAGGTTGTCATTGAATATACTATTGTTGTGTTCACTTTGGTTGGTTTGTGTTTCATTGCAGGATCAATAGCACAAGAGCACTGGAGCGAAGCAGGGACAACAAAGATATAAGGAAGCGATATTTAAAGGTATGTTATCCATTCCTTCTTTGGTAGTAAATTCAATGATTGTAACTTAGGGAAAGTGTCATGTCCTGTCCTGTTTTGTTCTAGATCCAAGTGGATCTAGGGAGATTAGTTTATGTCCGCATTTACTGATTTATCCAATAACACCCACTATTTTGTTTGAGTTACATTTGCATTTCTTATTTTTTTTTTCTTATTTGTGTCTAATGCTCCATTATAGTGTTCTTACTTATGGTTATTGCCATTGCATTCACTTATGTCACTCACCATTTTCATCATTTTCTTATACATTTCAAACCTTGTTCCTATCCTGCAAAACATCTTCTTTGCTTTATTTTTGCATAGGTATGTTTTGTGTGCTTGTAACATAGTCACATTTCCCATGACACTCGTCTCCTCCACTATATTATGAATTTTTTAAATTCGTTTTGCATGTTTTTATAATATGAAAAATACAAAAAAATCAAGCATTTATAATAAAAAAAAAAGAAAAAGAGGGGGGAATAATCAATATCTTTATGATTCGTATATCTATGTGGTAGTAGCCATTATATGTTTCCCTTGAACAAAGCACCAATTTTGACTCAGATATCTACAATTGGTTTTAGTATTTCCTTGGATATCATACCATGATTTTGAGTTTTTAGTCCTCTAACTGGCTACTCTTCCAATACTTCTAGAGAATACATCAACGCCTCTAAGCATTGATGGTTTGTATCATTGGTCCTTTTTGGTGTCAGTTGCTACCCAAGTCACCATTGTGTCATACTAATTTTCAAGGGAATTTTATAACCCAAGTCATCCATTCTTCATATATCTTGTTTTTCTAGGTCGGTGTTTCCTTTGTCAAGGTGTTTTCAGTTCATCATAATATCCAATGTTGTTTTCTCACATTAATGTGGAAGGATTCTTCATTGCCTTCTCATTGGAAAGTCTTCTCCTATCGACTACAACACATAACTCCAGTAGATGGACTTAGATTTAGTAGCACCCTGCAAATTAATCTCATCATTGGTAGGTTTCCTTACACTTAGTAGATGGCATTCGTCACTGGTCGTTGACTAAGTGGTTTCTCCTATGTTCAATGACAAGACCTTTATTCACATAGTGGGATTCATGTTGTATCTTGGATACCATTTTCCTTATTGATGGAATGCCTCACCTATGACAATGATTTTCATCATTGGTTGTTGTTTAGAGGACATTCCTTATGTGTTATTTTCATCTAGTGCATTCAAAAGTTGTACTTGGTGGTATGATCTTTCCAGTTATTGTTTGAGACCTCAAATCAAATGATGCTCTTGATATTTTCTTTTGTTGGTTGATGACGGAAGCTTTAATGAACTCCTTCCAATGGATCTCTTCCTATAGAATCCAACTCATTTGCTTTGGGAACAAGATTTAGAGACCTTTCTAGTACCTTAGGGTGTGCAGTTATCCGTGGCAAGTTCCCTTGCACTTGACAATGGGTATTTATCAATGACCCATGATTGGTTGATTACAAGTGTTCAACAACAACACATATATTCAGACTTGATAGAATGTACTAGGTACCTTGGTTCCCATTATCATTATTGATGGGTTACCTAGTGACTAACAACAATATACATCAATGATTGGTGATTAGACAATTTCTACCATGTTCAACTTCATATTTCAAATCATTTATTCACATGGTGTAAATTTGTACATATGATGGATTTGGATTGAAGACCTTGGGTTGGGTGGAATCCCCTTTTAATGCTACTACTTGAGTTGATTATACAATGCCAATATTATATATTACATTGGTACCTTGGAGGAATGGTACTCCAGAGGCCCAATTTCGTACTTTTCATAGTTCTAGCTATTCTCTTGATGTATACTAAGACATAGATCCACGTTGTTTTTTCTCGTGGTGATAATTCTATTTTGACATGGATCCACTGTGCATTATTTTGTGGCCATGATATTGCATCTTATATACTTCATGGATTTTTTCTACTCAATGTGGTGGCCATGCTTATTTTCCACTTGAACCTGGATATGCCCATCTTGAGGAAGATTGTCATCTAATACTTTGGTTTTTGTTTGCAGGTACTTTTCAGATTCCTAGTATGTTGGACTTATCTTTGTTTCACTTGTTAGATCATTTATGATGGGATTCACTTTGGTTAACTTGTTAGATCATATAAGCCTTATAATGTATTTCAACCATTAGCTCCTCTTCTTCCCTCACATATTAGGGGGCATCTGATATAGCTATATTTGGTCACCCTTGACCACATCAATTGAGTCAATCCCTTTGTGTACATTTCTCCATTACTTACAACTCTTTGGAACAACTTGTCTTAGCCTTTTACTTTATTCTTGTGAGTTTCCTTCATGCAACATGTGAGTAGCTCACATGTTTCTCTTTAGCAACCCACAAACACCCTCAAATGACCTTAAACTTTTTTTGTGTAGAATGCATGGTCCTTAGCATAGATCATGGAGGTCGTACAACTGTATGCTTTAGATCCTGAACCCCAATGACCATAACTACTTCACAACCATATAAATATGGCTTCTACACTGGAGGCGAAGGACTAAGACTAGTCTATTATACCTATATGCTACAGAATTGTTGGGAGATCGACTATCATGGGTTTTTATGTTCTCTCTTTGAATAGAACCCCTTGGTTATGCAGTGGTTATGCAAGCTTTTTCGTGTCTTTAGTTGGGTCAAAATCTCCATTTGATTTCCCTTCCATAAAGAGACCGGGATTTTTGACGAAGTTGAGATCAATAAGTGCCCTAGGTTGGAAGAACCCTGACTTAGGTGACAATTATCTAACAACAAGAGTTAGGTATGTATCTTGTTGTTACATTTAAATTATTAATATGAAGATATCTCTTCTCTTCTCTCCTTCCCCACCCCAATTCATTGTGCATTTATATGATATTAATTTGTATTTGAATTGATGGATTATGGAATAAACTATTTTTCTTGACATTATATGGAATTCATATGTTTCAAGTTATGTTATTTGTTTATATGCATGATCAGGCTTGAAAAAGGTTATGTTTCTTGACTTGTGTGCAATTGTAGAAAATGGTATTTTGCTAGAAGTGTACTACTTAGATTTCTCACAAAGATCAAAGGGATTTACTACCTAATTCTATGTGTTTTTCTCTACTTTCTTCTATGCATTCTATAATATAGGTTTGAATTCAGAAAATGTATATTGTTGTCTTTCTTTGCTCTATCGGTGAGGTCAACCCACTCATTAGGGAATTTTCCCATAAACACATTGTAATGATTGTTTGAAGAATTTGATTGTCATAGAGAAGACCTACTGACCCAAATACCAACTATTGCATTGACAATTGGAGAAATCCTCAATTGTTCAACTTATTCCACTCAAAATATAATAAAATTCAAGGGGAGAGTCGTCAGAAGGGGTGGAGATAAAGGATTCGACATTCAATAACCATGAGGTGGAAATCAGGGACATTATGTTTGTTGAAGTCACATAAAATTTAGACCTTATAACTAAGAGAGGCTTAGACCTCATAGAGAATAATGCTTTCATATTTCTTCTATATGAATGAGTGTTGTGGTTTTCATTGTGTTAACTTAGATATGTAGGCTTCAACTTGCATCACCACATATACACATGCAATATTTGTTTCTCCTTCTCTAGATCAATGAGATTGGACATCATTAAGTTCACTTGCACAATAATAACTCTTACATTGGAGATCTCAAGTTTAGTGATCCATATTCTATTCCCATTGTCTTATGCATAATAACCTACATAATATCGATGGTCTAACATGTGTTTTCTATAGAGAAATGCCATGTGTAAGGCCCATCTATACCATTAGTAATGGAATGAGTTAAAAATCAAGCAAGCTCAACCACTCTGGTGACCCTATTTTTTCTCAGCTAGGAAAAGTTCTTCCCTAATACAAATATTTTTTGAAATTTTGAGGCTCTAGGTCTTCTTAAAATGGGTTAGAACTCCCAAGGGAAAAGTTCCATGGTCAAAGTACCCATAACTTAGGTGGAACTATAACTTTTGACAAAATCCCTGCTGGAATTGGAAAAAAATTTAGACTAAAAAATGGTTGAATTTGTCCACTTTTTAACTTACTCCATTAGAAATTAGTTTACAAGCAAATTCACAATCTCATTTGATGATTTAATCTTCATCACTATAAAGCATATGCTATTTTTTTTCCTTGAAAAATATATCATCGGAAAACCCTGGAGTACTTCCTCTCATTTTGAAGATAATTGCCAATGTAAAAAGGGTTACATAGACTATTGTACATTGACCCAGTAAAGACACATACAAATAAGCAACTAGTCTAAAGACTTGATCCCGGCACTTCGTACTAGTTATTCACAACTCTTAACAACTCGAGCTAACCCAACAAACTACAAACATATGCTCTATCTTTCTAACTTATTTTATAAATAGGAAAAAAATTGTTTTATTATTATAATTAACTTCTTTCTCATTGCAAACATAATCCTTAAAAATGATTCCATGTCGAACATTATCAACTAAAAATAATTAACTAATCATAATTTCCTTTAGATTTCATATTTAATCCAATCAGATAATATACTTTTAGCATGTAATTAAATAAAAAAGAATCTCAAACATGTGTTCTTATGAGTTAGCCGACACCAAACTTTGTCGACTTCGTCAACTTTGACGTTCAATCATGTGACACTCACGAGATTTATAGTGTGACGTGAGGCCCGCCCGTGTCATAATCTAAGCTTTTGTGTCGTGTGGTTGCGATCAATCAATATTGTCTTTTCCACGCTTCGTAGAAATTAATCAAAAGAAAGATGAGCTCATGGACAGCGGGTGTGGGAGCCATATGCAATGCAGGTGTGGGAGTTATATGGTTGGCATTGTCATATATGTGTAGTTTTATTAATTTTATTTTTTATGTTTGGATTACTTAAATGAAATTTGTGATGTATCAATTTGATTAAAATTAAATATAATGTTAAACTAGTTAAAGTCAAAGTATAAAGCATAAGATTTTTGACTATAATTATGGTCAAGCCAAACTTATTTGAAATTCAAATCAACTAAACTCTTGAAGTTTAAGTTCAACTAATTTATTCAAGTTATTATTATATAGGTAGTTTCTAATAATTTTTAGAATATTGAGTCACTCAGAGTCAAATGATCAACTTAGCAAACCAATGATTTTTAGTGTGTTGGTGTGTAATAAGACCACAACTTAGGCCACTGGGAACGAGACAACACATTGCTCTTGAAACACCTTCTCTCGAGGAGGTGATAGGATGGACTGATCACCACCTTGCCTCTTAAACACCTAGGTATCTACAAACCCTAAGGAGTTCTAAAAAATCCCAAGATTCACACATTGGAGGATTGGTTTTACTCCTCGATTATGCAAGGTGCATTGACTCTATTACTTACAAATCTTTATGCATGTTGGGTGACAATGTCGATGAAGATAATACGGATTGTGTTATTATCATTTTCCAATGAAGGTAGTTTCTTGGAATGTTAGGGGTCTCACTGACCCTTGCAAAAAAAAAATGTATTTTGCAAGATAAGGACCCTAGTACTTCAGAAATTGAATTTTGTGCTAAGTTTTTGTTGCTTGAATCACATGTTATTCATTTCATGACGAATCATGCTGAGAGGTGGGACATTTTTTTTTATGGATGCTTCTAGTCAACATGAGCACATGCATGTTGTGAAATCAAGCCTTTGATTAAGTTACCATCTAGGAGGTATCTATTCCACCAAATTCGCCTAGGAGTTGCACCTAACCCCAATCATTGCCACAAACATTGGTGTACAACAATCATGAGCACAAGCAGATGCATATATTAGGTGAGACTTGAACCTTGGTTGGGGCTTTAATATTGCCTTCTTTTGCAAACTCGATAAGCCATCCTTGACCAAACGTGGAGTTATGACTATCGTCTCGCCCCAACTTTGATCCGGATTATTTTCGGCACGAAATGAGAGCGGAGATATAATAAAGAAATGCACAAAGATATTGCAGATATTCAATAATATAACAGAAATGTATCAGAGATGCAACCATAAACACAGATATACAGTAATACACGATTTTTTATTAATCAAAGAAATGTACAGAGACTGTAAAAATACAGAATGAAAGACTTGCTAGAATGGTGGCAACTTATCTCTGAGAAGAGATGTGACGGCTACTCGCATTCGCAAGAAGATGATTACAATGAGGCTCTGAAAGCCTTTTTACAATAAACGGGAATGCCAAAAGTCCTAGACATCCAAAAACCTAACCCCAGGGGATGAAGCGCCAAAAGTCATGTGGGCCCCGTTTGGGTAAGTGAGTACATCAACTTCCTGGGGTCGTAACTTTTGCATACGATCTCCATTTTAGGCGTGTGATAGCTCGTTGGAAAGGTATCGTCGAGGAGATTCATTTTGGGGGCTCAATTATGCCTTCAACTATCATTGAGAACCTCAATCTCGAAAAACCTTCATTTGGACCCTCAAAATGGCCCCAGAAGTTAAAACCCGCTAAAAATAGTAAATTGCCAAAATTGCCAGAAAACTCTTTTGAGCCATTTGGAAAAGGTGGGTGGCCACCAATGTCCACCTGGATCAATCCTCCCTCCTTAGGAAGAAATGGTCTCCATTGCGTTGAGTTCCCGGGGGAGAGGGAAAAGCATTTGTTGAATCTGCATCTTGGTGAACGGCTTGTCTTGTTGGAGACGTCGCGCTGCTTGGTTTGTGGAAGTCTGTCATGAACCTGTTGAAGTTGAGGCTATTCAACAAGTTGAGATACATGAGAGGAAGGTGTGCAGAAGGAATTTTTGTGCTTTTCTGCAACCTTGTCGACTTGCTTCTGTTGGATAGAAGGTGCAGGGGGCAAAATCGTAGTGGTTGCAATGTCCTTCTGTTCCCCTTTTGAACAGATTGTGAAGAAGCTGAATTTTGCAGTATGAGATACTACTTTGCGGCACTTTTTAGGTGGAACAATAGTTGGAACTACCTCTGGTATTCTGTAGAGATGACCCCCCAAAGTAACAATGACACTACAGGGTCGAGACTCATAAACAGCATGGCGCTTCCACATATATGGTTGGCCCAAGAGAACATCACAGACATCCAGTGGGGCAA
>JASDQU010736760.1:172129-199612 GCA_032191745.1 Picea mariana | reverse complement strand
ATCGTGACTGTTGGATTTCCTAACTACAAATGCATACTAATGCATACTAAAGAAACACACTTTTACCTAACGACATATTAGACCAAGTAGATCTTAACTAACTCCTAAGTGTCTAAATATCCTAACACTTTGACGCGTGAATGTATGATTTCATGTCAAATGTATGAAAACTGAAGAGAGGGAGAGTGAAGAATGAGTTTCAATTGTTTCTCTGTTTGAGCGAGAGTTTTCCTGTAAGGAGTGCAGTGAAATTGTCCGCAAGGTATGCGTTGACAGAAGTCAGCGTTCGTCTCTGCAAGATCAGGAGAGATAACACTGTTCTCATTCTCACAGAAGTGCAAGTTAAGCATAGGAGCCGTGCAAGGCGTGCGCAGGCCGAGAAGAGTCTCAGAGGTTGCAAACCTGAACAAATTTGTTGAAAGACTGCTGTCGCAGGGAGTGCACAGAGTCTAAGGATTTCAATTACTTGGAGTGTATTGGAAGAAGTGCTACAAGGTGTGCGTGCAAGAGTCTTCTTGAAGACTCGAGTTGTGGAGAAAGCTCGGGAAGTTTAGTGCCTTGAAGTATTGGAAGAAGGCGCAGCAATATCGTTTCGCAGGAAGACAAGTTTTGTGAAGGAACACTTTGTTCATCTCGCAGAAATCATCAAGGAGGAAATTGACGATCGAAATCCTCCGTGGAGGATTCGCGAAGTCCCGAAAGCCATCAGATCTCGTAGAGGAGAAGGGGAGTTACGACAGCATTCGTCAAGTGAAATCTCAGGAGGATCCGAACCAACAAGGGCCATTGGATCATCCACGTAAATCTCTTTTTGGGGTTTCGTGAGTTGAAGGGTCGAAATCTTTGTAGCGAGACTCGCGAAATCGCAAAATCGTGAAGGAATCTGAGCCATAAGTTAGAAGGAGGATACGTGTCGCGAAATCACCCTTATCGGGGATTCGGGCATCGGAGGTCAGAAAGGGAAGTCATTCAACTTCGTGAGTGGCGAAGCTGTGAAGTGAATCAGGACCGTTCATCTGAGAGTGGACAGGTGGCATGCTCGCCAACACGGAAGTCAGACTTTGTTGACCATTTCGGGGTTTCGTTAATTGGAGAACCGAGAGCACAACATCTGGATTCGCGAAGTCGTGAATTCTGAGATTCCAAAAGGGCGGGAAGTTCTGTGTGGGACCTGCGTTGATGACGTGTCGAAATTTCGCATTTCGACATATCGGAGGGTAAGAGGTCGAGACCCTTGTCCCGAAAGTTCCGAAGTCGCGAATAGCGAAACCACGAGAAAATCACAGCCGTCCGTTAGGAGGAGGACAGGTGGCAGAGATCTAGGGATCTCGCGAACTTGGAGGTTCGCCGGGTGAGAGCCCAAAGATCGGGTGCTCCAAATTGTGAAAGGCGAAATCGCGAGGAGCGCGAATAGTCGTTGGATCTGGGTCACGGGAGGACCATTGGATCAAGAACCCCATCGCATTTCGCATCTCGGGGGTTCAGAGGTCGAAGGGAGTTGTTTTCGACATCAGAAGTTGCGAAGTCACGAAGTGCCGAGAGCCAGCACGAGGGACACGTGGCAGAACCATGAAGTGGGCCCAGAAAGTGGATCAGTGGGTACACGTCACACATATGGAGGAGTCAACACCCTGTTGACCTCTCGCGTCTTGGGGACTCGGGAGATAAGGGAACGAAAGTTCGAGTGTTTGACTCGCGAAGTCGCGAGTGGCGAGAACAAGAGGAGAAAAGTCAATATCACCTCTCGGGGGTTCGGGAAAGAAAGGTGCCAAGGTTGGACCTTTGAACCCGCGAAGGTGCGAGAGGTGAAAAGTGCTAGTGCTTAGCCTAGCCAGCGGTCGCGTAAGGAGGGCGCTGACGGAAGAAAGGGCTATCCCCATTTCATGATCTCGGGTATTGCGAGATTGGAGGGGAAGAGTCGGGAGCCACGACTCGCAAACTCGCAAGATTGCGAGCTGCGAGAAAGGACCAGTGGGTTGATAAATTATAGATTCCAGCAAGGAGTCAAAAGAGTCGATCTGGCTCGGAGGGGTTAAAGAACGATTCTGTGAGCGGATCTTGGTCTCGAGGGCCGATAGGTTTGCATCAAGTTGGTATCAGAGCACAGAAAGGTTTATTTGCTTTCTGTAGTAGGGAAAAGGAAGATTCACCATGCCGTCGAGAAGAGGAGACAGGCAAACACCTGATCCGGCAGAGGGGAGGGAAATGCCAAGAGGAAGAGGTAGGTAGGTGCCAAATCCAGCCATAGAAAGAGAAATGCGTGACTTAAGCGCCAGACTCGAAGACATGGAGGCAGCACAGAGGCGCACAGCCGGTGTTGGAGATGTCAGTGATTTCGAAAGTGAAGATGACGTTGGACATGAAAGAGGAGAAGTCACAGCAGAGGATGCAGCAAACGAACGCCTGATTAGGGCTGTTGCAAGAATGGGCGCTAAGGCAAAGATGGACATTCTAGTATATGAAGGAAACATGGATGTTGAAGAGCTTCTAGACTGGATTAGAGCTCTGGACACATATTTTGACTATGAAGATGTCGAGGAAGACAAAAAGGTCAAACATGTTGTCACAAGATTGAAAGGACATGCAGCATTGTGGTGGGATGAGCTACAAGTTGACAGACGCTGCAAGGGCAAGCAAAAAATCAAAAGTTGGGATAGGATGATCGCGAAGATGAAGGTGAAATTTATTCCCAGGGATTACTAGATTACTTTGTTTCGAAGAATGAAGAATTTGAGACAGAAACTGATGACAGTGAAGGAATACACTGAAGAATTCTGCAGGCTGAACATTAGGGTAGGTCATCGCGAAAGTGATGATGAAAAAGTTGCTAGATATATGAATGGTCTGAGATACGACATTCAGGATGAGATGAGCATGATGACCATTCGAATGGTGGAAGATGCTTATCAGATGGCTCTAAAAGCTAAAGAGAAGCTGAGTCGAAAGCATGGTCAAAGAGGGCGAGGCAGAAGTCAAGCCAGAGGCAAATCAGTTGCCCAGGATAGAAATCAGAAACCCAAGGAGGACTGGAAGAAACCTCAGACTCAAACTGGCAGAGGTGGATGTTCATAGAGAGGGCAGCATACCGAACAAAGAGGTCAATATGCTGATGGAAACGTTTTTCCTTGTACCAGAGGTAGAGGAAGAGGAAGAGGTGGAGTGGTAAAATGCTTCACATGTGGAAAAGTCGAACACAAGTCTTATGAGTGTCCAGACAAAAAGAAAGAAGGTGGTGAAACTCACATCGCCGAAGCACAGAGGCGGAATGTTGAGGCAGAAGATGCTGAAGGTGGAAGATCATTGATGATGCAAAAAGTTCTCTTAACGCCAGAGAAGGAGGTGGAGAATCCGGTCCAAAGGAACAGTCTTTTCCGGATTTCTTGCAAAACCAAGGACAGGGTATGCAAAGTCATCGTGGACAGTGGTAGCACAGATAATCTCATTTCTACAGAGATGGTAGAAAAGCTGGAGCTGGAGACTATTGAACATTCGAGCCCATACAGAGTTTCGTGGCTACAAAAAGGGCATCAGGTAAATGTCATTAACAATGTTTAGTTGAATTTAAAATAGGAGGGTATAAAGATGAAATACTTTGTGATGTTATTCCCATGGATGTTTGTCATCTATTGCTGGGTAGACCATGGTAGTATGACAAAAATGTGATTCATGATGGGAGGAAGAACACATACACCCTAGAGAAGAATGGGAGAACTCACATGTTGTTGCCGATTAAGGACAAAGAGGTGAAACCTAAAGTAAGCAACATTGTACTTCTCATGCATGGGAAGGAACTTCTTACAGAGGTTAAGAAGAAGGAAGATCCACAATTCATTGTGGTCAGGAAGCCTAAGATTGTTTTAACAAGTACAAGGGTAGATGATTTACCGGAAGAGGTTCAGAAACTGTTGGAAGAGTTTACTGACATAGTAGTGGACGAACTACCTCGTTCGTTGCCACCGATCATAAGTGTAAGTCATCATATTGATCTCATACCTGGAGCTAGTTTACCAAACAAAGCAGCGTACAGATTGACATCATAGGAGAATGAAGAAGTCAAAAGATAGGTCCAGGATTTAATGGACAAGGGGTTGGTCAGAGAAAGCTTGAGTCCATGTGCTATTCCGACAGTGCTCAGTCCGAAGAAAGACGGAGGCTGGAGGATGTGTAATGACTCAAGGGAAATCAACAAGATAACCATCAGGTACAGATTTCCATTGCCAAGGATGGATGATTTGATGGATTGCTTGAGTGGAGCCAAAAATTTTTCAAAAATTGATTTGAAAAGTGGATATCACTAGATTCATATGAGAGAAGGTGATGGATGGAAGACAACCTTCAAGACTAACGAAGGGTTGTATGAATGGATTGTTATGCCGTTTGGCTTAACAAACGCGCCAAGTACTTTCATGAGGTTGATGAATGAAGTCCTGAAGGATTTCATCGGAAAATTTGTCATTGTGTATCTGGATGACATACTGATTTTCAGTAAAACAGAAGCAGAGCATCTAAAACATTTGGCTATAATGAAGAAGAGGCTACAACAAGAGAAGCTGCTGATAAATATGAAGAAATCTTCATTCATGAAGATAGAGCTCATTTATTTGGGATTTGTTATTTCTGCAGACAAGTTGAGGATGGATCTAGATAAGGTTGATCCAGGTGGATATCGGTGGCCACCCACCTTCTCCAACTGGCCCAAAACATGTTTTTGGCAATTTTGGTAATTTACTATTTTTAGCAGTTTTTAACTTCCGGGGCCATTTTGAGGCCCTAAACGACGTTTTTTTGAGAAAACAGGGAGCAACATGAATCATAGATATGTTGCTCATCCAAAAGTTGTAGTCCTCGAATAGATCTTTCCAACGAGCTATCATGCGCCTAAAACAAAGATCGTATGCAAAAGTTACGACCCCGGGAAGTTGATGCACCAACTTACCCAAACGGGGCCCACATGACTTTTGGCGCTTCATCTCCCAAGGTTGGGTTTTTGGATGTCTAGGGTTTTTGGCATTCCTGCTTATTGTAAAAAGGCCTTCAGAGCCTCATTGTAATCATCTTCTCATGGATGTGAGTAGCCGTCACATCTCTTCTCAGAGATAAGCTACCACCATTCTAGCGAGTCTTTCACTCTGTATTTTACAGTCTCTGTACATTTATTTCGTTAATCGAAATCGTGTAGTACTGTATATTTGTGACTCTTGTTTTATTTCCGCTATATCTCTATTATATTTTTGTCTCTCTTGTAATATCTCTAAATATTTATGTGTTATATCTCCACTCTCATTTTGTGCCGAAAATAATCCGGATCAAAGGCGGAGGTAATTAAGAATTGGCCATCACCGAAGAGTATCTTTGAGGTGAGAAGTTTTCACGGATTGGCTAGTTTCTACAGGAAGTTCATTAGGAATTTTAGTGGAATTAGTGCACCGATGATGGACACAATGAAGAAGAGACACAAGTCTTTTCACTGGACAGAAGAGGCTGAGAAAAGCTTCAATTTGTTGAAGAAGAAAATCACGGAACAACCAATTCTGGTGTTGCCGGATTTCAAAAAGACATTTCAGGTAAAATGTGATGCAAGTGGATTTGCAATAGGGGCAGTCTTGAGCCAAGAAGACAGGCCGATAGCATACTTCAGCGAGAAGCTGAATGAAGCGAAAGTGAAATACTCCACGTATGACAAGGAGTTCTATGCTATTATCCAGGCATTGAAGAAATGGAGGCATTACTTAATCCCGAAGGAGTTTGTCTTATACAGTGACAATCATGCTTTGCAATTTGTGACTCAACAGGAGAAGTTGAACCAAAGACATGTTAAATGGGTTGAATACATGAAGAACTTTACTTTTGTAACTAAGCATATTTCTGGAACTGCTAACAAAGTTGTTGATGCTTTGAGCAGGAAATGTTTGCTGTTGCAGGAGTTCAGAGTCAAAACATTGGGTTTTGATGATCTCAGGGACATGTACAGAGATGATCCAGATTTTAAAGAAGTGTATGAAGCAGCTGAGAATCCAATTCTCAGGGACAAAAGTCAATGGACATAATACATGATCCAGGAAGGATTACTGTTTAAGGGTAATCAACTTTGTATTCCAAAATGCTCCATGAGGGAGAATCTGTTGAAGGAGAAACATAGTGGAGGATTGGACAGGCATTTCGGTCATGACAAGACGTTCTCAAAGCTAAATGAGTCATATTATTGGCCAGAAATGAGAGCAGACGTCAAAAGATTTGTGGACAGATGTAGAATTTGTCAGCATTCAAAAGGGAAGAGGCAGAATGCAGACTTTTATCAACCATTACCCATACCTGACAGGCCGTGGGATGCAGTCAACATGGACTTCATATTGGGGCTGCCGAGAACAAAAAGAGGGTTTGATTCAATCTTTGTGGTAGTGGATAGATTTTCTAAGATGGCACACTTTATACCGTGTCAGAAGACCAATGACACAACTCACATTGCGAATCTGTTTTTCAAAGAGGTCATTCGACTTCACGGCTTACCAAGGAGCATAGTTTCGGATCGAGACACCAAGTTCGTGGGACACTTCTGAAGGACCTTATGGAAAAAACTGGGAACAAATTTATCGTTTAGTTCAACTTATCATCCTCAGACGGATGGACAGACAGAAGTTGTGAACAAAAGTTTGGGAGACTTGCTGAGGAGCTTGGTGACAGAACACCACAGTCAGTGGGATAATATTTTGCCACAGGTGGAATTTTCTTATAATGATTCAATCAACAGAAGCACAGGGCAGAGTCAATTCCAGATTGTTTACGGGATGCAGCCAAGAGGAGTTTCGGAATTGAGAGATTCAGAATAGAATGCAACTAGGAGTGCTAGTGTAGAGGAGTTCGCAGAAGTGATGAAGGAACTTCACAGCCAGGTGAAGGAGCGACTGCAGAACTCGAGCCAAGAATATAAGCACAGAGCAGATCAACACAAGAGACAACTTCAATTTGAGGTTGGTGATTTGATTCTGGCACATCTGAGAAAGGAAAGATTCTCGAAAGGGACATATAACAAACTGAAGATGAAGAAGATCGGACCATGTAAGGTCTTGAAGAAATTTGGGGAAAATGCTTATGAGATTGAATTACCCGATGGGATAAGAATTTCTCTGATATTCAATGTCTCGGATTTGTACCCTTACAAATCTGAGGAAGCAGGAACAAGTGATGAACAACCAGAGATTCAGTGGAGAAAATAGATGCCAGTTGCAGAAAAGCCACAGATGGAAAGCATACTAGACAAAAGGGTTAGCAAGAGGACCAGAAGAAAGGAATACTTTGAATACTTGGTCAAGTGGAAAGGACATCCAGTTGAAGATGCCAGATGGGAAAATGAAGTAGAGATCCAGAAGCATGGACAGACTGTGCGAGAGCTCATGGACAAGAGCCCATGAAAATTTTCAAGCGAGGGAGTATGATGCAGGAGCATCGCCAACGTCAAGCGAGTGTGGGGCAACGCCAACGCATTTTGGGCACATGATAAATTGTTTGAATGTTTTTGAAGTGGATACGCCAAACATAAATGAAACAATTAAGGAAGGGCGTACTTCCATATTGTAAACAGACCTTGAGCGTCCCGCTCTCGTCTGTATTAGGTGAAGGCATTTATGTTAATGAATGTATGTAGGTAGCTTTGAATTCTCAGATTAGACAGTTTTAGGAGCCGGAGGGAAATGAGATATAGACACCCTCATTTGTATCATTGTAACATTTAGCAGCATTATGAGAACAGAACATAGAGGAGAGCAGAAAACTGTATAGAAGAACCCATGTACAAAAGTTCTGAGCTTAATAGATGAAGTTTGATTCAAAATCATGGCGTTCAAATACTTTCTATGTATGCATGATTGAACGTTATGCTCATGATTGTTTACTCCCTATTATGCATTTTCTTTGACGCGTGAATGTATGATTTCATGTCAAATGTCTGAAAACTGAAGAGAGGGAGAGTGAAGAATGAGTTTCAATTGTTTCTCTGTCTGAGCGAGAGTTTTCCTGTAAGGAGTGCAGTGAAATTGTTCACAAGGTGTGCGTTGACAGAAGTCAGAGTTCGTCTCTGCAAGCTCAGGAGAGATAACACTGTTCTCATTATCGCAGAAGTGCAAGTTAAGCAAAGGAGCCGTGCAAGGCGTGCGCAGGACGAGAAGAGTCTCAGAGGTTGCAAACTTCAATGAATTTGTTGAAAGACTGCTATCGCAGGGAGTGCACAGAGTTTAAGGATTTCAATTACTTGGAGTGTATTGGAAGAAGTGCCGCAAGGAGTGCATGCAGGAGTCTTCTTGAAGACTCGAGTTGTGGAGAAAGCTCAGGAAGTTTAGTGCCTTGAAGTATTGGAAGAAGGCGCAGCAATATCGTTTCGTAGGAAGACAAGTTTTGTGAAGGAACACTTTGTTCATCTCGCAGAAATCGTCAAGGAGGAAATTGACGGTCGGAATCCTCCATGGAGGATTCGCGAAGTCCCAGAAGCCATCAAATCTCGCAGAGGAGCAGGGGAGTTATGAAAAAATTCGTCAAGTGAAATCTTGGGAGGATCCGAACCAACAAGGGTCGTTGGATCGTCCACGTAAATCTCTTTTCGGGGTTTCGTGAGTTGAAGGGTCGAAATCTTTGTAGCGAGACTCACGAAATCGCGAAAGGCGAAGTCACGAAATTGTGAAGGAATCTGAGCCATTAGTTAGAAGGAGGATACGTGTCGCGAAATCACCCATATCGGGGATTCAGGCATCGGAGGTCAGAAAGGGAAGTCATTCAACTTCGTGAGTGGCGAAGCTGCGAAGTGAATCAGGACTGTCCATCTGAGAGTGGACAGGTGGCGTGCTCGCCAACACAAAAGTCAGACTTTGTTGACTAGTTCAGGGTTTCGTTAATCGGAGAACCGAGAGCATAGCATCCGGATTCGCGAAGTCACGAAGTCCGAGATTCTGAAAGGGCGAGAAGTTTTTTATGGGACCTACGTTGATGACGTGTCGAAATTTCTCATTTTGGCATATCAGAGGGTAAGAGGTCGAGACCCTTGTCCCTAAAGTTCCAAAGTCGTGAATAGCGAAACCGTGAGAAAATCACAGCCGTCCGTTAGGAGGAGGACAGGTGGCAGAGATCTAGGGATCTCGCGAACTCAGAGGTTCACCGGGTGAGAGCCCAAAGATCGGGTGCTCCAAGTCGTGAAATGAGAAATCATGAGGAGCACAGATAGCCGTTGAATCCGGGTCACGGGAGGACCATTGGATCAAGAACCCCATCGCATTTCGCGTCTCGAGGGTTCAGAGGTCGAAGGGAGTTGTTTTTGACATCAGACGTTGCGAAGTCACGAAGTGCCGAGAGCCAGCATGAGGGACACGTGGCAGAACCACGAAGTGGGCCTGGAAAGTGGATCGACGGGCACACGTCACACATACGGAGGAGTCAACACCCCGTTGACCTCTCGCGTCTCGGGGACTCAGGAGATAAGGGAACAAAAGTTTGAGTGTTCGACTTGTGAAGTCGCAAGTGGCGAGAACAAGAGGAGAAAATTCAATATTGCCTCTCAGGGGTTCGGGAAAGAAAGGTGCCAAGGTTGGACCTTTGAACCCACAAAGGCATGAGAGGTGAAAAGTGCTAGCGCTTAGCCTAGCCGGCGATCATGCAAGGAGGGCATTGACGGAAGAAAGGGGTATCCCCATTTTGAGATCTCGGGTATCGCGAGATTGGAGGGGAAGAGTCAAGAGCCACGACTCGCGAATTCACGAGATTGCGAGTTGCGAGAAAGGACCAGTGGGTTGATAAATTGCAGATTCCAGCGAGGAGTCGAAAGAGCCGATCCAGCTTGGAGGGGTTAAAGAACGATCCTGTGAGCGGATCTCAGTCCTGAGGGCCGATAGGTCTGCATCAAATTGTTGTGTGGACGTCTCAACTCCAACTACGACTCTTTTATCATATATTCAATAGAGGTGCTTTAGAAACCAAAGTGATTAGTTAAGGAATAATTGTAATCAATGAATATTCCAATGAATGTATAAGAAGAGCGATGTGTATGACATCTCTCCAACAATACAATGGTTAAGATAAATGAAAATGGTGTGTAATAGCTGTGGGGAGAGCGTTATAGACTGTAGAATACTCAACCTCCCTCAAACACTATGCATACTTAGCTCAATCATTAATTCAAGCGATGCCAAATCATAGACCTAAATTTGGCTCATGGATTCACCAGGAAATAAACTTTGAATTGAGAAAAATTGATGCAAAATCAATTTACCGTGGAGGTGCAACTAACAGGGATTGCAAATCAATTTAATGAGTTTATGTGCAACAGAATGTGATGCATTCATAGAAATCACATCAGAGTTAGATATTCATATAGAGCCACATAATTGGCACACATATTTCAACATTTAATGGGGATTTTATTAAGCTCAAGAGATAATTATAAAGAAGTGAGCTATACATAGAGTTTGTATATTGTTTCTCACTAACAATACAAATTTGCAAATGGCCATGGCTCAAAGACACCTTCACTTATTG
This sequence comes from Picea mariana, assembly GCA_032191745.1. Lineage (NCBI taxonomy): Eukaryota > Viridiplantae > Streptophyta > Pinopsida > Pinales > Pinaceae > Picea > Picea mariana. The sequence continues at coordinate 189,097 of JASDQU010736760.1, read as the reverse complement.
TGGATAGGCTCTTGATTCATTTGTCCATCGATCTTCAAGTAGGTTACCCTCTTTGAGCTCTCATCCCTACTATTTCCCTCCCAAGTTCTCCTTGCATCTCCCTTGTTCATCTCTTCATTGCAACCTTCATTTTTTTAATAGGTTGCGTTTGATTTGTTTCCACTTCTAGTTTTTCAAAAATCCGACAATAAAAATAAAAAAACAATTATATGCTTATTACAAATTTACAAAAGGTAAAACAACCAAGTGCTTTGTTATCCCCATTTTGTGGGATAACTAAGGAGATGATTTCTTGAGTCCCTCAAGTTGCAGACATGGAGTATCGAGAGACAACCTGAACAACAGTGTCCACTTGCAAAGATAGAGACCCACCTGACCACCACAACTCCATGATCGTCACGACGGTATCCACCACATCAGCTGGCCCCCAGAAGACATTGGGTCTTTCTCCATGAGGTACAAGTTAGGTATTATGGTGAGTTTCATTTCAATATTTGAGGCATTTGAGTTTGTTTCATCTATCACTGCTTTTGATTATGTGACATTTGCTTGGAAATTATGCTCTTTTCCCTGTTTCACCTTGGTGGTTGATATTGCGCCCTAGTAAGTGGGTCACCCTTAGGGATATGATTGCTACTAGGAGGTTCTCTTCATATGTCAACATTCCATTCTTTACCATACTTATCACTTTCCACACTTCATCCCCTCATCTCCTTACCTTTTGGGATTTCTGGGTGTACTGACCCAAGAAGGGGTTGTCCCTCACTTCATGGGAAGAAGGGGTTGAAGGCCTAGAGGCTTGTAGTTGGAAAAAGATAAAATCCAAACCATTAACCTTCTAGATGCTCACCTAGGGATCCTAAGGAAAGTGAAATGTCCCTCATAAAAAACTATTGGGACTTGTAAAAGAATGACTAATAACAAAATGACAACCAGGGAGGAGCATGTGTGGGCACTATTTTTATTGTCTAGGTAGATGCCCCACCCATGTTTCCAACTTGGGGAAGCATGATGTGATCAGGGTAGACTCAAGGTGGGCACAATTTTTCATTCTTAGGTAGAATCCCACCTTGGATTCAACTTGGAAGCATCCTAAAAAGAATAAAAGGAAACAAATGGGCTTGGAAAAAGGTTGCATTGAAAACGAAGGTGCAAAACACCCTCTACAAAGGCACCATAAGTGAGACACTACAACCCCTTGTATGTCATGAACCCCAAGACCAAAAGTCTTCCCCTCATCCATAACACATAATCCACATGACTTAGAAGGAGGTCCCCTTGGGAAACACCCCTAGACTTGAGGTATGATGCACCCAATAGGACGTTTGTCAATCCTCCCATACCTAAACTTGGAAAATTGCATAGGGTCTTTGAGATTTAGTTTATTTTGACGAGGTGGTTTGGATGTACTTGCTTAGATGACTCTTTTATTGATTTTATTTACTCATCGTGATGCTTTGAATTGAGATCCTTGAAGGGCGTATCCATTTGTCTTTGCAAGACCCAGTTGGTGGACATATTTGGAGGAACAAGCCTAGCTTGGGATTCCATGGGGCTTGAAGCCCACAGGTTGGATGCCAAGGGCCCTCATGTCGGATCATGAAGACATGACTTTGGAGGCCTAGAAGACATCAAGGAGGACCTAACCTAGCCCCTACCACCCAAACATTATGTCCAAGAAGGCCAAAATGTCACCCTTGAAGGTTTGACATCATAGTGGGGCCAGGGTTTGGTGGTGGTTAAGGACACTTGGCACATTTTGGAGGAAAGAGCCCTTGGATCATGGAGGAGATGGCTTGAATCGAAGACACTTGGATTTTGGAAGCCTAACGTCCGTTCTCCAATCTTAACAACTTGACTTAAAGTGCCAAAAGTTACCCAAAAGGAGGGTGACGTCATATTTTAAGGTTTCTTTCATGTGCAAAAGTATGAATTAAATAATATTATTTTGTAAAGGGGCAAGATTAGGTTTGTTGACCCCTTATCTTGTGGTTTACCCTAAATTATGTGGACAAACTATGTTTAAGACATTTTTTATAAATAGAGATCATTTGTATCTCATTTCATCATAGCTCTCCCATTATGAGAAGCCTTCCTAGCTGAAATTTGTGCCCTCTTTGGGAAATATCTATCTCTTGTGCTTTTGTTATGGTTTCTTCATGATATTTGTGGAAGGAGTAGTGCACTACCTCTCTTGGAGATAGTTTCTTGCATTTTTGGTGGATTTATCTTGGTAAGAGGAAGTTTATCTTGTCATTTCTTGGACTAGTTAAGGATTTATCTTGTTGATGCTTCATTGCTTGGTTACAAGTTTGATTTGCTAGATTTATTGGGGAGTATAAGGATTTACAACCCCACCATTATCTATCATTTTTGTCTAGAATTTATTTGTTGCACAAGGTTTTACTAGGAGAAGTAAAAGGGTTTACACCCTCCTAGTTAACATCGCTTGCCTTGGGGAGTAACGGGGTTTACACCCCCAAGGAGATAGCATTGTGTTGATGGGTCTTAAATCCCTTGACTCAACAGTAGGAACCAAACCCGCCACTGAGGCCCAATTAGACTCTGCAACATTTAAGATGGAATGGTTCTCTAGATATTGCGATCCAATCGATTTATCGATGGGCTTTATGTTTTCTTGTGAAGGCTCTTCCTTCAGTTAAGACATTTCTTTTTTTGTACTTCTCTTGGGTGGGGTTGGTATGAGAGATGCAAGCCGGTATAAACCAACTTGACAAATAACAGGATGAATTTTTAACTATTGGGAAGAGGTCAAGCTTGGGATAACCCGTTGCTCAAACATGTAGACAGTGATTCTATGCCAAAGGGCCTATTACTAATACATTAACCAAATGAGCATCCAATTATTGTTTGAGAAAACTAATTAACAGAAAGAAAACACATATGTAATCAAGATCACGATAAGAAAAATAATTCATCTACCATAACATTCATCACATAACAACACAATGATTTATCTTCATCATTAAAGCAAAGAACATCAAAACATTGCACCAGATAACTTGACAACAAAATTAATTGCTCTTACTCATTTACTGCATCATTCATGGAACAGGATAGGAAATAATTCTTCTCCAACTCCAATCACATACATCCGATGAAAATAGCTTGTCTTTGGTCCAGAAGGACTTCTCAGTTCATAATAGTCTATAGTTATCAACAACCAAAAAGAAAGAGTTCTTACAACAACCATCGACCCTTGACTAATTGGTTGATGTCCTTATTTATAATATAAAATTCAACCGAAATTAACGGCTAAGTACAGTTTGAACCAAATAAAAATCGCCACGTGGCGTTATCATCTAACAGTTTCTTCAACAATCCACTCGAGATGTTTCTTGAAAAGGGTGACTCCTTTCATATTCAGACCAACTGATAAATAGTTCTTCACAAGTGTTGGCCCACAGAAATCTATGTTGTTCCATTGGAGCCGCAGATATCCCTCTGATGTCTGTTTCATGCACCCGGTACTTTGATAGATTGAAGTTCAATTGTTGAAGCATGGTTCAGGCTCTGATCGGATATTCTGCAAACTGTTGTACTTGCCCTGGCCTTGCACCGATTATCTTTGCGAATTCTTCAGTACAAAGTGAGTCATGTTCGGCATATAACTGGAACACATCACTCAGGTTGATAAATTCATCGGGGGTGCCGAACCCAGGGATCCTGACATCCTTCATTGCTCCGATGATTCAATTTCGGTGTTTCTTTTAGTTCTTTGGTGAGGTCACAAGATGAGCTTTGTTCGGTAGTCGGGAGGATTTTTCCTGCAATCAAAGTAGAGCTAGTTTAGTGATTAAGAAACCTATGATAAGACATAAATAAATTGAAAATATTAATGCGTACCTGCGTAGCTCGCTAGTCCCAGTCGTTTTAATACTTTCGTGATCCCAGACGCTCCTTTGAATGACCTGTGATGACCTATCTGAAGCCGCCACTTATTTTTAGTTTAAATGAATTACGTCAGCGTGCCATAGGGTGGAAGATAAGGTACGACATACATGAGCGTATAAAGTGTCATAGTAATCACTTGACCTTTGGGGCCAAAAGGAAGCGTCGAAGATGGGTGTGCGCATGTGTGCTCCCAAAAGGTCAGATACCGTAAAGGGAAAGTTGTTAAATGCATCCAGAATCCGTATCACCAAGTGTGTCAAACATCATTCGTCAATAATGGAGGTTCAGAAGTTCAAAAAGATCGGAAGGATCATACCGCACGTTCCCTGCAACTCTGATTCGACAGTGTTTACATGTTCTGGATTGCATCCGTCGGGCAGTTGTGGCGCGTCGAGTTTCCAAAATATCACGTCACGAGGTGTGGGTGTTTTATTGGTACGCTATGTTTCTCTCCTTCATTTCTCTATAAATTCTAGGAGATCTGTGGGGAATGCATATGCCGAACTTAAATCCTCTGGAATTATGGTCCGGCGAGTTTATTTTGGCGAAGTTTTGTGTAATAGTCTTTATCACCTGTAGACTCCCGGGTCCCTATGCTGTTGCATCATGGGGTCTCCTTCAAACACGGGGCGAGGTCTGAGAGGTTGTCGGAGCGCCAGGTCTGAGCCCCAACGTGCCTGGGACTCTTTCTTATTGGCTTCTCGTTGCGTTACCAACCCTGGATCATTAGAAAAATTTAATCATAAAAACAAAAGGTATTCAGCTAGTGGGTAAGGGTCAAAATCGAGATCTCGCTCGCGTCAAAAGTGCTAAGAAAAGATTAGTCACCAAGACTATCGATATGGGGCGATATTGGGGTTACTGTTACAACAAGAAATTAATCATTTTTCAATCACCGATGCCGAACTTGTTTCGGGGGTTTGGTGATCGACAATGTCACTCTTCTTTATGCACGGCGCTTACTGTTACACCTTTTCGTCGAAATCGACGGATCGGTCTTTGGAAAGATCCTTCCCGAGGCCTATTTGTAGAGAAGAAACACTTTCATCGACCGACGCTGATGAAGGTCGACGCTCGGCTATTTTGACTTCTCAGAAGATTTTCATCACCTTTAACTTTTACCGATGCCTAACTTCTGAAGCGAGTCGGGGAAAATTCTAGGTCGCCGATTCCTTGAGTAGTTGTTAAGTCTCTTTTAGAGTTAAGATAATTCTTTGTTGTATGTTCAAGTGAACTTTAATTAATTCAAACATGAAACACATAAGATAAGAGAAAGTATCAGTTTCATATCGAAGAGAAAATAGTCAAAATGTAAAATATCGGGTGGTACCCAAAAGGAAATGGTCATAGACCTTTTAGGGTGTGTTGAGTGCTCAACAAATGGCAATTCACTGGGCAAATGCAGAATCTCTGGTTCCCCTTTGTTTCCCTTAGGGTAATAATTCCATGTAGAACATGAAGCACACATATTTATTCATACATACATGTATATATATATTTTATTATTATTATTATTATTTTATTGAAAGTATTGTTTTAGGGCTTGGTTGTTTACTGGGAGGGCATCAAGTTCCCCCCTCATATTTTGAAACCGATAAGTACCTGCCCCAATTTTCTCGGCCACTTGGAAAGGCCCAAGCCATAGGCTCTGGAACTTGGAGTGTTTCCCTTTTGGTTCATTTTCCCTATCCCACTTCAAGACTAAGTCTCCTACTTCAAAGTTCTTTTCCTTAGCCTTATGCTTATCAAACCATCTTTTCACTATTTGTTGGTGGGCTAGGAATTTTGACTTAGCCTTTTCTCTTTCTTCTTCCAACATGAGCAAAGCGTCGATTCTTTGTTGCATGGCTGAGGATGGTTCCTCGTTGGAATCTTGGGCCAATTGAAGAGATGGAAGATAGAGCCCACTTGGGAGGATGGCTTCTTGCCCATAAACCAGAAAATATGCGGAATTTCCTATAGCTTCTTTCGGTGTGACCCTGTCAGCCCATAGAACATTATGAAGTAGATTATGCCAATTTATTTGGTTATCCATAACCATCTTCTTTAATATCCTTACCAGGTTTTTATTTGTTGATTCTGCCACACCGTTTCCCTGAGGGTAATAATTTGCAGAGTACTTGATTATGATCCCTTTGTCCAGAGAAAACTCTGTCAATAAGGTAGAAGAGAAATAAGTTGCATTGTCAAAGAACGGAAAAGAGGGAACACCAAACCTTGTGATCAATTGTTGTTCTATAAATTGGATTACTACCTTCTCATTTACCTGAGTCAAAGGAATGGCCTCCGTCGATTTTGTGAAATAATCGATGGCAGTAAGAATATACTTGTGCAATTTTGAAGACCTCGGGGTAATTTTCCCTATTATGTCTAACCCCCACTATTCAAAAGGGCTCGAGACAATCATAGGATGAAGTGAGATTGTTTCCCTTTTCTCCTTTACAACGATTATTTGACAAGTCTTACAGTTCCTAGTGTAGGTATGAGCGTCTTTGAATAAGGTGGGCCAGTAATAGCCAGCTCTCAGAATCTTATGAGTGGTGGTGTTTCCTACAAAATGTCCCCCGGTGGGGCCATCGTGGAGTTCTTTTAGCACTTTATCAATGTATTCTTGTTCGAGACATATCAATAGTACTCCATCATAGTTGATCCATAAGAGCACCGAATTTATAAGGTGATACTATGCAGATTTTAACCTCAGGGCTCTCCTTTCCCTAGGATTGAGGTTCTCAGGACAAGTCTCGTGATGTAGAAGATAAGTTAAATCCTTGTACTAGGAGTCTTGTCCCGGGGATATGTATGCTATTTCATTACACCATAGTGATATTTTGTTTTCCCACCCAGAATCTGGAATAGCTTGATCATGGGCTTCGGCTGCAAACTTGCACAAACCTTGTCCTTTTACTAGTTTGGCAGGTTTTATATCTAGATCGAATTCCTAGAATATTTCCATTCAGTTCCCTCTCCTTTCCCCCATTTCTTGTTGTGTAAACAGGGATCGGACTGTAGGGTGTGGTACAATCACCTTAGTGTGATTCTTGAGGATGTAAGACCTGAAATGCTTGACTGCCTTATAGAACGCATAGGCCTGTTTGTCTATGGCAGGGTAATTGAGCTCAGCTCCTTGAATATTGGTACTCATAAATGACATTGGGGCTTCGTTGTTTTCATCATCCTTTTGAGTCAAAACCATAGCTAGCGATTGGTCGGAGGCGAAAGTATAGAGGGAAAAATCTCTATTAAAATCGATACTTCGCAACACCGGGGCCCGGGATATGGCAACTTTGATATTTCCGAAGGCGTATTTTCACTCATCATCCCACTTAAATTTGAAATCCTTGCAGATCATCTTTTGTAAGGGTTTGATGATTTCAGTGAAGTCGGGAGTGAATTTCCTTACAAAGTTGATTTGCCTGAAAAAGGACTGCATAGCTTTCTTGTTATGGCATAGTGGGAGTTGAGCTATGGCCTTAATCCTTTCGGGGTCTATGTGAATCCCTGCTTTTGATATAATATGGCCTAACAAATTACCTTCCTCGACACCAAAAATAGTTTTCTTAGGGTTCAGAGATATACCGTGTTTCCTGCATCTCTAAAAAATCTGAGTTAAGTGTCGGATGTGATCTTCTCTATTCTTCGAGTACACTGTAATGTCATCTAAATACACTACCACACATCTATTGATAATTCCTTGGAAAGATATGTCCATGTCCCTTTGGAAGGTTGCTCCTGCGTTGATTAACTCGAAAGGCATGCATTTATAAGTGAAGGTTCCACATTTGGTTCGGAAGGTGGTTTTTAAATGATCTTCTTCTGAAACCAATACTTGGTTGTAGCCTGAGAAACCTTCTAGTAGGGAGATAGTCTCTGAGCCCAACATGGTCTGCAAGAGTTGTTCCATCGGCGAGACAAGATAATTGTCCTTTTCGAAAGCTCTGTTGAGGTTCTGGAAATCCACGCATAATCGGATTTCTCCTGACTTTTTCCTCGTCGGAACAAGATTTGCTACCCAGGCAGAATGCCTAACTTGGAAAATTATCTTCGCATCTAAAATCTTCCTTAACTCCTGATACATGAGAGGTTCCAGGGATGGATGATACTTTCAGAGCTTTTGCTGGAAAGGTTTTATTTCGAGTTTCAATAGGATGGTGTGTTGAATAATGCAGGTGTCATACATTTTCAAATCCTTATAGGACCATGCGAAGTTGTCCTGATATTGTCTAAATAATTTGAGGTAGGATTTCCTCTCTTCCTTAGATATGGTTTTGCCAAGGTTCACATTGTTCGGGTTCTCTGGGGTTCCAAGATTTACAGTTTCATGGAGGGGGCAAGAGCTACCAGTCTTTGAGTTTTTAGGTCCTTTAAATCATTCCTTCAGATCAAACAGATTCTCTAGATTAGCTACCCCCCTCGGGATTGTGTGAGCCTTCGGTTTTGTCCTAAGATCGATTCCTGTTGATTTCTGTTGGAACTCTTCATCATCAATAGTGAGATCTTTGAAATTGTCTTGGTTGGTTAAGAATTTTATGATCTATTCATCTCCCTCAAAGACTTTCCAATTAGAAATGTTATTAGGTACTGATGGTTTGTAGAGAAGTTCTACAGTGAATCGGGAGGCTTCATAATATTCTAGAGGCGACCGTCTGGAAGCGCCTGTGGCTAAGGAGTCAGCAAGAACATTCTTTTCCCTAGGAATCGCCATGATATTGAAAGCCTCAAAGTGCTCTATTAAACTATGCACCTCCTGTTGGTAGTTCTTAAGATGAGGTGAATTGTGGTGTATAGTATTCCTTACTTGTCTAACAATAATTTCAGAGTCTTTGAAAACTTTCAATTCTATGACATCCAGATCTATGGCTTTCTTTAACCCTTGTACTAGAGCTTCATACTCAACAATGTTGTTGGTACATTCGAATTCTAGTCTACAGGACAGGAAATGACATTTACCTTTATGGTCGATGAGGATGCACCCTGCTCCTGACCCTTCTTGTGATTTAGATCCATCAAAATAGAGGGTCCAAATGGGTGAATGATAGTCTCTCCTTTCTATTTCCTCTTTAATGTTTTGTTCTTCGATCTTTTCTCCCACAAGTCCAAGCGCAGAGTTTTGACAGAAGAGAGAGTCTCCTGTCGGCATCGATGATTCTTCTTGGAAAATCATTTTGGATTTTTGGGTAAACGAAACATTAGATAAGAGAGGAGAAAAGTTCTCGAAATGGGAATCACAGGAATAATTACCCAACACAGGAAAGTCCATGGATGCGGGTTCATTTGGGGTTTCTAGATCAGTGACCGTATGCTTAAGATATTTCTCCCTATCAATCCTGATCATGTTGTTGTATCCCTTCAGTGGTAGCCAAAGGTGTGCCCAATCTGTATTGAAATATCCATTGAGATTTTTAGACCAATCTCGGCTCAACAATAGCCCATATGCCTCTGGGATATCTACTACAATGATGTCAATCACTTGCACAAAATTAAGATGTGTCACTATCCTGATCATCACATCTTTGAGTTCTCCCATGACCTTGACTTGGGTTCTATCTAATTGTATGACATGCTTATAACTTTTGAGAGGGACAACGCCTAATTTATTACAAATGGCCAAGGGCATCACGTTGGAGGACGCCCCAGAATCTACCAAGCAATTGTGAAGGTTCCTGTTGAAGACTTCAAACGTCAGGAGGAAAGGTGGAACAAAGGGATTTTCCCTCCTATATCCCGAACAAGTGTTCACAGTTGGCTTTCTCACCGGATCGGTGGAAGACATATTTCTTTCCAGATCACTTGCCACCACCGAGTTTCCTACGGAGCTCAGAGCCTGCAGCAGAAAGTCTTTCTGCTGGGGGATCCTACACATGTCCATAACAGATATGTTGGCCCTTAACTTTTTCAAATCTTCGACCACGTTATAATCTATTTTGGGCAATTCCCAGGTGTGAATGCTTATAGGCTTCTTGCCAAAAGCGGAAGGCATTTTCGGGCAATTGAGAGTTGCCTTACTCTTTGAGACCTGGGCGATGTCAGCATCTTTCGATACAGGCGGACCCTTACTGTGTGTTTGTGTCGCCGAGACTTCCGTGGGTCATTCCTGGGACTCAAACAGGTCACTGGAAGGCATGATTAGGTCGGGATCCCATATCAGCATGGTCATGTCTCGTGGTGGATCAATCTCTTCATGATCGACACTATTGATAGCCGAACTACTTGGATGTTCGATTAGGGAGACTTCATCTAGGAATCGATTGGCCATCAAATTCATGGCATGTACCCATTGGGGGAAGTTTCTTTCGGAGTGGTTTTCCTGATGATACGTGCATAAAGAATCAGACGCGACATTCCCTAGATCAATATTTAAGTTGCCCGGGGGAGGTTCAATTGCTTTGAATGATGGGTTTCTTTTAAAGAAAGGCTTATAGGGCCTTTGGCCTAGGTTTCCCTCCCCTACGCTTCTATTCATGTCTATAATCTCATTTGATAATTTCTTGACCATGCATTGCAGATCCTCTATATCCCCATTACCCTTATTGGGAGTTTGTTCGGTCAGTTTCCCGGATGGTCTAGTTAAAAGGAGTCCTCTCCTAGGAGGGGGCTGGGTCTCTCTTTTCTCTAAAGAATTCTGGCCTTCCTTACATCCTTTCATCTGGAACTCTATCATCTTGGCTTCTTCAAAATTTTCCACAAGGGTTTGCTTAGCGACTCTTTTCACAAACATAGAAATAGAAGCCGGAAGCGCATTGGCATAAACCTCGATTTGCAATTCTTGAGTTGGTTTCGCCACAGGCTAGAATTTGTTTAAAATAGTAGTGACTCTTTGAACCTCTCTTTTGGGGTCATGGTGGCTGCGAACAAATCAAACATTAGGGATGCCATAGTAGTTTCTTCTGCAAATTTGTCTAAAAAATCTTTTTGGAACTTAGTCCAGCTAGTTATAGGTCCTACTGGAAAATTAAAATACCACGTGGAAGATGAATTTTCAAATGTGTAGGGAAAATTCTGCAAACTATGTCTTCATGTTGAACGTTCATCAACCTGATCACAAGTATGAATTTATTGATATGATATTCAGGTAAACCTGAAGTCTCAGGATCATACTTGGGGAGCAGCTTTTCCGGGTGCCGGGGAAGATTATGTACTCGTTCGGGGACGACCATGGCGTCTCCGACCAACCAAGGTTGGTTGTCTTGGAGTGGTATTTCCCTTTCCTCCCCATGATCATTATTACATTTCATATCTTCAGAATCTGAGTTGAGCTCCTCTTCTTTCGAAAAATCGTTTGGCTCGGAGATATTGCCAGCTGGCATTTCGGGTATTAGATCAAGCGATTCTTGGATTTCGGTAATCGCGAAATCTATCAAGTCTTCTACGGAGTGTACAGAAACTTCTTCAAAAGTACTAACCATTGGTCTGCTTTGTTGTTTTCTTCGAGGAAGGACATGAGCTAAGGACAACGTGTCGATTTGCCGGGCGTAGGCTCTAGTAATTCTCCGGAACTGATTCACTTCCTCGTGAGGAAGGGTGTAAGGTATTTCAGGGTGAAAAGGTTCTTCCTCGGGCTCGGGTGAGTTACCCGCTTTGGGAGTACTCAGTAAGTGTGGGTTGTATGTTGAATGACTAGCCATGCATGTGGACCATTACGAATCTGTAGGTTGTTCGAAATACTATATAAATTATATACTCAACCATTCATTCTCAGGCCCTCCTTCTAGCGCCAATTCTGTTGATGGGTTTTAAATCCCTTGATTCAACAGTAGGAATCAAACCCGCCACTAAGTCCCAATTAGACTCTGTAGCGTTTAAGATGGAATGGTTCTCCTGATCTTGCGATCCGTCCAATTTATCGATGGGCTTTATGTTTTCCTGTGAAGGCTCTTCCTTCAGTTAAGACAATTATTTTTCTGTACTTCTCTTGGGTGGGGCTGTTATGAGAGATGCAAGCCAGTATAAACCAACTTGACAAATAACATGACGAAGTTTTAACTATTGGGAAGAGGTCGAGCTTGGGATAACCCGCTGCTAAAACATGCAGACAATGATTCTATGCCAAAGGGCCTAGTACTAATACATTAAAAAAATGAGCATCCAATTACTGTCTGAGAAAACTAATTAACAGAAAGAAAACACACATGTAATCAAGATCACGGTAAGCAAAATAATTCATCTACCATAACATTCATCACATAACAACACAACGATTTATCTTCATCATTAAAGCAAAGAACATCAAAACATTGCACCAGCTAACTTGACAACATAGTTAATTGCTCTTACTCATTTACTGCATCATTCATGGAACATGATAGGAAATAATTCTTCTCCAACTCCAATCACATACATCTGATGAAAATAGCTTGTCTTTGGTCTAGAAGGACTTCTTAGTTCATAGCAGTCTCAAAATAGTTATCAACAACAAAAAAGAAAGAGTTCTTACAACAACCATCGACCCTTGACTAATTGTTCGATGTCCTTATTTATAATATAAAATTCAGCCGAAATTAATAGCTAAGTACAATTTGAACCAAACAAAAATTGCCATGTGGCATTATCATCTAACAATTTCTTCAACAGTCCACCTGAGATGTTTCTTGAAAAGGGTGACTCCTTTCATATTCAGACCAACTGATAAATAGTTCTTCATAAGTGTTGGCCCACGGAAATCTATGTTGTTCCATTGGAGCCACATATATCGTTCTGATGTCTGCTACATGTGCCCATTACTTTGGTAGATTGAAGTTCAATTGCTAAAGCATGGTTCGGGCTCTGATCGGGTGTTCTACGAACTGTTGTACTTTCCCTAGCCTTGCACCGTTTATCTTTGCGAATTCTTCGGTCCAAAGTGAGTCCTGTTTGGCATTTAACTGTAACACGTCGCTCAGGTTGATAAATTCATTGGGGGTGCCGAACTCGAGGAGCCCGACATCCTTCATTTCTCCGACGATTCAGTTTCGGTGTTTCTTTTAGTTCTTCAGCGAGGTCACATGATGAGCTCTGTTCGGTAGTCGGGAGGATTTTTCCTGCAATCAAAGTAGAGCTAGTTTAGTGATTAAGAAACCTACGATAAGACATAAATAAATCAAAAATATTAATGCGTATCTACATAGCTCGCTAGTCCCAGTCGTTTTAATACTTATGTGATCCCAGACGCTCCTTTGAATGACCTGTGATGACCTAGCCGAAGCCATTGCTTCTTTTTAGTTTAAATGAATTACGTCAGCGTACCATAGGGTGGAAAATCAAGTATGATAGACATGAGTGTATAAACTATCATAGTAATCACTTGACCTTTGGGGCCGAAAGGAGGCGTCAGAGACGGGTGTGCGTGTGTGTGCTTCCAAAAGGTCCGATACCGTAAAGGGGAAGTCATTAAATGCCTCCAGAATTTGTATCACCAAGCATGTCAAACATCATTCGTCAATAACAGAGGTTCGTAGGTTCAAAAAGACCGGAAGGATCGTATCGCACGTTCCCTGTAACTCTGATTCGACGACGTTTACACGTTTTGGATTTCATCCGTCGGGAAGTTGTGGTGCATCGAGTTTCCAAAACATCATGTCGCGAGGCATAGGTGTTTTATTGGCACACTCTTTTTCGCTCCTTTGTTTCTCTATAAATTCTAGGAGATTTGTGGGGAATTCATATGCCGAGCTTAAATCCTATGGAATTCTGGTCTAGCGAGTTTATTTTGGCGAAGTCCTGCGTAATAGTCTTTATCACCTGTAGACGCCTGGGTCCCTACGCTGTTGCGTCATGGGGTCTCCTTCAAACACGGGGCAGGGTCTAAGAGGCAGTTGGAGCGCTAGGTCTGAGCCCCAGTGTGCTTGGGAATCTTTCTTATTGGCTTCTCGTGGCGTTACCAACCCTGGATCATTAGAAAAATTTAATCATAAAAACAAAAGGTATTCGGCTAGTGGGTAAGGGTCAAAATCGGGATCTCGCTCGCGTCAAAAGCGCTAAGAAAATATTAGTCACCAAGACTACCAATACCGGGTGATATTGGGGTTATTGTTACAACAAGAAATTAATCATTTTGCAATCATTGATGCTGAACTTGTTTCGGGGGTTCGACGGTCGACAGTGTCACTCTTCTTTATGCGTGGTGCTTACTGTTACACCTTTCCGCCAAAACTGACAGATCGGTCTTCGAAAAGATCCTTCCTGAGGCCTATTCGAATAAAATAAACACTTTCATCGGCCGACGCCGATGAAGGTCGACGCCGATGAAGGTCGACGCTCGGCTATTTTGACTTCTCAGACGATTTTCATCACCTTTAACTTTTACCGATGCCGAACTTCTGAAGCGAGTCGGGGAAAATTCTGGGTCGTCGATTCCTTGAGTAGTTGTTAAGTCTCTTTTAGAGTTAAGATAATTCTTTGTTGTATGTTCAAGTGAACTTTAATCAATTCAAACATGAAACACATAAGATAAGCGAAAGTATCAGTTTCATACCGAAGCGAAAATAGTCAAAATGTAAAATATCAGGTGGTACCCAAAAGGAAATGGTCACAAGACTTTTAGGGTGTGTTGAGTGCTCAACACATTGTTAGCTCTTTATTTGTTTGACTCCATAACCCAATAGCTAAATTCACTAAGAATAATTTCATTGGAGAAATAAAATCTTGCATTGGTTAACGTGAAAACTCCGGATTTTGAGATTGTCTTAATTGGAATCAATTCTATGCTTAATGTGCTTGGTTGAGCCACTAGGGCATCACCTTTGGCTAAGTGCTTCTTGTTGTTGTCATTACATTTCATTTAAAACCATTAGGGATACATAAACCATAACTCAATTTCCTTAATTACTCACTATTCAACCATCTAAAGTTGCTAATAATTTACCCCTACAATCTACTAGGCCTAGGGCATATTTTGGGTGGATTACTTGTGATTTTGGGAAGCTGATTTCTTGGCAGAAACAACTTATTTTCTACAGCCATAAGGATGAAAATTATCATTGCAGTACTTATTTATGACAACCTCATATTCATTCTAAAGTCTTGCTCTTTCATTCTTGAGCTAAACTAGTGTTTGCTAGCTTGTCTCTCGTTTATGTAACTAGACTTTTAGCACTTTATTTGCAGCTCTCACTATCTTTTTGTTGTTGATATATATTATTGTTTACTACTGCAATTAGGGACAACAATATTAACTTGTTGGTCCACCTAACATATTACGTGCATACTTGGATTTTCTTGTGTCTCGACAGGTACAATCACCCTTTGCAGGTACTCATACCTCTTGGCAACCATTGGCTACCACCAAGCATCTTTCCCAAGCCCTTCCACACTTAGTATCTTGACCTATAGGGGATACACTTCCATCATCCCACTTTTTGTCTCATTTCCCTGTAGGGTCACCCGAGATTCCCCCCTTGAGGTGATTATTTCATCTCTAAAGTGACGAGAATACCTACCTAAGGTGACAGTGGTTAGGTGTTCTCTTAGTTGTCACCATTTTGTGGTTGGGTTGGGCTTTGCCCAATCTACAACTTGCGCAATAACATGCTTATTACAAAGTTTGGTGAGGATCTAATTTGGATCAGACCTCCCCATTTGCAGGATTTTGGTCCCCAAAAGCTAGACCATTAAGGAGACGAAAACATAGGGCTTCCATTTGCCTCTCCATATCCACCATTTCATTGCTAACAAAGGTTGTTTGTTTCTTGCTTGTATACCCCTATTTCATTGCTAGAGGAGTTATTCTCTCTCTCTCTCTTGATGTGCTTTGATGAAGTATGCCTTGCCACCCTTGACCGAGCGATATTTGTTTTCTCTCTTGTAGAAGGAAACATCCCTATCCCACATGTATGGGCTACCAAACATCACTCCAAAAATGTATAATGGTGCAACTTCACATTCTACTTCATTAGTTACATAGCTAGCAATAATGGAAAACTTGAGTTTTCATCTCCGAGTGATTCTCGTAACAATTTTCCCTTGCAACCATGCTAGTGAACTTGGTTGCACTAGATCATAAGTTTCTAGACCAAGCTCATAAACTAATATTTCAGAAACCATATTACATTAACAACTACTATCAAATAGAGCATTTACCTTCTATTTCTTCACTTGAACTTTGATCTAGAATAGTGCATGTTTATCTCCACTCACTTTTGGTCGTTGTAATGTGGTGAAAACTACGGCTTCATCCATATCAAAGGTGCTTTCTACCACTTCTTCTTTTGTCTTAGTAGTTTCCTTTTCTTTCCCCTTGGACTTTAGCCACCGTGGATGCAATTCTGAATGAAATTTCCAACACTTTTCTTCCTTGTTCCCATCCACATCACAATGTTTGCAATGTCTATTAGGATCCATCCTCTTTTTGGCTATGGATACCATATTCTTGTATCTTTTCTTGCTGGTTTCTTCTTGGCCTATATGATATTGTGCATTAATGGAGTCCAAATCAATGTAGAGATCCTTCTTTCTAACCTCATCTATGATTTTCATGCTGAGAAGCTACAATTGTCTTTGGATATCGTTGAAAAGTCCTCCAAGGTACTTCACCACCACCCTTGGATCTTCCAAATAGATACCCAACCTAATGGCTTGCTTCCTAAACTTAGAAGTGTAGTCTTGCACCCCTTGTCCCTGTTCTTGATGAAGGTACTACCACTTCATGAGTTGCTCCTCTTCGTAGCCTATGTGATAAAATTGTGATAAAATTTGAAGTACTATGCTTATGGGATTCTTTCACATCCTTGGTGCATCCACATAACTCTCCCACCAGAATAGATAATGTCTAGTCATCTTGAAATGAGCAAAGAAAATCTGTTGTGTTTCTTGGATTTGATAAAAACCAAAGTAAACTTCCTTTTGTTTCAACCAACTATTCAAGACTTCAATATTAATTTTCCCATCATACATGGGTATCTCAAGTTTCTCTTCAACTTTGAAAGGAATATGGGAAGATGAATAAAAACAATGGTTTTTACTTAAATCATTGCACATGGGCTCTTCTTGGTGTGCCTTATCTTCTTCATGTCCAGTCTTTGTTGAGTTTGCTTCCCTATATTTCTTCACCAATAGTTGCATCACCAATTCTACCAATGTAGC
>JASDQU010736760.1:125813-139141 GCA_032191745.1 Picea mariana | reverse complement strand
TTCGACCCCATGGACCGCCTATTTATTTTCATTCACAAGTTTTCCCAATTTCCTTGTGTAGGCCAAACTTATAATTTCATCAATTAGCTTTTGTAGTAGCTTCAATACTGGCATATAAACTCTATCAACAAAAAATATGCAACTTCTACACAATTTTCCACGTGGGCATTTTATCAAACACACGATCGACAAATTGTAATTTCTTCATATACATGTTGATTTTTTTCCACACAGCCCCAATGCTTTATCCAATAGCTCTGATACCATTTTGTAATGTACTTAGTACCCTTTGTCAGTTGTTGATGATCACTGGGTATTCACTCAATGAACCTATGACATAACATCTACATTCATGGGATATTAAATAATACCCTTAATTTCAATAGACATCGATAAATACCTCCCAAAATCCTTTTATTGAACCCCCCTTCCAATACATATTTTCAATAAAAAAACCCTATTTTTACTAGATACCCCTTTTATACCCCCAATACCTACAATATATTGACTTTATTTTTCACAATTTTAAATCCTCCTTTATGAATGAAAATGATAATATATTGGTCAACAAGGTGAATCCCCAATGTTGAGGATACATGGTACTTCTAGAAAACAAAAACTTTCCTTCAACTCCTTGTTTTGATACCACTTTGTAACATAGAAAACCACCCCTATAATAGTTTTTAGGCAGTGGGGTACTTCAAAGTTCCTTCCACCAACTTTATATTTTTCTTTGATACCTTTCTGTCACATGCCCACCCATCTTATTGGGATGAATTTCTCATTCTAAAGAGCTAATACCATAATTACCATTGTCCTACTATTTAATGATTTACGCATGCAAGTATGACCAAGCGGGCTAATGAAAATACAATTTAATCATGCATACTGATACATATATATAGAACAACATTATGTCAATATCATAACCAACATTAAATCAACATAACAACAAATACACTATAACACTTATCTTTCTGGGAAATGAAACACCAATTGGTTGTAGAAGAAGGATGTTCCACCCAACAATAGGCTCATTTGCATGGTACTCTTTCTACAATAAGCCACCCCCAATATGAGGCTATGAGTCCACAAGGATGAACTCTTCCTATGGTTGGCACTAGTCCTCTCACACAACCCCATTTCCCAACTATCACAAACTATCAACTCTTACAACTATCCCAATTCCACCAACTCTCTTTCCCCTTCAACCCCCACAACCCAAGAAATAGGATCCCCTTCTCTTCTCTACAGTCCCTCAAGCTACCCCAATTCCCCTCTGGGATCTAGCACAAACTGTCCATAAAATATCTCTATTGGGACTCCAAGGATTTTCAACTATCACTATTCTTCTCATTGGCAACAATTCCCTTCACACAAGGTCATAATTTTTCACATGGGTTCCTTTCCCATAATTTCATTATAGTCATGGAAACTTAGCTCTCAAGCAAGGCTTCTATTATAATGATTGCAAAAGACCACACAATAAAAAAAATTCATGAATTATATTTTCATGCTTACAACTCACCACGTGTCTTCCTAAGAAGCCCATGTATCTTACTTGCAACTAATCCCAAGGTTGGTATGACTTAGGATGACATAAGAAAAACAATTTAGGCTAGGAGTAAAATAATATTGTCTAGATTTGGCCCCTTAAGCCCCCCTTTCTTTCCTCTCTTGTGGAATCATACCCCCCCATGTTTTTGTCCTTGTATGTTAGCAGCTGGTGATGCATTTTTATTATTAACCTTCAATGTGCAATATTTACATATTACATTGCATGGCTCTTGGCCATTCATCACATACACAAATATACATTTCTAATACGGGGATCAAAATTGGGGTGTTACAATCAATGCATAGTGCAAACTACCACCCAAATGCGAAAGCTTAAGGAATTGGAACAAGAGGTCACAACCTTCATGCAAATTCATTGACGAAAGTACTTGGAGCTTGAGTCTCATCTTGGTTCTCTACATTCTTTAGTTGGTACAATTTCAACCCACCTTCACCTCCCCTAGGGGGTGATTCCAAATTCCCCCTCCCCCTTTCATTTGTACATCTATTGGGGACTCCTCTCCCTATGGCTTCTCTTTGGCTAGCTAAGGACAAGTATATGGACACTTAGCACTCTCCTCAATTAGAATTGGTGGACATTATAGGTGAAGTACACCTTGTATATCATTCTAACATAGAAATGTGCTATGTGGATCAACTTTTGAGGCTTGGGTGGACCTAGAAGTAGATGTCCTTCAAGGGCCTAATCTCTAGTTATTTCTATATGTGTCATATTTTATCATGTATTTTTTTTTTTCAATTTGTAAGGAAATATACCTGCTAGGCATATAAGGGTAGGATCTAGGAAATCAAGTTTAAATATTTTTGGTCGAAATAATTTAATTTTTTATTAGTAAGTTGTGGTCAAACTCATAATTTTTTGTATTACAACGTTGTCCTATTCAATCGTAGTTTTTTCTAATACAAATATATCCATTATTATGAAAAATAGGAAAAAATAGAATGCATTTCTATATATAGAAAGAGAAAGAGTAAAAGTTAGGAAAAGAAAAATAAGTATATTAACGTGTGGTGAAATCTTATCATAAGATATGTCATTGTAAATCTTATTCTTATTGAAAATTGGTGACACCTATGTAATATTTCCTCACAATTTAATAAAAAACGATGTGTAAGAGAGTGATATTGTTGTCAATTGGTTGTATCTTTAGCGGTTCTTAGGAAAAATTGCAAGGAAAATTTTAAGGATCTAGATTTATCTTAAAGTGTAATTTTTTTGGTGAATCTTACAATTTCTTAAAATGCCAACCATAAAATGTTTGGCGATATTTTTGTTAAAATATTCAAACTTCTGAGGATTTTATATACTTTCTAGAACATTTGGGTGATTTTTAAAGTAAAATACTTTAACCTAAAGAATTTGGGCAAATCATTAAAAAAAAATATTGGTGAATATTTTTTTGGAAAAAATCATGGAAAATTAGCCCATGGATGAAATTTAGCCCCTAAAATTTTCCCAAAAAAGTTGTTACCCTCACCACTCGGGTTCAAATCCCACTTTGTGATATGTTTGCTTTTAGTGAGCCAATTGTTAATGAGGTATATATGATTTATTCATGAGTTGTTTCCCTAACCTTGTTCTTTGAAGAATTTAGGATTTGTCTTGGATACCATCCTCGAAATGAGGGGAAGTATTTCTGTGGTTCCCTCGAGATATGTTATCTAGAAGAAAAAAAAGGAGAAAAAAGAAAAAAGAGAACAATATTATTCTTCCATTTTTAAAATTTTGTTGTAGCACTCTTTTTCTCTTTTGCACATTATTTTCTCTAAGCTTTCTTCATCTATGTGGAATATTACCTAAAAGAAAATAATAATAATAATATTGTTCACTCATTTTTTTAAAGTATTTTTATAACACTCTCTTTCTCTTTTCAACATTATTTTTTCTCAATTTTCTTCTATCTGTACCATAAATGCTCATAGTATTTTCGCACCCAATACAATAGACCACCCAATACCTTCCGTGCCGAGGAAACACTCAATTTTGTCATTAAATGACTTTAAATGAAAAAGTTTCACCATGCCATACTTCAATGGAGGGGAAGTACATGAGCTCCTCTCACTTTTTTTCCAACGGAAAATTTCTCACTATATTTAAGATATGTTGTTCACAAAAAAGTACATAAAACTGATAGTTACAACCATCTCCTAGCCACTTTGAAAAAGTCTTTCAAAATAGACCCTCAAGTACTTTTTAGTATTGACAACTCACCACAAAAATCACCTCCAAACAAAAAAACATATTAGATACATTTAACTTTGATGTAAAGTAGACAACCAAGTCTAGATAAGTAGCATAACTACCAAAATAATAGAGAAAAATCAGTCACAGAAAGAGGTGCAGGAAAAGGGAGGGGACCTCGTGACCTTCAATCCATTTGTTGTAATGGATCTTTCCTTCTAGCACCTGTAGCGCTTTTTTTGATAAATTATTTGCCTCCCCATTTTCTTCCTTGTAGATGTGAGAAAATCTGATAATGTTGAAAGAATTTTTAAGTTCCAGGATCCTGTCCAACCAACCCATAAGTGAAGTGACTTGTAGAGTTACCCTATAATTCAACCAATCAATCACAATTTTTGAGTCTCCAAAGACTTGGAGTTGATCAATGCCTAACCGAGTTGCTAAGATTAAGGATGCCCACACTCCAAGAAGTTCGACCCTTGTGTTTGTTCTCAGATCACAATTTAGAGTTCACTTGTAACTAATATTTATGGAAATCTTTAATACTCCCCCAACCCCACTCAAAAACCCATTTTCTTGGGTTTCACCATCAAACCAACCAACATAAGCCAGAGTAATAGCATGTGTCTTTTTGATTCTGGTACTCTTCCCTTTCCGAGGCCGTAGACCACTTAAGTTTTCCAACATCCCTCTAATCTTAAAGGCAACCCCCTGAGTGGAGGGAATACAAGATTCAAATATACACTTATTTCTTTCCAACCAAATAAACCAACAGGCCAGCGAGCGAAGAGTATTAAAAAACTTCTCCTTTTTGAACCAAGTGTCAAAACAATTTGTTATAGAGCTGCCACCCCAGGGAGAACTTAAACTATATGATGCATTTAAAATATTCCATAGTTGGAGGGTAAAAGTGAAGTGTACAAACAAGTGCAGAACCGTCTCATAATCCCTAGAACATAATGGGGAAACACTTGGGCCTTCCCAACCTTTTTTTTGAAGATTTTCCCAAGTTAAAATTTTCATCTCCACGATAAGCCAAGTGAACAATTTGATTTTGTAGGCTAGATCTCAAGTCCATAGTAGCCTCCTCCACCCTACAATCTGAAGTGGCCAGAATTTCCTCACCAGTGCATTATAAACATTTTTAACAGTGAGAATACTCGATTGGTCTCCACTGGTCCAAATTAATATGTCATCCCTAGGCTGGAGATGGATACTCGATTCAATAAGAGCCTTACAAAAGGAATTCCATTCAATAGCCAAAGACCCCGAAAGTCCCAAGTCTAAGCTGCTTTTCCATTGATTGGTTATAAACCCCAATGAAGTGTGGGCTTTGTCTTGGTAAAGATAATGAGTATCTTTATTCTTTAAGTCCATCAGAATATCCTAGGAGAGTAACGAGGAATCCCCAATGCCCAAAATCTTGTCTAGTCCAATTAATACTAAGTGCCCATTACTAGGATTCCAACTTAGCCAATGAGTGATTAGAGGAAGAGACTTCAACAAGTTTTTCCAAGTCTGTGAGGCCAAAGGATGAATAACTGTGGCCGATCTGAGCCAAGTTGCGACATAAACATAGGGAAGATACTTATCCTTAATCACCTTGTGCCATATACCTTTTTTCATAAGAACATGCCATAAGGAATTTATAGCCAAGGTACGACTTAAATGGAAGATATTCTTAAGGCTCCAACCTCCTAATGAATTTGAATTGGAAAGCATCTCCCAGTTGCAGAGGTGATAATGGTGTGCAAAGCCACCACCTGACCAGAGGAAGTCGAAAATCAATTGACGAATCTTAGAGAGCATAGATGCAAGGACTGTCACTAAGGCCATCCAATACACTGATTGGGATTCTAAAACTACCTTTACAAGAATGCAATGACCCTTGAGTGATAACCAACGGTTGCACCAATGACTAGTCCTGTTTTCAAATTTAGTAATAAGCCATCTCCAATATTCAAAAGTTGATTTCTCTGCTTTTATGAAGTACCCTAGGTATCTAAAACCTTCAGAAAAATCAACAAAGTTGATTGTAAAAGAATCCTTAAGATTTTCCAAGGCTTCCCCTTGTATACCCGAGTGGTGGAAAGTTGATTTGTTTAAATTTACTTTGAGCCCCAAGGCACAACACAAAAGATCCAATAGTGATTTAATCACCATCCAGTCCTCAAGAGAAGCCTTTGTCATGATAAGGATGTCATCGACAAATATAAGATGAATAATTTTTATAACCCTGCAGACTTTAACCCCAGTCAAACTTCCTTCAGATTGGCCTTTCTTCAGCAACATACTAATACTTTCCATGACTAAGATGAACAACAGTGGCGAGAGTGGACAACCTTGTCTTAGACCATGTTCACTCTAGAAAAAAGTAGAAGTCTCACCATTTATCAGAACAACAAAGGAGGAGCTGACAACACAACTCATAATCCAATTTTTAGTAGATAGACTGAAGCCAGTTTGGACAAGAATTAAGTGTAAAAAGTCTCGGCTTACACAGTCATATTCTTTTTTAAAATCCAGTTTTAAAATTAGAGCTTTTAACTTCTTTACTTTTATACTATGTAGACATTATTGCATTGTCCCAATGGCGTCCAAAATCTTCCTGCCTTTTAAAAATCCAATTTGCTCGCTCGACAGTTCCCTCGAGAGAATAGGCCTGACTTTATTTGCAATCACCTTTGCTATCAATTTATAGCATATATTATAGAGTGAAATGGGTCTGTAGTCTCCAAATGTCACTGGTTTATTCTCCTTTGGTATCAATGCCAGGAAAGTTGAATTAAGAGAGATTTGCACCTTTCCTCCGATCCTAGAGTCCTCCACTAGTTCCGACATGTCATCACCAAGAAGGTAAAAGAAGTGAGTAAAAAATTCAACCGTCCAACCATCTAGGCCCAGACCTTTTCCTTTTGCGAAAAGCTTTAATATTTCCAAAATTTTCAATTTTGTGCAAGGATGTTTAATAAGTAGAGAGTCCTCCACTGTGACAAAATGAGAGAACAACCTGCCAATATTTACTTGGTTAGCGGGGGAGGTGTAGGAATCAACTTTAAACATACCTCTAAAGTGTCTTGTAGATTCTTTTTTGAGAGCCTCTTGGCCCCTATGTAACTGGCCATTTTCATCCATTATCTCCCAGATGTGTTTCTTGTTCCTGCTAGCGCTGGAATAGTTATGAAAGAATCTTGTGTTATGATCCCCAAATTTCATCCAAATAAATCTACTTCTCCGTATCCAGAGTTCATCCTCCTGGAGAAGAATTGTATTTTGTTTTGCCTCCAATGATTTTAAGTGACAGTCAATTATCGAGCCTATTCCATCCCTCTGCAATGCCATGTAAGCCGCCCAAAGCTCCTCCTCCAGAGTTTCTAGTCTGAGAAAATTTGCATGACATAGAAGCCTAGCCCAGGTTTTTCTCCGATTCTTTAACACTTTTAATTTCCACACAAATCTGTGTTGGAAATCAGTTTCCACCAGGAAGTGAGGATCTAGCTAGACCTCTTTTACAATAGTTGAGAACTCTTCCTCCGCCAACTAGGACAGATTTAAATTAAAAGGATAGGTCATCAAAAAAGGTTGAAAATCAAATTGGGCAATCATGGGCACGTGATCTGAGAAGAATGGAAATTCCACCCATGATTAATACCTACCCACTTCACTTAGTGAATTTTTTGATACCAATATATGATCCAACCTCTTTGATATACTATCAGCCCTTGTTATGCCATTTCTCCATGTTGGTGCCACAACATCCAGAAGCAAATCCACCAAATGGTTATCATGAAGAAGTAGTTTAAAAAAGCTAACTAGTTTATCTAGTTGTGCCGCAGCTCCCCAGACCTCATCTGCACCTATTGTGAAATTAAAGTCTCCTGCAAAAATCAAGTTTTTAGTAGCTAATAAACCACTTGCTGCCAGTTGTTCCCAAAAAACTTTTTTCTCATTGCAGGGTCCATATACATTGAGTAAACATAAAATCTTATTATTTTTTAAAGAGATACTAGATAATAAAATGCCCCCACAACAGAGTGAAGGCTCCAAATCAAATTTTTTGGGGTCCCATGTCACCAAAAGACCCCCCGAATTTCCAACAGAGCTAACAACACACATGAACTAGTTGGGCATAAAATTTAACATAAACAAATAGGATTTCTCCTCATCAACAAGTGTTTCTTGTAAAAAAATAATATTTGGTTTGGACTTTCGTAGCAATCTGTGCATGGAGGTCATTTTCATCACCCTGCCCCCCCCACCCCTCTAATATTTATGGTGAGTAGGATCATGGCTTGGCCCTAATAAGGGCTTTCATGCCTCTAAGCCCCGGAGTGAGAAACAAAGATAGTAAGTGGGTTCATTACTGGAGCTAAGAAAGTAGCCTTTTTACGGGCACTTCTCATTTATATAGGGGAAGTCTCGAATCCCAAGCCCTTTGACTAGGTGTAACTAGTCCCAACACCCCCAATAGAGTTCCCCGACTTCCCCACCAAGTCAGAATTTCCCAGGAGTTTAACAACATTTCTCCCCTGGTAAGTAGGAAGTAGGATCAAAGAGTTCACCTCTCGAAGGAGAGGGACTAGGGAGTCCAGTGTCTCCCCCAAAGAGCAATCCCCAGGTTCTGACTCCTTGTAACCCGACACAACAAAGAAATCCTTCTCCCCCTCACATTCCACCACCCGAGTTCCCTTAGGGACTACCACTTCCACATTACTTAGATCCCCAGAAGTGGGAGAGGGGCTGGAGGGTGCTACCAAGCTAGTTCTAAGCTCCTCTAGAGAAGAGTTAACCCTATCTAGACATGGAGTAACAATGTTCCTCACAGAGGACTGTGGAACAACCTCCATTTATTTTATACGTGTAAATAATAAAATATGTTTTTCCCTTGAAAGGAGATGGGAAACATGATTTTCAAATGGGAAAAGGAGATGCGATAATTGTAGCAAAGCATGTATCGAAAGTTTTCATTGAGAAATACTAAGTAATCCTGCTTGTAAAGCTATTTGGAGAAGGTCATAACAACTTGTTAAATCATAATGAACCAACAATTATATATCATTTTAATGGCCTTTGGCTACCAAGTGACGAAGTCATGGAGAAATGGAACAATGTTCATTGTGGTGAAGTGTCTTAAGAATGATTTTTTTATTTTTTATTCTTTTAACTTTTAGAACTTTAGAAAATAAGAATGTTACCATAGAATAACTGGTTTTGGAGAAATGTAAGGTTATTTATGAAATTATAGGTTATGAAATTTGATTTAATTACAATGTCATGCTCAAGTGCTTCAGTGGCTTTCACTATCAAGCCACCCCATTCATTTGTAAAGAGATTTTGGAAGGTGTAGAAAAATGGATGGGAAAACTTCCTTGATCATGTAAACAAAAGTGTTGAAAAAGTTATATAATTTTAACTTTTTCAACACTTTTGTTTACATGATCAAGGAAATTTTCCCATCCATTTTTCTACACCTTCCAAAATCTATCTATATATATACTTGAGTTTGTGTGGAGATAGATTTGAACAAGGGTTTGTTAGAAATGATAATATTGGACCATGAAAAGGTATGGCGGATATGAACATCCATTTTTCTACACCTTCCAAAATTTATCTATATATACTTGAGTTTGTGTGGAGATAGATTTGAGCAAGGGTTTGTTAGAAATGATAATATTGGACCATGAAAAGGTATGGCGGATATGAAAAGGTATGGTGGATATTGGCTTTTATGAAAATAATAAGAATCCAAATGTCATTTACTCCAAATTTAAGGATGAATATTTGAGAAACAAATAAGATTTAGAAATAATTTCAAGGTTGTGGAAAAAACATTTTGATATTAATTTCTAATAAATCATAAAACAAAATAGTGTTTAGATAGTAAGCAATAAATATGCAAAGTATCTCTATACTAAGCATAAAAGAACAACAAACAACAAATCATAATTGTGTGAAAATATCAAAACATAATTCATTGGAAAATAACATTTCACTAATAACAAAAGAAAAATACATAGAACCCCTATAAAATGGATATGAATATACTTGTAACTAATTCTATATAGTAGGAAAGTACTTTCTTAGCTAAAACCTTCTTGGTTGTCAAACATGTATATTTTTATTTATAGTAGGATCAAGTTGATAGGAATATGAAAGGAAACATGTGGATCAAATTCTACTTCAAAATAAATGGATAGGAAGAAGCTTCTAGAAGGATATAGAAGATTCCTTGTTAAGTTGACAATAATCACGTGTATAAAATGGTTGCACATTAGATGGCATGTGACAGTGAGTGGATTACATGTCATTGTGTAGTTTATTAAGGTTGCAATGTGTCATTCATGTGAACTGCTTAGGTATGAGTGTGTTGGGCTCATGTTGTTAAGTATTGCATTAATTGCATGCTTGACACTTTGCCTTGTTGGCGAGTTGAGCCATTATTACTCATGCAGGTCTATGCATCAATATATGTCTAGCATTGACACTTATGTGGGTAGTGATGTTGAAGAAGACACGGTGTTGTGCATGGAAGGGTGGCTCAAAATTATGTGGTTGCATTGGCATTGTTATTTATGAGTTGAGACTTGTAATAGTATCGAGGTTGAGCTTGGCACTTGAATTGGATGTTTTTCCAAGGTTTGAAAGTTGCACAGACACTAAAAATTATGCCAGAAAGGGTTATGCATTCTATCTTACATAAATCGTCCCTTTCAAATTTACAAGGGTCCCTATGGCATGTGTACATAAATGCAAACCTTGTTTTGGACTTGGCATATAGAGAACCATCTACCATGATTTCACAATCTACCATAAGGATATGGTCTGGTTCCATGTATTTTATCTTTTGATCGATGATTTGATCTTGTTATGTGGGTGCACTAAACTCTAGATAAAGGTAAAATGGGAGTTTTTGTTGCATAGTAGACTACTCCAATAAAGGTTTTTTCTAAGACCATAATGGAATTGCATCAAACATAGGATATAAACCCAAGTAGGGAAGAACATCTAGTTCAAATGCATTGTAATTTGTCTCCAACTCACTTGGTGTTAATTTAAGGGTTATGTAACATACCCAACCCCCTAAGTAGATTTATGGAGTTGGGGTAAATGAAAATTTTCATCTAGTTCCAAATTCACTTTTGAGTTTCTAACGATGTTCTACTCATCGAGAGATTTCCAATGACTGTATTCTTGCTCAATTCCGAGCTCTGAGCACAAAGTTATGGATTTCTAAAGTTTCTTAAGGACTTCCTCTCTATTGCCATGCCATCATCCATATGATTCCACATGTGCCAGTTGATATGGAACCATATGTTCATACATCGACATGTGTATGGACAATCATTGAGTTACATGAATATCGAGGTGAAATACTCCTTCCCAACTTATTGCCTTAGGGAAAAAGTTCACTTGAGTGCTATATCAAAACCCTTCAAAAATTCACTTCTCCTACGGTCGTCTCCCCTTTTTGTATGCTAAAATATCTCAATTCTTTCCACAAGGACTATTCCCTTTCCCTTTTATTTATCTCTCATCTCCACCACCACATTTTGTGTCCTTGAAATTCTTTGGCCTTGTGACATATTACAAGAAGTTTTTCTTCTTGTGATATGTCGCGCCATAAAAAACTTTCTTCAGATGTGCCATACCTTCCCTCTCCAATCCTTCCTTTTGATCTTTCACTTCCCTATTCCTCACCTTCCATTCTTCTCCACATCCTTCCCTCATCTATAGTTTTTTGCATCGCACAAATTTTGTTTTTCAGTGGTGTATCACATTCAACCCAGTCTCTTGACTATGTGACGAATTCATCGCCTTCACCAACTTTCTCTCTCATATCGTGATGTTAAAAACTTGGGCTTGCAAGGATACCCTTGTTTTCATCTCTCGTGTCACATCATTCTTTTTATCCTTGCATTATGGTGGAGACCCACGCCTTATCCTTTATCATATTGACAAAAAAATTCAATTGTGTGATGTATTGCACCCAAGAACTTTGTGGCATGATACATCGTGCCACTTAAACATTCTCTTCACACGAAAAGGCCTCCTTGTCTTCTCCTTTATCGCATCATGGGAAAATTTTCCTTCGTGTGATGTATCACATGAAGTTTATCTTCATGTGATACACTGCACAACACAAAGTTAAACTTCATGTGATAAGCCAACTTCCTCAAAAATTTCTAAGTCCCAAACTTTTCCAAGCTTCTCCGTATCACATAAAATTATTTTTTGTGCAATACAACCTGTATCGCACAAAGATATTTTCTGTGTGATATAGGCTGTATCGCATGAAAAATATCTTCTTGAAAAATATAATTCTAAGTGACTTCCCCGAGGAAATACACTTCTCCAATGCTCTCTTGACTTCCTCAAGACATCAAAAAGCGAGGGTGTAAAGCCTTAAGGGCTCACTTGTTCATGTAAATTATTGAAAAATCTTGATAGAAACCTCCTTAATATATTAATACCACTAAATCAATGCATCATTCAATATACTTGTTTACTCTAGCATTATGCTTGGCATTGGCCTCGTAAATGTTGGGTATGTGTTATATTCTTTGCACATGATTCAGTGGGAGGTGGGTCACAAGGGGACCCGAAAGGTCCCGTAAACTAGGCTTGAAGGGCCTTGTAATTAATCCCAAAGGGTGCCGTGGAGAAAAAAATCATTGATAGGTTTTCATCGAGCAATTTTTCTCGATATGGTTTTCTCCTTTGATAGTTTTATGGCACACAATTTTGTGGTCCATGGTAATGTAATTCGAGTTAAGGAACTAGGGTTGAGTTCTAATCCAAGGTTACTGGATTAAGTTTTTTTTGGATGTTGCGGGATCCTATGTATATTGTATCTTAAACAATGAAGAGGCATAATATAATTAGAGGTGTGGCTTTGAAACATGTTGTTGTTTTTCCTGGGTGAATCTTTGTGTATATTTGTGATTGCAATTGTTTTCTTTTTTGTGTTAAGAATCTGTGTGTATTGCATTATTGTAAAAGGTTCAAAACTTACATTTGGTATAAGAGAAGTTATTGGCTTTAGGGGGACGCCTTTGTGGCTAGTATTTTGGCTTGGGATTGTGATAAACCTTATTACGTTGGGAGCTATGCAACATCGGTTCTTGTGGTGAAAAGAAATGGAGAGAAATTCAAAGATAGAGATCGAAAAAATTAATGGGAAAAGTTTTGAGCTATGGAATCTCAAGATGGAATATCGTTTGGTAGACAAAGATCAATGGGTTACTGTGGATCCATGTATTGCACCTATGAGAATGTCAACAAAATACTGGACAAAGTTGGATCAGAAGGCAAAGAGAACAATCTGATTGTGTCTCTCAGATTCAATATTACTAAATGTGTTAGAGGAAGCTACAACCAAGAAAATATGGGATAAGTGTTAAGTACCTATATCATATTTGCAAATATACTTCAAAAATACCAAGAATAAACCATAAACCATTCACCATAACATGAACACAAGAAATAGAGAAAACCCTTGAGGTAGGGTAACACCATATATTAATCCTTATGGAAGGATAAAAATCCTCAAGCAATCCTTTCTTGTACT
>JASDQU010736760.1:100217-115902 GCA_032191745.1 Picea mariana | reverse complement strand
GGTTTCAAAGAACAAACAATAACAAGCTCGCCATGCTTTATATTTCAGAGAACAAAGAACAAACAATAACAAGCTCAAGCCATGAAAGCGTTAATTGAATAAGACCCAAAATAGTTAGTACATAATTTACACTCTTCCCTAAGTCTCAATGCATGGATTTTGATGGGAGATCATATTTTTAACTTATATTTTATTATTTTTGTGTAAAAGTAATAAAGCAAATGGAAAAGTGGTAAGTTATTTTGTTGGCCATTTATATCCTTTATGCCATTCAAGTGAATGTGGGAGGTATAAGGTTGAAGAATGTTAACTTGGTGGAGAAATGTTTTGAAGATATATAATGACTTGTGGACAGATATATGTAACAGAGAAAAAAAATCCAATTAAGCTGACTAATGCTAGAGAACTAGCAAAATGGGAATCAAGAGATGAAAATGCACTTGCATTTTAAGATCCCATGTAATAGATGAATGTTTATACACATTGAAAATGCAAATGATGCTTGGAATGCATGACAATTTTGTAAGAAGTTGTTTGATACCCAATCTAAGTAAAAAAGGGTTGAGCTTCATGATAAGTTGCTTAACCAACAATTAGCTGAAGGGGGAGATGTTTTGAAGTACATCTATCGTTTTAAAAATATCAGAATGGAATTAATAAATTGTGGATTTAATGATGTAGAAGAAAGTCTTATGACCTCAATCTTGATGCGTGGATTGCCACCCTCTTATAAAAATTTTCTGGAAACATTACAAATTGCTGAAAAAATTGGAAAATAAAACTTTTGATTCCCTTGGTGACTTGTTGGTTCAACATGACAAGACATTTGGTAAGAAGAAGAAATCGGGGGAAGATCTCATCTTCACCAACTCAAGACAAGGAGAAATATCAAGAGGAAGAGGGGTATACAATGTGAGATGTACTTACAATGAAAGTATAAGAGGAAGAAGTAATTACAATGAAAATACAAGAGGAAGAGGCTCATCCAATGAAAATTACAGAGGAAGAGGAAGATTCAATGAATCAAGAAATCCAAACTACGGTCGAGGTCATGGAAGAAGCCAAGGAAGAGGAAGAAATCAACAATATTTTAGAAGATCGCAAGATCAAAGAGGAAAATACATGTCTCAAGTAAAGTGCGAAATATGTCTTCACATTGGCCATGTGGCGGAAGAGTGTAGAACACGAAATGAAAATTTGACTATGGATACACAAACTTTCAAACAACATTCTAAGTCTAATGCTTCAACTTCAACCCAATATGCAAAAAATCAAGAAGACGATTAT
Source organism: Picea mariana (assembly GCA_032191745.1). Classification (NCBI taxonomy): domain Eukaryota; kingdom Viridiplantae; phylum Streptophyta; class Pinopsida; order Pinales; family Pinaceae; genus Picea; species Picea mariana. Next base: position 114,615 of record JASDQU010736760.1, on the reverse strand, counting down.
GTGTTGACAAAAAAACAAGAGATTGAGTTTGCAGATTCAATTTCCACCAACAAATTGATGAGAAGAGATTATGGAGATGATTGTTTATTAGATATAGGGGTTACTCAACATCTGTGCTACAAAAAAGATTGCTTTTGGACATATAAGGATATGGAGCTAAATCCAATTTACTTGGCATATGACACAACTCATACACCTCAAGGAAAATGATCTATTCGCTTTTCTCTTCTAGGAATTGGAAAAGTATTACTTTCTAATGTTTGGTATGTTCCATCATTCAAAAAGAATTTGTTGTCTTTGGTGCTCATCAGACAAGGAGGCCATCATATTATCATGGAAAATGGATGGATCAACATTAATTCAACCAAACAAAATTTCAAAACAATAATGAATGGCTATGAAGATGGTAAACATTTGAGGCTACAAGGCATAATCATTCCTCAAAAACACGATTTTGCAACATCAGTAGATTTATCTCCTAGCTCCTTAGGATTATAGMATTACAGATTGGGACATTTGAATTTTGAGAGCCTCAGTAAACTTAAAACAAATGAAATGGTGAAAGGATTTCCTACTTTCAAAAAAGAATGTGGTAAGTGTGAATCTTGTATCATTGGAAAACAACAGAGGGATCCTTTCTTCACACATACATGGTGAGCCAATAGATGTTTGCMATTAATCCATAGTGACATTTGTGGTCCTATGGAATCTTCTTTTGGTGGATGCAAATACTTCATTCTTTTCATTGATGATTATACAAGGATGATTTGGGTATATTTTTTAAAGAACAAATAAGAAGCCTTTGACAAATTCATACAATTTCAACGCTTAGTTGAAAATGCCACCAAAGAGAAGATTGCCACCCTTAGAACATATAATGGGGGAGAATTCACTTCACATGAATTCAATTATTATTGCACGAGAAATGGAGTTAAAAGGCAGTTGAAAAACTCTTATACTCCACAGTAGAATGGAGTCACGGAAAGAATGAACAAAACTCTAATGGGAATGACACGGTCAATGTTTCATTTCAAGGGGTTAAGCACTCAATACTGGGCCAAAGTAGTTCATACAACAATATATCTAAGGAATCGATCATCCACATAAATCTTAGAGGGAATTAATCTATATGAAGCTTGGTATGGAACTAAGCCTTCAACTTATGATCTTTGAGTTTTTGGCTCCAGTTGTTATGCCTTAGTTCCTAAGGAAAAATGGACTAAGTTGGAAAATCAAAGTATGAAATGCATTCTTATTGGCTATTCAGATGAGAATAAAGGATATAGGTTGCTATCCAATGGAAAATTCATTATCAGTCAGGATGTAGTCTTTGATGAGACAAAAATTCAAACAACTAGAGAGATTGATAATCTACTTAGTCATTTGGAGAAAAAAGGTAGCTCAAGAAAAAACAATTTATTGAGGAAAACCAAATTGGATTAAAAAAGACTTAACCCCCAACATGATTGTTCAAGAATTAGATAACTCTTCCGTAGATGATGAATCTTCAATCTAGGACATATTAATTGTAGGAACTTCACCATAGGGACAAAACAATAGACCAAAATGGTTCACACAATTGCTTAAAGATGTCCACCCAGATGAACAAGACAAAACAAGAACTAGAAGTTCTACTTCATCTTAGTCAAAATTTTCCTTAGTAACTCATGATTCTATTGAACCCAAATTTTTTGTAGAAGCAACGAAGCACAAAGAATGGAAACAAGCCATGGTGGGTGAGTATGATTCAGTAATTGCAAATTGAACATGGAAACTTGTTGATTTTCCAACAAATGTTAAACCCATTGAATGGAAATGGGTTTACCGAATCAAGTATAAATATAATGGTGAAGTAGATAAATACAAAGAAAGACTTGTCGCAAAAGGATTTGCTCAAAAAGAAGGAATTGACTATGAAGAAACATTTTCTCTAACAACAAAGTGGAACACCATCAAAATGGTAATAAATTTGGCTGCATGATATAGTTGGACGCTTAATCAAATGGATGTCAAAAGTGTCTTTCTTAATGGTCATTTGAAAGAATAATTTTATATGACTCAACCCCCTAGTTTTGAAGTTGAAGGAAAGGAGCACAAAGTGTGCAAACTTATTAAATCTTTATATGGTTTGAAACAAACACTTGGAGCATGGTATGCCAAGATGGATGAATACCTTAGGCATGCTGGTTTTCATCGAGTGAGTTTGATGATACTCTATATTACAGGATGCAAGTTCAAAACTTGGTGATCATTTTTCTTTATGTTGATTACTTAATCATTACATGGAATTATGGATCTCACATCAAGCAGGTAAAACAAGAACTTCAAAAAGGATTCAAAATGATAGATTTGGGCCACTTCAATACTATCTTGGAGAGGAAGTTTCACAACAACATCATCAAATATTCCTTAATCAAACCAACTATGTTACAAAATTGTTGAATAAATTTGGCATGGATAATTGTAAACCCTCTCTTACTCCTATGGAACAAAGCTCAAAACTTTCAAAATTTGAAGGGGGGAAATTAGTGAATAGTACCAGCTATAGACAGTTTATTGGCAACCTCATTTATTTGAAAAAAACTCGTCCAAATTTGTCATACATAGTCAATATTCTTTCCAGATTCATGCATGAACCTAGAAAAAGTCATTGGAATGAAACAAAAAGGGTCCCCAGGTATATCCAAGGAACACAATATTTTGGGCTTCTCTATAAGAAAAACAACAAATTTGCACTTGTTGCATTTTCAAATGTATATTTTTCTGGAGATATCAAAGATACAACATCCACACCAGGTTATTTAATGAATATGAGTTTAGCAATAGTATCGTGGAGTTGTAGAAAACTGACTATAATGGAAAATTCTTCAGTAGAGGAAAAATGCATTTAATCTTGGGAAGTAGCTTATGAAATTGTCTGGCTTCATAGAATTTTGCAGGATCTTGGTGTTATTCAGAAATCACAAATTACTCTATTGATTGATAGTCATTCAACAATAAAAATGGACAAGAATCCAATATTTCATAACAATACCAAGCATGTCGACACCAAATATCACTTCATCAGAACACTCATCAATAATGACATCATCAAGCCAGAATATTGTTCATCTGAAGATCAAACTTCAGATATTTTCATCAAGCCATTAGGAAAAATAAAATTCACCAAGTTTAGAGATGAACTTGGCATTTGTAAAAACAAACTTTAGGATTAAAGGGGGGAATGTTAGCCTAATAATCATAAATTTTATTTTGATTATTATTTTTTCCTATATTAATAAAGTTATTCTAGAAGTTAGGTATTTCCTAGGTTGGCCTTGTCACATCCTTGTCATAGTGACTATCCTTGAGTTATTGGTAAAGGACACTTGACATGTTGAGATAAGGCTTGAGAGGTTAGATATATGCTCTGCCTCTCTCCCACTATATAATAATCTTTTCTTTGATCAATAAAATTACATGTTCGAGGACACTTCTGGAATTGAACAAGGCTATGCAATGAAGGGAAAGAAAGAGTKGGTATGCAAGATGAAAATTCCTTGTATGAGTTAAAGAAATCACCAAGKATGTAGTATCAAACTTTTGATACTTATGTATTGGGACTTGGCTTCACAAGGAGCAAAGTTGATGACTGTTCATATTTCAACTTAGTCAGTGACCGTCTTATCTATTTGGTCTTGTATGCAGATTATATATTGTTGTTAAGAAACAATAAGGAAATTATYCAGGATGTGAAAACTCAGCTGTCCTCTAAAATTGACATGAAATATCTTGGTGCTGCAAATTTTATTTTAGGCATGGAAATTACAATAGATTGGGAAAACATGAAACTCTCGTTGAATCAAAGAAAATATGTCGAGTCAATATTGCAAAGGTTTAATATGTAGGAATGTAGACCTGTCAAGGTTCCTATTCTTGTAGGTGTAAATTTGTTTTCATATCAGTGTCCCAAGACACATGGAGAGGAAGAGGACATGTCTCATGTTCTGTATGATAGTGCGATTGGTAGTTTGATGCATGAAATTGTTTGTACTAGACTAGACATTACACATGCAGTGGGAGTTTTGAGAAAATATATGTAAAAACTAGAGCGGGGGCATTGGGAAACAATAAATAGGGTTTTCAGGTATTTGCGTAGCACTACTAGTTATGAATTGTGCTACCAAGAAGACCAGGATTGGATAGAGTGTTGGACATACATTGCTCTGTTGATGCTGAATGGGTTGGAGATTTGGATCGTAGAAGATATACAAGTGGGTATGTGTTTAACCTATTTGGAGAAGCAATCAGTCGAATGAGCAAAATATAGTCTGTAGTGGCACTCTCAACTACAAAAGATTAATATATGACAACCATTCATGCAAGCAAGGAAACAATATGTCTACATAGATTGTGTTCAAGTATTGGGTTGGTACAGCAAGAAGTAAGGATAGATTGTGACAATTAGAGTGCAGTTTTCCTGGCAAATAACCAAACTTATCATTCTAAGACAAAGCTGATTGATGTTCAGTATCACTTTGTGAGAGATGTGGTTGAAGACAAGAAGGTGTTGCTGGTGAAGCTAGACACCTTGAAGAATGTTGCAGATTCACCTACAAAGTCTATGAGCACAGAGATATTTTCCTGGTGCAAAGAAATAATGGGCATTACTGCCTTAGATCATTGATCAAGAAATTATGTGCCCCCTCGTATGCAAATAAAACAATAAGTGGGAGAATGTTGGGTATGTATTATATTATTTGCACATGGTTTAGTGGGAGGGGGGTTGCAAGGGGGGTCGGAGGGCCCTTTGGAGTGAAAAATGTAAGACCCTCAACCCCCTAAGTACCATTTTAATGGATGAGGTGTCAAAATTTCACTTTTTCTTTAACCATATTAAAGCCTCTTTTCAAGGGAACCATCATCTTCTTCTCATCAARAGATTTCCAACTACTATAACCATACTCATTTCCGAGGTCTGGATCAAAATTTATGGCCTCCCAAAGTTTCTAGGATTTCTTCCATCAGTTCCACCTTATCGCCACATGGAATCCACATGGCTTCCTGTCACTTGTGCCAACCAACGTGAAACTAACATGGTGCCTGCCACTTGGCCCATTGGTCCTTGGCCTATTGTTCCTCCAAATCAATATCTCTAAATTCACTTAGAGCCTTTCTTATCAGAACGACATGACATGAAATTACATCTCCCACTATGATGACTTCTCTATGACAAATCTCACCTTTGGATCTAACATCTCTTAGAGGTGGACAATCGACGACTATGATTTCATCATTTCCTCAATTTATTCGACAATTATTCTCTGCCTCATTTAGCAACGTTATGAGAATAAGTGGGACCCATGATAGATCTACGACTTCCATTGCAACTTTCCCATGCTCCGATCAATGGTCCATATTGTTCCTTGGATTACCTCCCATCGAAGTTTATCTCCTTCGGGACTGTAAATCACTTCGACCAGCACCCCTTCGATGAAAGGTTGATATCTCTTAACCTATAGATCAACTGGTTAATATTTAAGGCACCTGTACCAATGTATAAACCGTTAGGGACTCACCCTCAGTCCCTTCTATAAATTATAGGTTAAGATGTGTCAACCTCTAGGACACACTGATGCTCCTCGTTAGCATGACATCACTCTTCCTCTTAGCTTCTCTTAAGTGAGACCCCATGTAACATTTGAGTTGGCACCTAGGATAGGTGTCCCTACCCAACTTTTCCACCTAGCTTGACACATGGCACTGAAACCGCTTCACATTTCTCTCCCTCAAAGTTCCAATTCACCTTGACACATGGAACAATCACCACTTGAAATGTGGAAATTCACATGGGCTTGATGTGGTGTACACATCATCAAAAAGTACTCGGCTCGTCCATCTAGGTTTTGACACTTGTCTTCCTTGTGACACGCTAGCCTCCATGTTGGCACCTATGTTACCCTGATGTCACTCCCCTTTCCAATAATCACCAAGATAACTAGTAGGACCCACGATGAATCAACGAATAAGGACATGTCATTTCCACTCTTTGATCGATGGTATAGATCACTTCTCAAAGTTTCCTCCATCAAAATACCTCTATCTTGGGCATTCAATATCACTCAGACCATCGAACTCCGATGGTAATCATAGCAAAAGATCCAACGGTCCAGACATGCTCATTGTGCCAAATAAAAAACTAGAGTCAAATCTTCCCCTCCTACCGATATACGGTTCAAGTCATCTTTAGGTGTTCTCCCCCAGATCTGACGATCGATATTTAAGGCTACCTTCCAAAGTTTTAAGCCTGATAAGGGCCATCTTCATCCTCTCGTTGAACYAGGTATCGACACTTGTCATCCTCCAGGACATGCTAGCTTCCACACTGGCATTACTCGTCACGTCGATGTCACTTCCCTTCTTATCCTYGCTTGAGYGAGACCCATGATAATCTACCACTGAGGTTCCTTCTAAGTTGTTCACTGATACATGGCCTAGATTACTCCTCAAAGTCTTCTCCATCGAAGTGCSTCCTTTCCAAAGTCTCCAGGGTTACTTTGACYACTATTCACCGATGATACTCATCGCACAAGGGATCTAATGGTCCATATTCTCTCTGAATCCATCACTAAAGGGATCCCACGGTGCAAAATACATCTCGGGGTCCTCAATAAAAGTGGGTATCGAAAGGGATCTTATACCTTTACTAGTCAAGGGGGAAGTTGAATCGATCTCGGCTTTAATATCATGTAGAACCAGCTCAGGGTTTATGGTTTTAGCTGCAAGCTTCTCAGTTGATGTATCTTTGAAGTGGCTTTGTGTATGGCCTTCTTATGAGGTTGACTATTCAAGTGGAACCTTAGAATTAGTTTGCAAAGTTTTGGGTTGGTAAACCTTACTTGTGGATGTAGCAGTTTGCTTGAGGTATCCCCTTGGTTTTAATATCTTTTCAGGATTGGATACAGGTGTAGTCTTCTGATCGTCTGGGTTCTTCCTGGTATTCTTTCTACCTAATGCCAGCTTATCTGTAGTGGAATCGCCAAGTGAAAGATAAAATTTATCCTTATAAATTTATTCAATATTTGTTCACTATCAAAGAGAGAAACTTACCATGTCATTCTCCCAGGGAAAAATAACTTCGTTTCTATGTCCCTGATAATGACGCCAAAAAGATGTTGTTCCTGAGATTACACTTAAGGATCAAAGAGTAATGTCAAGGCATCATGAATTTAAGGAATGTTTTAAATGGTTCTTTTTCTTTCGTTAGTTAAATAAGAATTTATTCTCAAATGAAAATAATGACAGAATAGGAAAGAGGTTGTAATTTGTTGTTCGAGTCGATTTATAAAATCAAGTGATATGAGGGAAACTTACAGAACTGTTAAAAAAAATGAGGCATCAATGCAAGATGAATCTTACCTTGTTCACAATAGAAGAAATACAAGAATACATCCTTGTAAGTTTATGAGGTACAGTAATCCAAGTAGCTCACAGGTCTTGTATTTACTTACAACAAACAAGAGGAAATAGTGTTTTCTTATCAAACAACTRATAAAATGTGACTACAATAGTAGTAGTACTAAATTGCAATCACTCGCTTATCAAGGAATAACATAAGGGAAACAAGAAATATGGAATACAAGAAGAGAACATAACTCAAACTGCAMAAAAAATGGAATCCCTGTCTGCACTTGTATTATTTCTCACAAAAGGAGAATTTTTCCTTATTACATCCAACAAGAAGCAGCCTTTGTTCATTCTTCAAACTATGTATTTATACAAAATGATSTCAACCCTAGGCGGTCGAGATTYTCATAATTCAAAAACAATAAAAATTACAATATGTGAAATTTGAAAAGTTTCAATTGCATCTTTTTTGTCTCTTTGCTTGCTCCCAGAGATGTTTCTTCTTATTGTACTCTAGCTCATAAAACAGTTTGTCTCTAATCATGACTCATGAAAAAGGAGTACACACTTTGTATCATTTGTTCCCAGATGTGCTGGCCTTTCCTTGCTCAACGCACTGAACACATCTGCCCATTAACTGTACCACTAGCCTGGAAGGCTCTGTTGTATTATTTTCCTCAAAAGTGTATAACTTGTTCTCTACGTGAGGCATGCTATCTTCCATCCTCCTAGATTCTAGAGTTATAGACTATAGCCATAGATTGGGATTGACTATCCATTTATTTATTTGAGTAAGGTCAACTTGTTTCAGCTATTGGATTTCGGCTTGGGCTTCTTCCATACTTGTCTTGGAAGTGAGTTGATGTTTTTCAATATCAATTTTCCCCAGGGATTCAGAGATATTGTCTACTTCCATGCCCAATGATTCATTGTCGAGTGAGGAACAAGATTCTTCACAAGATTTCTTCACTTCCTTGGCTAATCTGGTACTTTCAACTATATTGGCCTCCCAAGTTTTAACTATTATGTCACTTCTAGTTTGTTCTGAAAGAGACAATCTAGTGACATGAGCCTATTGAAATGTCACTCTAGTTGTAGTGGCCTCTTTCTCTCTCATGTAAATATTACTTAAACATTGTTCTGCCAACCGATAATAGTTTTGAATACCTTCTATCTTAGTCAAAAGGTTTTGTTGGGTTGATCCCAACTTCTTGAGTACTTACAATGCTTGGGCTTGAAAACCTGATATATTCATTGTTTCATTCTTGCTCAAGTTTAATTTATCTTGCAACTATTTGACCAACTCCTCTTGTTGAATGACCAACTCTCTTCTTGCTTGTGAATTTTTATGCATCTCATCTAGGTTGATTTTATGTTGTTGAATATCCTGCCTGTCATGGGCTCTAATATGGTCAAAACCTTTATTCATCTCGCTTTTGACACTCTGCTCCACAGTCTTTACTTGGCTTTGCAAATGGCCCACCAACAAATCCTTCTATTTCAATTGTTCCTTTAGGTTCCCAACTAAGTACCGATTTTATGTGGCAAAATATCCCATTGAGCTTGCCACTTCCATAGTGAACTCTGCTTCTTCTAAGGCATGACCGTCGTATAATACTCTGTGTCTCTTGACAGTTGCACCCTCCTTTTGATGAGTTTCTCTTTTCACAACAACTCTCATCTTTTTGTTGAAGAATATGTCATAAGGGGATATCTCTTCTACCGAAATAGGTGTAATATCTTCTATAAATACCACTTCAACACTCAAATTCCCTCTACTAGACTGTAAAGGTGTGACATACTGGATAGGGATGCCTATCTCGGTCAATGATCGTTGCTCGATTGTGTTAGTGGATGATTTTCCTGGTGTAGACGGTGGTTTTACTTCTACCTTTTTTATCAAGGCATCGGCCTGAGTTTTAGTTTGATCATCTGGTGGGTTTGTCAATGCTGTGTCCTGTTTCTGATTCATAACCTCATTTTTTCCAAATGTTCTCGACCATCGTGTCCAATGGAGCTCCCTACTTCTAAACTCTGAATCTCAACTTCTCTGTAGCTGGAGGTGTTGGGGTTTATCCCTGCAATACTTTAGGAAGGCCATTCCTTCAGTGCCTTTGAAAATTTTGAAGCTCTGCTGATTTTTCTGGAGCCCGAGTTTGGACTCGGCTCAAGACTTCTTGATAGGATATTACCCCTCAGAATATCTCATCCTGTGGGGAATATTCATGCTCGTATCTTTTTAAATTGGAAAGAGCCATGCGATTTCCCACAATCCTTTGAGGATCATGTTTCTTGAATTCAATATTGACCATCTTGATGTCTTCCAAGGTGTCAGCCTCTACTTTCAAGTGGCCGGAATCTAATAGTGTGAACCTACCAATTTGCAAAGGAAAGTTGGGCCATACCTTTTTCTGTACCTCTTTAAGTTCCTTAATGATTCCCCCAAGCACAGTTTGATGTGCTGCTTCGTAGCACACCAATCGATTTGGTAGAAACTTCGGTAAGGCATGTGGAGGAACAGAACAACCAAAAACCCTAATGTAAGAAAAATGCTCTTCAATGTACCAATCTGCTATCTTCCCCAGGTTGGTCGCTACTTTATCAGAGATCCTAGGGGGTGGGCATCCATATATAGCAATGTGCATCGACACCACCACATAATTGCATATTTCATAGAAGAAATATCTCGCTTTATCCTCCCATAACTTCAAATGATAAAAATGTATCAGCTTAGCACTAGTTGGAGTCCAGCTCCAGCCCATCAAAGGAAATGGTTTCATAAAACAAATAGCATCCATGATGTATTCCAACATGAAAAATGGGGTAGGTTTCCCCTTGGCTCTCAATGAATGATATTCTGTGATCTCCCTAACCAAATTGTCGGATAATATCTTGTCCCAATCGAAGGAATACCCATCTACCACTGTATGCATAATTGGTACCCATGGTAGGAAGAAATGGGAAGTATTTTCCTTACCGTAAATTATACACATCATCATGGATATATACATCATGTGAGGCTCTAAAGAGGCAACAACATATACACCATGGCTATCTTGTCTAAACCTCTCAGGAAGGGAGCACCAATCTTTGATCAAATTAGGTAAGTTCCTGCCATATTGCGTGCATTCCTTTCTGTCGAAGTCCATTAAGAAAATGACATTATAAATGTAGTTGGGAACAAGAGACAATTTGTACATCACTTGGAAATGTTCTGCGTGGAAATATCCAACCGCGACTTTTTGCGAATTGCAGATGGTCTTGGTTGAGAGGTCGACATTCTCTAGTGCCCAACCAATCATATCATTAGAAGGCATGAGCCTGGGTCACATTGCTATTTTATGCAAATCTAATTGAGCGAAAGTTTTATATTTTGTAGCTTGGGTCTCAATCTCCTCATCGCTCGAATCATCTGGGCAGTTGGTAAATTTGTACTATAGGATATCGAATATCCACGTCTAGGTTTTCGTGGTGTCTTGGATTCTGGGTGAAGTGTCTGAAATGACGTCTGTGTTTGGGTTAGAGCTTTCACCAAATGATTTAGCTGCTTTCTATGGATCCATGGTATCACAAGCTCAACACTCTGTTACCTGTCACAGGAGATGTACAAACTTCTTATCTTGAAAACTTGTTGTTCTGTGAAAACACAATATGGAATTAAAACTTCAATGTCCTTTTTTCCCTTAATTTCATCGATTTCACAAATATCTCTATTGATGAAGTATTAACTTTCCTTAATGAAAAATATTTAGGCGGTATTCCAAGATCTTATATTGAATGATCACTGTAAATCGATTATTAATTTCATCAATTTATGGTGGCTCACAATCAGAAGTTTGAAAAACAACAATTGAATTTTCTCGAGTTATGATTTCAGCAAAAAATTAATCACGAGATAATCTTCATTAATGCGTTAATTAATTGCACTTATCGTTAAGTATATTTTGGAATTTCAGACCTTGAGATATCTTATAGTAGTTCAAGACATGGCTTCTGAAACATGAAATCATGAAATGATTAATTAATTTTAATCATATTTAACCCTTTAAATAATCATGTTTAACCTCAAGTATTTTGGGGTTTCAGACCTCGGGATATTGATAGTCGCTTGAGATAGAATCTCCAAAACGTGAAATTGCGAAGTGATTAATTAATTGCTAATCATTTTTAATCATTAATTAACCCTGCTTAATGGTTAAGACATTTCGGGGTTCAGGCTTCGTGAACTGGGAATATGATATTTGGCAAATTCCCAAATTCTTAAATTGCGAAACTATTAATTGATTTTCTAACTGAGTTTTAGTTTATTTTTAGGTATTTATCACTTCATGTATTTGGTTAATTAAATTCAATTAAAATCCCGACAGGTCACTTTCTGGAAAGACGTGTCAGATATTAGGAGGTGTACGTGTGCGGTGACTAGGGTCTGTTGGATGCTTTTCGCGTATAGGGGTTTTGAAATATCGACATGTTAACACACCTAAAGCGCGAAACTCCGAAATCTGAAATCGCAAAGTATTATTTAGTGTTTTTACTTTTTAATGAGTAGGCGGCTCCATAAATCCTAAAGAATTAGGATCGTTTGATTAGATGGAAGAGCTCATCAACGATGAGAATCGAGCGCATGTTGTTTTTATTTTAATGGGAATGGAATCTATTTAAAGTCTAAAGTTTAGAAATATATATGTGTTCCAACAACCACATTCATCACCTTAGCGTTCTATTAGATTCCCATCTTGTCATCCTACAACTCAACAATGTATATCACATTCATGATCCTTGCCTCTTTTGTAAATACCTACAAGTTAAACTATTATCTCACAACTTTGATTCAATCACATTTACACATATTTCAAGACAATTTAACCAAATAGAAAATAACATGGCTAGCCTAGTATTATATTGGAATATATCACATTAAACACCATTTTATACATAAGCATCATACATTTGTCACCCACATATAGAAAAGACATCATAAGCATAAAAACATAACACATGAAGATACGAATGATAAAAAAAATGTATATCGATATATAAATAATCATCAAAATGTCATCAAGTGTTTATAAAAATACATATACATCACTTGTAGGCTAGTGAATCCCCCCCACCCCTATAGGTACAAAAATGGGTATCCACTACCCTATACAAAATGGGTATCAACTACCCTATACAAAATGGGCTCTCAAGTCTATATATACAAAACCCAACACTCATGGTGCCCCTAGAGCTCCCCCCCCAGGTCCTCTATCAGCTAGAGGCGCCCCACCAGTTGGAGGCCCTCCAGGTCCAGGGGGAAGCCGACCATTCATCAATGCCCCCGCTATATCTTCCTGAAGAATTAGGGTCTTCCACTCCGCCGGTATGCCCACACATTGCTCCAGTACCTCCTCGTTCTGGATATGGGCCCACATGGCCTCAGGTACTCCATACAACACCTGCTCGAAACGACGATGCAGGTCCTCTACCATCACTCTGGCCTCTACCTGCGGATCATGTGCTAGTCCAACACCAACATCATCTTGTCTCTTCCTCTGTCCTACCCTCGACTCTACAGGTGGCGGTCGCACTAGTCCTTGGTGAGCCGACTCCCCGACCATCTCTACCTCTCGGCCTCGAGGTCACACATCTACAAAAAACCACCAAAGATAGTGTTAGCATCCATATATCCATATATAATCAAATTCTATTTATCAAAATCACAAAAAATAATCCAAAAATGTACCTCTGATCTGATCCCAATCCTCCCTAGAAGGTAGCATCATATCAGGGTCATGTCGGTAGTCCATACAAGTGTATGGGTACCTCAGTATCACCCATGGCATCTGTCGCCACATGCGCACTACCGTGGTTGTGAATTAATGGCCACCCTCTTCACTCCTGTGTCATTCCATCACATGGGCCCACCGCATCATTCGTGACTCTCGTGGCCCCGTAGGCTCCAGCTGAATCCTAAGGTGCAATAGAGGCACCCTCCCTAGAAACTAGGCCACCAAAATCGACCCAAAGGCGAAGTCACCAGAGTCAGATCTCTGACACCAATTAACCTACCCCATCATATTGGTGTGCGACCTCTTTCCCTAGGAAAAAAGGTCCCCATCAAGGACCCGCTCCACTATCCTCAGTTGACCTCCAATGATCCGATGAGTCCCTAAGGATCCTTATATCCTCACCACCATAGTGGCAATGCACTCTGTCAAAAGGTCATTGATCACCTCAATCCAGATAATCGAACTCGACATCGAGTTCGACCCCGTGCAGTGGTGAGCCACCAAGTCACCCACTCACTCGTCCCCCAGAAGATGGGGGTCCATAGGAAGGGCCATCCCACGAAATGGGAGCCCCATCAAGAAGTATACATCCTCGAAATTTGAGAATGTCAGTTGTTGTCCTCTCACTATGAAGCACAGCATACTAGTGCTCCACATAGCAATCAGATAATGAAGCAGGAAATCTTAAGACCTTATCATCAGGCAGTCGAAGAACTTCAGCAACCCACAGGCTGCTAAGTGTCTCTACACACCCGAATGCTCTCTCACCACCTCTCATAGACGGTCCCAGTCCCACTCTATCCAGTGCACTAACGTTGTAGTATCTAGAGGATGTTGATCACCTGAATCCACACAAAAACACTTGGACAACCTCATCATCCATAAAAAGCATAAAAAATTCAAAAATTTCAAACCCCTTAGCCTTGCCTCCAGTGCACAACATTCACCTAGACAGGTGCGCACATGTGTGCAGCTATTCTTTTCACAGCTGCGCACTCATGCGTAGAGGTCGGAACAATAGTCATGCATCAATGTGCAACTATCACCTATACAGGTGCACACATGTGCACACCTGTTCTCTTCATAGATGTGCACTAATGCGCAACTTTCTTTCAATGAAACAGGTGTGCATCCCATGCACGCCTATTGTTTCCTCCCCTCCGCCTACATGCATAGTTGTGTCAAATACAACCGCACACTATGCATGATAAAATTGATTATACCCACACATATGCACG
>JASDQU010736760.1:89137-99369 GCA_032191745.1 Picea mariana | reverse complement strand
GTCCTCTTTCCCTCTCTCTTTACCTTTATCTACATCCCTATCTCTCTTTACCTCCTCCCTCTCCCTCTCTCTCTCCCCCTCTATCCCCCGAGCCCCAAATAGATGGGTGATAGTCAACACAACAATGGAAATGAAGAGAATAAATATGAAAAAATGAGGTGCATATTATTGGTTCCATTAAAAATTAAAATTACGACACTTATTGGATATCTCCCTCCCTCCCCTTCACTCCCTCTCCCCTTATTATACATCTACGTCACCTCATCAAAATAAAATATCATAATAATCATAAGCAATTCCTACCCTCCCAAACGTTTGACCATTATTTGACTACATACACCTCCAAAAGGTCATATCTCTCTTTCATTCAATCCATCATTGTCTAATCACTATTTATTTGTCACCCATTCACTCTCAATGATGGATAGAGTGAATGAGAGACAGAGAAATAGTCACAAGACAATGATGGATTCAATGAAATGGACATATGACCATTTGGAGGTGTGGATGTAGTCAAATCATGGTACAAATTTTGGTGAAATCATGGTTCAAAGTTCTAGATACAACTTCAAATCACATATATTGAAGAGGTACCAATTTTTAAATTTAATTATAATTTGCTAGCCTTTTTTCAACATGAAGTATCTTTGTTTGAGAGAAACACTTTAGATCAATCCTTCCTCTATTATCTTTCCATAGAAAGAAAAATTAATATATTCCATCGTCCTCATGGCTTGAGTTAATATAGGGTTAAGGATTGAGTATAAGTTATTCCTAGGCTTAGATGGAGCTAGGGGGGTCTATGTCATGGTCTACATCAAGCTCTAGGTCAACGTATAAATCTATATCTATCTCTATGTGGTGGTCTAGGTCATGGCCTACGTCAAGATCTGGGTCTGATGACAGTATATTTGGAGGAATGTGTTATCACATATAGTTGTCAAGGGAAAAAGGTCATCCAAGTTCGTGGTCTACACAGGAAGCGTCTGAGCACAGTATGAAGAGCAGCTCATTTCGGGCTTAAAATAAAAATAGACAGGTTGAATTTTGTCAACGGTGGAGATTCCAGGAGAATTCCATATTAACGGCCCCTGGGTATTCGGGATTTCAAAATTGCACGAAGTATAGCGCCATGAGAAAGGCTGAATCCTGAAGTCCTGAAGCATATCTTGGTCATCGATTCGAAAAGGAAATATCTGATCCATTGATCTGAAGAGGAAATATTTGAGCCGCTAAGCGTAAGTCCTCACTCATGATCATAAGATCGACGACCACAGTCCATTGCGGGGATGCGACATGCTTGGGCGATAATTTTCTTGAGTGGTCTGGAAATTGAAGCCATGGTTTGGAAAAAGTAATACGTGGCAAAAGGTGGTGGATTGCGGGCTCAAAAGCAGTGTGAACCCAAACCACCTTTGAGCGGCCCTGCAATCACGTGATTATATAGTTTCCTATCCGAGAGTAGCATGTGGCCACCCCCTAGGCATTAAGCCACGTTTCAATCCCGAGAAAAGGCACTAAATGAAGTGAGGCGGAAGTTGAAAACTACGTCTCACCACATAAATGGAAAGACAGAAAGGACCAGTAGAGAAGAGCTTGCCTCTGACAGGGGAAGGAATTCACAGAGGAGACTGCATGTGCAGTTTGACCGAGAAGACATGTATGGCATTGGACGAGAAGCTTGAGCCTGCCTTTGCTGGTAGTGGCAAATATTTTTTGAGTATATAGGAGTCATTTTGATATTTTGTAATGGTCGATGGTTGAGCTAGACTCCCGTATTGTAAACTTTTGATGAAGCTTATGGTTTTCTAGTTATGTAATAGGATTTGAGAATTCTAGTTTAATCTAAGTCAACTTCTTTTCCGTCTTGTTTACCTCTAATGTTGGAGTGTCCATGATTGAAAGATTCACATGGATTGTTATGGTCGTATTGTAATGTAGGTTTGACTGCAGTTCTGTTGTAATGTTCTCCAGCCTTTTCTGAAACTTTGAATCCAGGAGGATCTTGTTTTCTAAATTGTTCCTCCTTAGGCTGTTGGAAGATCATATGTCCATAGAAGACCTCTACATTCTTTTCTCTAGTTCTTCCTCCTACTCACCCTTACTACAAATTACTGACTAAATTTAATCAAGACCTCACCTGCTTGTGCATGCTGGTCCGGTTTTCTGAGTTAGAACGATATTATCTTGAGTCTGCACCCATTCGACCCCCTTTAAATTTATTCATTGTGACATATAAATTGTTGGGTACTAGGCTTATTCTCATTACAGTTTGAGGGTGATTCCTAGTTCTAACATAAATGACGTCGTTGTCAGGGACAGATTTGAGCAAATTGAAGAGCTCCCTAGGAAGAACGACATAGATCCAAGTCTTGATGGTAGACAAGAGAGCGATACAAAAATTGACTGTAATCATCTACCTAGTGACTCCACATTAGAGACCCCACTGGGGAGGATCCTATTGACAGAAAGATGAATGGAATGACTAGGTATCATCTTATGAGATTTATTCGTGAACTTTTGTTGTTCTTTATCAACTCATTTTTGTTTTTCCCTTCACATATAAATAGGATCATATTTTTATTTGTTATTCGGTTGATCACCAGCCTTCCTTTATATATCCATCCTTGGAAGAATCGAACCTTCTTCCTGTCTGTTTTGTAGATGTTGATACTATATCCTCAACACAACCTACTCATAAATATGACCTTCATATTGAAACCCCTCCTGAACTCAATCACCCTTGCAACCCTGGGGAGGTTGAAACTGATCCACAACATCCTCAAATATCATCACATCCTGTTGTTACTGTTGAGCCTTGCCATCAGTGTGTTAAGCCTCATATTCAACCCACTGGTTTTCAAACTAGAATAAGAGAAAAGTTGTTTAAACCTGTAAATATTCCATATCATATTCGTCCTTATCCTCTTGATTCCTTTAAGTACTTTCCTCATTTTTATGGAGAGGATCATGTTACAACAGAGAGGCATGTGGAGGATTTTGAGAATTTTATTGATCATTTTGAGATAGTTCATGAGGATGTTACCATGGGGTTGTTTTCCAAATCCTTGTTAGGAGATGTTGTTGTATGGTTTAAGGGTTTGGGAGATGACTCCATTGGTTCTTGGGTTGAGCTATACAATGCTTTTTTAAAGTGGTGGGGTGAGAACAAGTCCCTTGATCAGTACTGGGATGATTTTATTGACTTGAGGAGAGGGGAAGAGGAAGTGTTGGTTGTCTTCAATAGGAGGTTTTACAGTGTTTATCATAGTATGCCTATAGATATTAGACCCACAGAGACTGTTGCCATGGTTTACTATGTCATGGATCAGCATTCAAAGCTTGTCCTTCTCTTGAGAGAAAGGAAATCTAGATCTTTATCACAGTTATTCATGGATGCTAAGGAAGTAGAGGAGAACCTTTGTTCTTGTGGAAGGATTCAAAGTCAATATCATCTCAACTCTGAACGTAAGGCAGTTTTTACCTATTTTCCCTATGAAGAAAATACTGTGGATAAATTTGTCTTTGACACAGGTATCCATGAGTAGCCCTGTCTTGATGAAAATCATGTGTATGAAAAGATAGAAGAAGCATTTACTACTGTTCCTAAAATGGATATTTTTAACAGTTATATTCTTGATGAAATTATTGTTTTAAAGGTTGATCATAGACATTAAAGGCAACCCATTTTTTATGGATATTCTAGTGATGATGAGCAACAAGCTTATCTTATATTTGATCACTATGAAGACAACAAGGATGATGCAGAGGTTGGCCTTGTCACTGAAGACACAACCCGAGAGTTTGACCAGGAGCAGCAAAGCCCTGCATCACAATTTGCTGACCTGGGGAGCATCCAACCTGTATATGACACCTATGAATCAGATTTTGAGCTGGATATGAAGGATTCACAAGAACATACTACAAATTCTCATCCTCTGTTTGTTGAAGAAAAATATCATGAGGAAATCATCCATCTCGGGCTTGCAGAAGACGTTGAACAACAAATCGAAGAGAAAATCTTTCCCATGGGTCATGTTTATGATGATTATGATTCTGACCCTTGCGAGAGTTATGAAGAAGAAAAGGAGCAGCAGGAGGAGCAATTTATCTCCTGTCCAGAGCCTATAAGTGATAATCCATCATCTGAGGTCAGTCAGCCTGCATCATTTTCTCATCCACCTATGCCTACCAGAGATATTCAACCATGTGTGAGCAGCTATGTGACAGAGCAGGTTGCCTGTTATAAATTTTATGGAGTTTGTCACTTGTCCTATGAGCCTGTGAAGGAATACATGGAGTTGTATTTCCTTCATGTTTTGAAGCCTCTCAGCTTTATCCTAACCTTAGCATTAGGAGGAAAGATTAAGGATGTAACCGCTCTGTTCTCACAGTTGCATCATCTGTTACTAATCACAGACATAGTGAAGGAGCTTCTAGTTAGGAAGTTACTTGAATGGCTATGGTGGAAGTTTTCTTTCACCTAGCACTATGTAAAAAATCAATTAGTATAGGAATGCACATAAATAAGCTCCTTCAGAGCCCATGTATTTTGATTTCGGTTTTTAGGATAGTGTGCTTGTCGGCCTTTAATCCTCAGCAGGATGTTTTTTGAGCATGACTCCATAGCCCAATGTAGAAGGCAACGGGAACTACTTTTTCTTGGCAGCTTGTAGGGATCATGTCATCCCCTCTAGAGCCAAATGTTATCACATATAGTTTTCGAGGGTAGTAGGTCATCCAAGTTCGTGGTCTGCACAAGAAGCATCCTAGTGCAGTATGCAGAACAACTCATTTCATGCTTAAAATAAAAACAGACAAGTTGAATTTTGTCAGCGGTGGAGAATCTAGGAGCATTCCAGATTAACGGCCCCCGAGTATTCAGGATTTCAAAATTGCACGAAGTATAGCTCCATGAGAAAGGTCGAAGCCCGAAGTCCCGAAGCAGATCTCGGTCATCAATTCGAAAAGGGAAGATCTGATCCATTGATATGAAGAGGGAAAATTTGAATGGTTGAGCGTAAGTCCTCATCCATGATCACAAGATCGACGAACATAGCCATTGAGGGGATGTGACGTGCTCGGGCAATAATTTTCTTGAGCGGTCCCGCAATTGAAGCCATGGTTTGGCAAAAGTAATACGTGGCAAAAGGTGGTGGATTGCGGGATCAAAATCGGTGTGAACCCAAACCACCTTTGAGAGGCCCCGCAATCGCGTGTTTATATAGTGTCCTATCCGAGATCATCATGTGGCCACCCCCCTGGGCATTAAGCTGTGTTTCAATCCCAAGAAAAGGAAGTTAATGAAGTGAGGTGGTAGTTGAAACTACGTCTCACTGCCTAAATGGAAAGCCAGAAAGGACTGGCAGAGAAGAGCTTGCCTCTAATAGGGGAAGGCATGCATATAGGAGACTGAATGTGCAGTCTGATCGAGAAGACATGTATGGCATTGGACGAGAAGCTCGAGCCCGCCTCTGCTGATAGTGGTGAATATTTTTTGAGTATATAGGAGTCATTTTGATATTTTGTAATGGTTGATGGTTGAGCTAGGCTCCCGTATTGTAAACTTTTGATGAAGCTTCTGGTTTTTTGGTTATGTAACAGGATTTGAGACTTGTGGTTTAATCTAAGTCATCTTCTTTTCTATCTTGTTTACCTCTAATGTTGGAGTGTCAATGATTGAAAGATTCACATGGATTGTTATGGTCGTATTGTAATGTAGGTTTGATTGCAGTTCTGTTGTAACATTCTCCATCCTTTTTTGAAACTTTGAATCCAAGAGGATCTTGTTTTCTGAGTTGTTCCTCCTTAGGCTACTGGAAGACCGGATGTCCATAGAAGACCTCTACATTATTCTCTCTAGTTCTTCCTCCTACTCACCCTTACTACAACTTACTGACTGAAGTTAATCAAGACCTCACCTGCTTGTGTATGTTGGTCTAGTTTTCTGAGTTAGAACGATATTATCTTGAGTCTGCACCCATTCGACCCCCTTTAAATTTATTCATTGTGACATATAAAATGATGGGTACTGGGATTATCCTCATTACATTCTGAGGGTGATTCCTAGTGCTAACAGAATGGAACCTACTGAAATGAACATTGTGACCATTTGGAGGCTTAGATATTATGAGATTGTAGTGCACCCAAATTTAAAGGATTGTTTGGAGGTGGAGAGATAGAGAGATTGCAATGAACCGTTTGGAGGCCCAGACAACATGAGATTGCAGTACACCCGAGTTGAAATGACCGTTTGAGGTGGAAAGGCTTTGAGCATGTTTTGTTCTTATTCTTTTTCAAATTCTAAACACCAAAATCATTGTCATTCATTTTCCTTGAGCCCATACAACCCCTAGTGTTGTAATCTTGGCTCTGATACCAATTGTAACATACCCAACCACCCGTGTACATTGTTGGGATTGTGGGGTACTTAAAATTTTTCTCACCTTTGTCTTAATGGAAAATTTTATTCAACACCACGGAGGCCACGATGGAGGAGAGAGATCTCAATTTGAGGACATCCTATATTCTCTTCATGTAATTTTTGTTTCTAATTCTTTTCTAGAGTTATTTTGGACTCTATTGATGGGAATATACAACCCAATGCTCATAAAGAACTAAATTCCTTAACAACTGTGAATATTTCTCCTCAAAAATGTGTAATAAAGGATCCCAATACTCTATGTAGCAGGGCTTCCATGAGAAAAGCGACTCAAAACAATCACATTTGCACCTAATCTCATCGTACTTGTATTGAATCCACTTCCATATCGTCCTATAGTTGTGTTATCAATTTTCACTTAGTAACCCAAGCTCATACATTTCCACATGCAATCGAGATCCATTCCACCTCCATTATCTTGGGAAAGAAGAGTTGGACTATTGTCCCTAGGTTTCTGAATTTTGTCCACAATGACAAAATTTGCACCATTTTGAAAATCTTCAACTACATTATCAAGAAAATTCGAAATATATCCAAATTCCCATGTGTGGGAAGTCGCATTAGAATGGAGGAATTTTGGATGTACTTGAACATGATACATGCCACCTGGTAAAGATCAATTTTGCTCATTTTGGACATCATAATCCCCATCTCTCCAAAATTGATTAAAACTATTTTTCTTTGAGTTTATACCTGAATAATTCAGTGAAAGGAAAAATGAATGCAAATGATGTTCTCTTTGCAACACATTTTCTGATCTCCACCCCTTCCCAGAAAATATAGAATATAACCCTAATCATAATCTAATCTGATCTGACACYCCAAAGGGTGCACTGCGATCTCACATCTTTCCACCTCAAAAGGTCATTTCAACTCRGGTGTACTACAATCTCATGATGTCTAGGCCTCCAAACGGTTCATTGCAATCTCACTATCTCTCCGCTTCCAAACGGTCCTCCTTTATGCAATGATACAATTTTTATCCTTTCGTACAAGATGGAAGCTAASTAGTATGGTTAACTATATCAATTAGAATAACATGGTTATAGAATATCCTCTCTTTAGTGCAAGACTCAATATAACCATCATAAACTAGAGGACAACTTAGGTCWAAGAGAGTGAGTTATGTGATGTCGGGGAGTGTGGACCCAGTAAGGGGTTCTTTAGGGTTTWTKTAATGGGTTATGTGATGTTGGCCCATGGGGTTTTCCCATGTTTAGGCCTTATTATAAGGGTTTGTAAAATTATAAATAAAGAAGATTGTATTGTAAAAGGAGGGAGCTAGCTAGCTAAATGCAAGTAGTTCAAGTGGCTTTGTGCAAGGGAATGTATGTGTGTTAAGGCTTTGTGCTTGATAGAGAGTTGGATTTGTGCCTTGACCTAGATTTGGAAGGAGGATCTGGTGCTCAGTGAGCAGATCTCATGTCCAGTGCGAAGGTTGACTCTGTAGCTTAGTGCACAAGAGTAACTGAATGTAAGAGATTGACGAATAATAAAGAGGTGAAGCGGTTGGTGGACATAGCCCCACACTGGGGTGAACCACGTACATCTGGTGTCTTATGGTTTGCTTTGTGCAATGATTATCTTTGTTATGTTTTTCTTAGTGCTTAGATTAGATATGTAATGGATATGTATATCATGCTTTAATGCTTTTCTTATGATAAATTGCTAGATCTGATTCATAGTGCTAAGTGTTAAGTGTTTGAAGTGCATAATATTTGTTGCTACTATGCTAGATCTATCCTTGGGTATGTTTTGTGATGTTAATAAGGTTAATGAACTGATTCATGGTTTCTTTCTAAGTGTTAACATAATAGTCTGCAAAGTGTTATTATCACAGATCGTTGTCCCAGCCTGGTTACAGACACTTGTGTTCTATAACCCCCCTACTTCTACCTCAGGTGAGACTTCACCTGCTTCATAGGTGTTGTCGAAAGGGTCAGTAGTCATGGTTTTGTTGATGCATTTTTAAGCGTTGAACCCTAGGTCTGCCCCTGTGCCAACACCTATTAAGATGGACATGACCACATTGTTGATGGACCTCCTTATGCAGTGATGATAAAGTTTATAGGTCATTATGAGACTCATGTGGACATGTTTTTCCATTATGGAACCCCCCTTGACTTTGTCTTACCCACTTGTTGTTTTTTGTGATTGAGGTTTTATTTATGTGAATGGGGTTTTATATGTGTTTAGGGTTTTTATAATTAATATTAATATTAATTGACATTTTAATTAATATTTATATTAATTAAATGTCGATATTTAATTATAATTTTAAATCTACCTAACCCCTCTCCCTAACTATAAATAATACCCTACCCTCTAGCATTATATTACACTCACACTCACTCACTCCTCACTCTCCTATTTGTTGTGGCTACCTCAGTTGTTCTCTCTTGATGATGGTGTGGCCTCCTTTTTGGGCTATCTTTTCAGATCTGAGTTTTTTTTGTTGGTGCAGTCTCTCCATTTGATGTAATAGTTTTAGATCTGAGTTTTGTTTGTTGGTGCGGCCTCTCTATTTGATGTAACAGTTTTAGATCTTAGTTTTGTTGGTGCASCCTCTCCATTTGATGTAACAATTTCAAATCTAAGKTTGTTGGTGCAGCCTCCCCATTTGGTGTAACAGTTTCAGATCTGAGTTTTGTTTGTTGTAGTTGTCTTGTAATGGTCTATACCTTGGAAAAATTGTTCCTAAGTCCTTATGACAGAGATCAAACCCTAGAGGTTTGATCCATGAACCTAAAACTATTTTTGAGCATATTATAAAGGTTTTCATCCACACATGTGACATGTACATCTTTCTTAGATCAAGAGGTAAGCTTGAGGTTTGTCTTTTCACTCATAATTTTTGTTTATACTCAGAATTAAATTTAGATCTCTTTATTTCTTTTCTCATTTATGTTGATCTTGTGAACATAAAAATAAAAAGGAATTATTTGTTTCTATTTTTACCTAATTCTAACAATTTTCCTATGACTTTGACCAAGGGCACACTAGTCTAGGAATCCTCCTCACACCTTCTTGTGACGATTCTTATTTCTATTCTTGGCCTATACCAAACATCACTAAACAACACAATGCCTAGAATCATACTAAGATATCTATTACTAATCTCTTGTTATGGAAACTACGTGATATGACACTCAAAGCATAACTCATATCTACAGCTTATCGAACTCACTATGAAGCTTTTGTATGATAAGAGTGGTATCATTATTAGGAAGATACAGTATGAAGATTAAGACTAACTAGATTATTACCTGTATTATACCAATCTTATTAAGGCAATGACATCAATAAATATGGGAAAGGCGATTGCCTTGTTTCTCTAATAAGCTATCATTACAAGTTACCAATCGTATTGCTTTCCCATATTCATGCCTATTCAACGGTAAACCTACTACTGGAACTAGTCTAATTTGGAAGTAGAGGATACACAACCATTGCATGAATGATTTCCATTTAATTGATACTCATATGAACCAATAGCATGTACTAGTAATACATGTATAGCCTTATTTACTCCTATTGTGTGATGTATGTACCCAATGAGTGCAATGAATATAGAATAAAGGGGTGTTCACATTGTTATCACATAAATTTGTAAGGAGGTGTTGTTCCCTAAGAAACAACCCCTTTGGATAAAAAATAGAAAAGAGTGGGTTAAAAACCCACTTATCCTAAGTTTGTGTACCCCGACACATCATGCTAAGGAGCTCGTAGATCTGGGTGACTGAGATCTGCGTGCTCATATCTACGGCGTAGGTCCCATATCCCCCCCCCC
>JASDQU010736760.1:38054-56205 GCA_032191745.1 Picea mariana | reverse complement strand
GCTTGTATGGTTAAGGACTTATGGAGAAGGGTGTCATTAACATTGTCCTATGAAGATGAATCCAATGAAGAAAACTTCTCATAGAAATGACTCATGGTTCTTGAGTTGTTTCAAGTTGTAGGTTGCTTGTGTGGACAATTTAGGGGCACTTTCCCTAGATGGTCCCATGGAAAAATAAATGAAAATAGCGACTTGGAATAACATACCATTAGTTGTATCTAGTGAGTTTCATTGTAACCATTTTCCTTGTGAGTTGAGGTTGGAGACAAGAGACCTTGTGATTGACAATTGAATTTTTATTTTAAATACCTACATGATGTCGGGATTGCGACGTATGGTAACGTCGCTCCCATGGCACATACGTCGGATATATATAGCGGGTCATCGGTTAAGCGACGTTACCATATGTCAGAATTGCGACGTATGGTAACATCTCTCCCATGCAACACACGCCGGAGATAAATATCTTACCGTCGGTTGAGCGATGTTACCATACGCCGGTATTACAATGTATGGTAATTTCTCTCCCATAGCTTCCACGTAGTGAAGATCGACGAAATGGGACGTCGAAATTACGATGTCTCTGACATCGTTGTAGCGACGACTATATGGGGTTTGGACAGTAAAATCTGAGATGACACATGTCTGCATGAAACGTCACAATAGATACAATAACTATGGCATCGAAAAAGAGGCATCATGTGAAACAACGTTTGAAGGGGTCTGTTGTTTGTCATTCTCCCAACAATATAAAGTGGCAATTGTGTCGAATGCGTCATCGAAATTTGACCCAAATGTACTAGTGATAGTAGGTCACCCCCGAGTTGGGGCTATGACTACACCGGGGAAAATGTTTCCTAATCCAAGCTAAGGTCTCATAGATAGTGCAAGAGTTTTCTATCCAAGGTACCAAATTCCAAAAAAAATTCCAACCTATAGCCTCTCATTTCCCATCAACCTACACAACCCAAGGAAGTGTACCCCCTTCTCTGCATTGCAGTCTCTTAAGTTGTCCCACTTCCTTTCTAGGTCTCCAACATAGGCTGACCAGGAAGTCTCATAGCTCTGTAGATATAGGAACTCCAACTACACACAAGAGTTTCCAAGCACCCTTTCGTCTTCACACCATGGGAAACCACCCAAACAATTCTCATTCTAGGGCTCCAACCTTCCTCAAGGAAACCTAAAGAGAATTTTGCATTGAATCCCCAACAAAATCCAACTATAATTCATGGGATTCACAGTCCAATATAGGGTTATAAATCTTTCCTATCTCACCCTCCACTAAATTCAACAATGACAGTCAAGAAATGACACAAAAATGGTACGGAATAGATCAATAGTGTAAACTAGTACAAATGTATAGATCTAATACAATAGTATGGATCATGTGCAATGGGTAAGAATGAATGGAACAATTCCCCTTCCCATAGAAAACAAGGATTAAATGTGCATGTCCCTTACTTGTCACTTGGCATTCAAAGAACCACTTTGGAACCCTTTTCCCCAAACTTAGGCTAAAATGCTCATATGGTTTTTGCTTTGGAATATAATATTATTTTTTGCATTAATCCCCTTTTAAGGCCTCGTAGCCCCCTCATATTTCCCTCTTGTGGAGTCTTATCCCCCCCCCCATACTCTTTTTTCCTACAATCTACGACCATGATGTATTTTTATTAATTATAAGAGTTTATGTACAATTACAATGCTAAGCTCTCTAGCCTTTCATATTTACACACACTCTGGCCCAAAAACATACTGGCTCACTAGCCTAAGTATCATATGTACATATACATTTACAACTGGGGATCAAGATGGGTACTACAGGTATGCCACCACATGAAAGAATCCCAAGACGAATCTGGTGTGAAAATTTATCAAGTCAAGGAAGCTTTGTAGCTCATAAATGTTGGTTGAGGTATGTTTTTTTTTAATGGCCTATATACATTTTGGATCCACATGCACCCCTATCTCATTAATAATTCAAAAAGGTACTATATGCACTTCATCATTAATTCATGTTTATCCAAGTTTTCAAAAATTTTATGTTGTCACAAAGGTCTCAAAAAATTGCACGATATGTTGGAAGTGTTCATCACGTCTTGTTGAAGATAAGAACTTAATTGAGGTAGAAAACAAAAAACAAATCATGGCAATGGATGCAAAACATCATTCATTGGGTGCATGAAGGTTGTCTACACATTGGTTAAGTCAGAAGGCATCACCAATCACTTGTACAGTTTGTCTTTTTATTTGAATGTTGTCTTTAAACATCTAAATGGTCAAGTGGGACTTGATGATAGAAAGATTTAGAGCCTATCTTGGTGAAGAACATGGCTCCCATCAATGATTCTTGAATAGTATTCATTATGAATGGTACATGGTCTTGACTATAATATTGTTGAGGGAGCGATAATCAATGCAAAGATGACATACCATCTTTCTTCAAGGAAAGAATAATGGAGATTTCGCACATATAAATGCTTCCATAAAATATTCTCTCTATAAGAGATCCCAAACCTAGTACTGGATTTCTTTATTTTCTACAATGGATTTATGGTACAAGGGTCCATGGGTCAACAAATGTATAAGAACTAGATCAATTGATTTTGGACCTAGTAGTTTAGAGGTACTCTAATTGGGTCCTTGAAATGGCATTGTATTCCTCTAGAAGCTGTTGGCAGCCAATGATTTTATTAACATTTTATGTCAATTAAACGATCTATCTAGCTGCCTAACTAGGGTCATTAAATTTTATTACTCTTCATGAGCAATTTCTGAAACGATTGTTTCAAGTTGTCACTTTTCTCTATCGACTATTTATACATTGTTTTCATGACTGAAAGCATGAAAACTTGCAACTGTGATTATCTTTGTGTTTTTAAGTATCATTAAAGGCAAATTGTTCATATAGTTTATTAATGGAGTTTTGTTCCCTTGCCATGAATATGTTACTCTCTTTGTTTTGATCCTTTCAATTCCAAGCATGTTTAAGAGATTGATGGTTATATAAACTTAGGACCTCCATGATTTGATTTTGGTGTGGTTTTGTTTGATTCATTGGCTATAAGTTTCTTTTGATTAATGTTTTTGATTTTTGATTTTCAAACCTTGTGATAGAACCCACGATGTGAGCACTTATGTCGACTTTTAATGCTTTGGTCCTAGCTTGTACTAAATGTAAAGGTGGCGGTACAATTTGCAGATGATCAACATTTCCAAGACTGCTCTTAGGCTTCACAAACCCTCTTCACATGATTTCAATTAATCACCCATCTAATCGTTATGAGTCTGTGTTCATACACCATTCACTGTTGGAATTTTTTGGGCTCGGGGTTATGGCTCTGGACTGTCTCACAAACCCTCTATGTGTGTTGTGTATGATTCGTTACCCTTTCATCCATTATGGCTCCTGTTGTGAGAGTTGAGCCAAACGACATTCAAACTCTGCTTTTATATGATGACGCCAGAGAAGATTTAGAGAGAAGTGGCTGGCTCGTTTTCATTAGGAAGTTTCAAGGTTTCAATTTACAAGTTGCCCAGGAATTCGATTTCTCCTTTGACGGGTGTAGAGAGAAAGTAGGTAATGTCTAGCTTGATATTACAGAGGATTTTCTAAGTAAAGCTACAGGGCTACCTGCAACCGGTCAAAAGTGGTTTAAAAATGCAAAAGTGGAAGAAGTTCCCTGGAGCCTACTATTTACATCTCAGAAAATCAAGGGATGCGAAAAAGGTATGCCCATTTCCGCTTTGAAAGCTCATTGGCATGATTTACTCACTGTATTAAAGAAATTCGTCACCTGTGAGGGACTTTCGGACTAGTGTTTTTGTACCACCTACGTTTGCTTATGGTTTTTATGGGTTTCCCCTTGAACATGTTGTATTACTTACTCAAGAGTCTTTAAAAAATGGGTAAAAGATATAGGAAGCAGTGAGATGAGTCTAGCTTATTCCATCACGGCCTAAAAGATCTTACTTGTACACCAGTTAGAATTGCAGAGTGACAGTTGGGACTCGTTTGCAGTGAGAAATGGTTTCTCTGATCCAAATGTCGATGAGGTTGATAAACGTGTGGTTGAAGAAACCTTAACCTGTCCTACAACACCCCTCTCACCCATCCAGCCATGTGTCTCATCCTCCTACAGTGAACCCTTGATCAATCCAAAGGATATTCAATAGATCTGTGAACAGGTTATACATCCAAATGACTGTGCTAAATATGTAAAGAAACCTACAGGAAAGAGATCTAAGAGTAATATTCATATCAATTTTAAAAACAAAAGAGCTGGCGGGCTAATTTCGAGGAGTCTTCGAAGCAAGTTGAATTCTCATGCAAATGCGATCAGCATGATCGAAGTTAGTGGGAGCTCTGACTCTAAAATCGACAAATTCCTCACAGAGGAAGACCCTTCGTCATTCGAGCCATACCTAGAACGTCCCTATAACTTCGTTGAAAATTTACCTCCCTGCTTAAAAAATAATCTAGAGTTTCCTGGTGTCAAGTTATGCAATGGATCTGCTATCTGTATGGAAGTCGCTCTGGTCCATAATCTTGTTTGTTCTAATGCAACCGCCACACAGTCAAGGTGTGAGATCTGTCTATCATGGATTGACGGATATTATATTGATATCCCAATTCTACAGTATCGGGTTAAGGCTTTAAAAGATCAGATCGATGTTTTAAAAAGCGAAAAACCACAGACTTGAATCTGTCATCCAAGGAAAATGAAAACGTATGAAAACTACAGGTCATGTGATATTCAAAAATGTTGAGGCAGCGACAACCATTGTAAATTCCAAGGTTTCCTTATATGATTTGATTTCATGGTTTGAGGTAGGATTCTTAAATTAGTATCATGTTTGATTTTGTTCTTAAATTAGATTATCTTGTTTATAAACTACATTTTATTATTAGATTAGTTTATTTTATTCATTTAATAAAATGAGATTTCATTTACTAAGATAACTAGCTACAAAATCGCAAGATTCTGTAGCCAGTTATGTTAATTCGAATTGTGTGAATTAATGGTTAGAAATGTAGCTAAAATATTTCTATTTTCCTCTTTTCTTTCAGGATATTCAGGAATCCATGATTACAAATTCGTTTGTGGCATCCTTGAGACCTTACAGTCCTATCTTCAATGCATTTTGTATGAACAGAAATGAACTGTTGTTAGTTTTGGAGGATTAGTTAGGATCAGGGTGGTTGCATCCCCCTTTATTTTTGAAATAAATATTTGATCTCAGGAACATAAACAGTTATATTTTCTAAGGTCCTTATAAACTCATCATTTTGTACTCAAAAGCATCCTGGCCTGAGGCTGGTTGTGAAGGATTTATATTCAAGTTTGGACTTAACAAATGTTTACTTTATGCTTTATCCATCTGTGAATTTTGTTGTTGTATATATCTCATTTATCTTGATGATTGGGTGAATAATGATATCTTTTGTCTTCTCAGTTTATTTGGTTGTCAAGATAATCTTTCCCTTATAGTTCACAATTTCATGCTTCCGTTTTATAAAAGTAATTGATTACCCAATTCATAGTATGAGGTTTACCTCAAGCATGTCAACTGAGTAAATGCAAGTTGTAATTGTAGGATTTACCTTATGCGTTATTGCTAGCACTCTATCATGTCACTGTAATCATTTTGCGTTCTACTGTTTATCAATCAAATACACCAGTCAAAACACAGTTAAATGGTTGTCCCAAGCAGTGTGAAGACCCACAACAGATTTCTCGCGTGGATGGACTGGTGTACGATTTACTCTAACAGTTGGATGCATACTCTTCGAAGTGATTGATAGGTTAGTTCATTCTTCTTTTTATTATTTGCTTGTTTGTAATCTAAATCATTATATGTAATAGAATTATTACCATTGTAGTTTTATATTTGATCGTAGAGGTGTATGTAGATTAAATGATTTAAAACAAAACAAAAAAGAGATAATGTATTCTGTTTTCTAGTTTTATTTCTATCAAAAGAACCATTATACATTCGATTTTTTATGAGTTCAGATTAAAACTCATTATCTGTACAGTTTGTATATATAAATTAGATAAGACAAACCTAGCATATAAATATCATTTAAACTGTATATATATAATTAGATGTACATACATACTTTAGTGATTAGTAATTAGTGAGTTAATTTCGTTTTCTTTATTTATTTTTCGTTTCCTTTAAGATTTTAGATTGGCCAACGAAGCCATTAAACCCATCAGAGTGAATTAATCCAAATAGCTTGGGTTAATTAGACAACCCCGGACAATATTCACTCTTCCAATTAACGAGTGGTCATTTTCGCCCGTCAACAAATGGCGCTAGAAGGAGGGATTGAACACTATTGATGGCATGTGGAGGTCACAAGACTCCTCCCCCACACATTCGCTCACCTATAGTGACAAGAAGTCGTTCTAAAGACAACATTGTCTCCCAAACAGCAACCACATCAAACGACAATCCACAGATAGTTGTTGAACCAGTAACACCAAACCCCACAGGGTCCGACGTTCAAGAAATTGTTCGTCAGTCACTCCTAAGAACACACGGTGCTTTGGCCCGTATCAAAAAACTAGGTCGGCCATTGAACCAACCATTAGACTTCTCTGATATTAGGGAGCAGCTTGAAGGCACTGTTCTTACACTAAACACTACTAATCCAAATCATATCCCCACTCCTGCAGCAGGAGGATCTGGTATTCCACCATCACCACCCCCTTCATCTCCTTCTTCTTCGGGAGAAAATTCATCCAACGAAGGCAACTCTTCATCTCAGCCTTCGACACCACCCACGCCAATGGTAAATCTGAATAATCCTGCCAGGCCTTGGCTCGATCAAGATGCAGTTGCCATACCTGGACCCCAACATCCTCTGCCTAAACATCCAAAGAAATGGCTCCCTAAATTCGATCCAGACTCCAAGAAGATCACTGAGGATCATATTAAAAAATTCATGCTATCCATCAGACTTTGAAGCATAGAACACGAAGACGTAGTGTGTAGACTTTTTTCGTATACATTTGAGGGAAATGCCTCTACCTGGTACTTTTCTCAATAGCCCCACACCATTGCATCTTGGGAAAGATTTGAATCTTGTTTCCTTGAGAAATTTGGAGACAACAAATCTCCTTAAGTCCTAGTCATGGAACTTTCTAGTTTGAAGATGAAACCCAAGGAAAAAATAAAATACTTTAATCAAAGGTTCCTAACATTAAAGAATCGAATCCCCACAGATTCAATGCTTACTGAAAATCTTATTGTCGCATACGACATGAAATCCCTACACCAAAACATTACAATATGGGTTAAAAGGTATAAGAAAGCAACCTTATTAGAATCCTTTGAGGAGGCAAGCCAAATCAAGAAGGATATTCTCAGCCTAAAAGACAATATCTCTAACGAAGGAGAAACTACCTCATCCTCCAATAAGAAAAATGAAATTCTTCCTAGACCTCCCCAAAACAAAACTCAATCAGATGATTCTGATTTTGAAAACTTACAAAAGGTTGTTCAGAAATTGTCAAATCAAGTAATGGATTTGAGAAGGTCAGTTGAAGAATCTTCTTCAAGCAAAGGGCCTTACAAACCCCCTTTTAGAAATCATTTTCCCACAAACCGGCCTAACTCAAGTTCTGAAGGCCTAAACCTTGAAAGCTTATAGTTTGCTATCCAGACGATTCTGGAAGCACATGATAACTTAGTTCCTCCCGAGATTCCTGAAGACGTGGCTGAACAAGAAGTAGTGGAAGAGGATGAACCCTCTCCCAACATTTTCGGGCACTTTTCGAATAGCATTTTTCAAGCTAATTTCGAAACAGTGCATCCTTACAATACTAGAAGTAAAACAGTGAATAAATATTCTTCTGAGATTGGCATTAATGCACCTCAAAAATAGCCTAAACCAATTGAAACGAAACAAAATTCAGCAACTCCAAGTTTAGAGTATGATTTGATTGAAGATCTAAAAAAACTTAGAGCTAATATTTCTGTGTATGAATTGTTGAAATTTTCTTTTCTTCTGCAAAAGATGTTGCAGAACATTGTAGAAAACAACAAAAACAACAGTTTGATCAACGATAAAGTTGCAGAAAACAAATCCAAATCAGCCCAAAAAGTTTCCGCTAAAACAACACTAGACCTCGCTGATAAACGAGATCTTGTTGTAAAAAGCATGACAAATGTAGATAAAATAGTTCCAGGGGTTGCAACTAAAAAAAAACAAACTTCTAATGTTAATACTCGCAGAAATGTCCCACCTTTTTTATTGACTTTTGAAATTTTCAATAGGAATGTACATAATTGTATGGTAGATTCAGGTGCATCGTCAAACGTAATGCCTTGGTATGTCTATCAAAAGATCAGTGCTGAAGTTCAACCTTCCAGTCTTAAGATTATTCAGCTTGATCAGACCAGTGTTAAAGTAATAGGTGAATTAAAAGATGTACTTATTAGATTGTCTTCTAATCCTAAAGTCCATTAGATCATTGATATTATTTTCATTGATATCCCTGAAGTATATGGCATGTTTCTAAGTAGAGATTGGTCCGAACAGCTACATGGTTATTTTGCGACAGATTGGTCTCACTTGTGGCTACCCGAGAATGGAAAGCCTAACAAAATCAAGGTCAATCGTGAGCGTTATCTTAAGCTTACGGTAACCGATTTAAATGACCCTAATGAACCATTTACTGCTTCTTCCAATTCACCCGAAGCGCAGGGAATGAACACCTTTTTCGAAAATTTCATCGTCGAAACTTCCACCATTACTGATTCTGAACAGTAGTCCAAAATTCTGACATGCACGCAGTCAACAGCCTAAGGAAGGAGCCGATGCAGGATGTGTAATCATTCACTTTTAATGCTTTGGTCCTAGCTTGTACTAAACGTAAAGGTGGTGATACGATTTGTAGTTGATCATCATTTCCAAGACTTCTCTTGGGCTTCGCAAACCCTCTTCACATGCTTTGAATTAATCACCCATCTAATCATTATGAGTCTGTGTTCATACACCATTCACTATTGGAATTTGTTGGGCTCGAGGTTATGGCCATGGACTGTCTCGCAAACCCTCTCTGTGTGTTGTGTATGATTCGTTACCCTTTCATCCATTATGGCTCATGTTGTGAGAGTTGAGCCAAACGACATTCAAACTCTGCTTTTATATGATGACGCCAGAGAAGATTTAGAGAGAAGTGGCTAGCTCGTTTTCATTAGGAAGTTTCAAGGTTTCAATTTACAAGTTGCCCAGGAATTCGCTTTCTCCTTTGGAGGGTGTAGATCAAAAGTAGGTGATGTCCAGCTTGAGATTATAGAGGATTTCCTAAGTAAAGATACAGGGCTACCTGCAACTGGTCAAAAGTGGTTTAAAAATGCGAAAGTGGAAGAAGTTCCCTGGAGCCTACTATTTACATCTCAGAAAATCAAGGGATGCGAAAAAGGTATGCCCATTTCCACTTTGAAAGCTCGCTGGCATGATTTACTCGTTGTATTAAAGCAATTCGTCACCTGTGAGGGACATTTTGGACTGGTGTTTTTGTACCACCTGCGTTTGTTTATGGTTTTTATGGGTTTCCCCTTGAACATGCCGTATTATTTACTCAGGAGTCTTTACAAAATGGGTAAAAGATATAGGAAGCAGCGAGCTGACTCTAGCTTATTCCATCATGGCCTAGTCAAGATCTTACTTGTACACCAGTTAGAATTGCAGAGTGACAGTTGGGACTCGTTTGTAGTGAGAAATGGTTTCTCTGATCCAAATGTCGATGAGGTTGATAAACGCATGGTTGAAGAAACCCTAACCTACCCTACAACGCCCCTCTCACCCGTCCAACCATGTGTCTCAACCTCCTACAGTGAACCCTTGATCAATCCGAAGGATATTCAATCGGTCTGTGAACAGGTTATACATCCAAATGACTATGTTAAAAATGTAAAGAAACCTACAGGAAAGAGATCTAAGAGTAATATTCATATCAATTTTAAAAACAAAACAGCTGGCAGACTAATTTCGAGGAGTCTTCGAAATAAGTCGAATTCCCATGCAAACGCGATTAGCATGATTGAAGTTAGTGGGAGCTATGACTCTAAAATCGACAGATTCCTCACAGAGGAAGACCCTTCGTCATTCGAGCCATACCTAGATCGGCCCTATAACTTCGTTGACAATTTACCTCCCTGCTTAAAAAATAATCCAGATTTTCCTAGTGTCAAGTTATGCAATGGATCTGCTATCTGTATGGAAGGCGCTCCGGTCCATAATCGTGTTTTTTTTGTTGCAACCGCCACACAGTCAAGGTCTGAGATCTATCTATCATGGATTGACAGATATTATACTGATATCCCAATTCTACAGTCTCGGGTTAAGGCTTTAAAAGATCAGATAGATGTTTTAAAAAATGAAAACCACAGACTTGAATCTATCATCCAAGGAAAAGAAAAACGTATGAAGACTACAGGTCATGTGATATTCAAAAACGTTGAGGTAGCGACAGCCATTGTAAATTCCAAGGTTTCCTAATATGTTTTGATTTCATGGTTTGAGGTATGATTCTTAAATTAGTATCATGTTTGATTTTGTTCTTAAATTAGATTATCTTGTTTATAAACTACATTTTATTATTAGATTAGTTTGTTTTATTCATTTAATAAAATGAGATTTCATTTACTAAGATAACTAGCTATAGAATCACAAGATTCTGTAGCCAGTTATGTTAATTTGAATTGTGTGAATTAATGGTTAGAAATGTAGCTAAAATCTTTATATTTTCCTCTTTTCTTTTAGGATATTCAGG
This sequence comes from Picea mariana, assembly GCA_032191745.1. Classification (NCBI taxonomy): domain Eukaryota; kingdom Viridiplantae; phylum Streptophyta; class Pinopsida; order Pinales; family Pinaceae; genus Picea; species Picea mariana. Next base: position 45,409 of record JASDQU010736760.1, on the reverse strand, counting down.
AATCCATGATTACAAATTCGTCTAAGGCATCCTTGAGACCTTATAGTCCTATCTTCAATGCATTTTGTATGAACAGAAATGAACTATTGTTAGTTTTGGAGGATTAGTTAGTATCAAGGTGGTTGCATCCCCCTTTATTTTTGAAAGAAATATTTGATCTCAGGAATAGAAATAGTTATCTTTTCTGAGGTCTTTATAAACTCATCATTTTGTACTCAAAAGCATCTTGGCCTGAGGCTGGTTGTGAAGGATTTATATTCGAGTTTGGACTTAACAAATGTTTACTTTATGCTTTATCCATCTGTGAATTTTGTTGTTGTCTATATCTTGTTTATCTTGATGATTGGGTGAATAATGATAGCTTTCGTCTTCTCAGTTTATTTGGTTGTTGAGATAATCTTTCTTTTATAGTTCAGGATTTCATGCTTCAGTTTTATAAAAGTAATTGATTACCCAATTCATAGTATGAGGTTTACCTCAAGCATGTCAATTGAGTAAATGCAAGTTGTAATTGTAGGATTTACCTTATGCGTTATTGCTAGCAGTCTATCATGTCACTGTAATCATTTTGTGTTGTAATGTTTATCAATCAAATACACCAGTCAAAACACAGTTAAATGGTTGTCCCAAGCAGTGTGAAGACCCACAACAGATTTCTCTCGTGGATGKACTGGTGTACGATTTACTCTAACARTTGGATGCATACTCTTCGAAGTGATTGATAGGTTMGTCCGTTCTTCTTTTTATTATTTGCTTGTTTGTAATCTAAATCATTATATGTAATAGAATTCTTACCATTGTAGTTTTATATTTGATCGTAGAGGTGTATGTAGATTAAATGATTTAAAACAAAACAAAAAAGAGATAGTGTATTCTGTTTTCTATTTTTATTTCTATCAAAAGAACCATTATACATTCGATTTTTTATGAGTTCAGATTAAAACTCATTATCTGTACAGTTTGTATATATAAATTAGATAAGACAAACCTAGCATATAAATATCGTTTAAACTGTATGTATGTATATATATATATAGATAGATAGATAGATAGATAGATAGATAGATAGATAGATAGATAGATAGATAGATGTACATACATACTTTAGTGATTAGTAATTAATGCGTTAATTTCATTTTCTTTATTTATTTTTCATTTCCTTTAGGATTTTAGATTGGCCAACGAAGCCATTAAACCCATCAGAGTGAATTAATCCAAACAGCTTGGGTTAATTAGACAACCCCAGACCGGATTCACTCTTCCAGTTGACGAGTGGTCATTTTTTCCCGTCAGCAGAAGCATATTAAGTTGTTTTTTTGCATTGGTTGTGCATTATTGGAAAATTCCATGGATGCAATGGTCTTTTGCACAACCACTTGGTGAATGGTTAACAAAAGGAATTTACATGTCTAGCTAATAAGTTTACAACACAACTTAGTTGATATGTGATTTAGTGGGATTTTGTTCCATGACATGCATCTCTTAGCATGTAATGCGACTAGGAGAGTACCTATAATAGATTCTTGTCATGATCCCATCTATGACAAGCCCGTGTTCCTCATTGTGTTCAACACAACTATGAATCACACACAATATTCGATGATTCATTGAATCTTCATCAGTGAATCCTTGATGTGGAACCTCTAACATATCAACATGCATACAATTCTGCTTCATCGAAACTAGATTCTCAAGCATAGTCAACAAAATATTGCAATTGAGACTCTCAACATACCAACAATTCAAGGTGTTCTAAGTTGATAAACTTAGTGTCAACTTCAGAGGTCAACTTGGAAATCATACCAAATGTTTCATGCATTCATACAAAATTTGTAACTCAATATTTGTTCCTTATTAGTGGCATCCTTATATATATAAATACGTAAGCATCTCATATGTAAAGGATCATATGAAATTTTATAGTGATTGACAACAAGATCGAGTTATCACACAATTTTCCTCATTGTTCTAAACAATAATGATTCTCTACATCACTATAATCTTTTCCATTCTTTGTAGCTCATTATTTTTTACCAAAAACCTAGGTACATTTGAGTCAATCCTATGTGATGATCTAGTTATTTTCTTTCATTTTTGTTGTCTCTCTAATTTCATCTTTTGATTTGGTTATGCCATTATGTCACACTTRACACCAAGTAATACTTAGTGTGCTCAATCTCTAAAGAAAAACTTCTRAATTCCATATTTTTTTTTCTTGGTCACATTATTATTCACAACAACATACTAGCCTAATATGATTATCCACAAAGACTAGCTTAATTGTAACCCACTACAACACGACATAAGTAGYGACATTACTAGATTTKCCACAAGTTAAAGGTATTGTGTGCCTAKAGTGACCAATCCCACATTGGGTTTGAATAATTGGTATCAAAACTSTAAAATGGTTGCAAAGTTCTCTAAATGTGATTGGTGCATCCAAATMTGACAACTGAAGTGTTCATCAATATCCAAGTCCATGGGACCTTTTCTACTCATTGGCATCAAGAATCAATCCTAACATATTAACAAAATATTTGGTGATTGTCTTTTCGAAGACTTTTTCTAGGATATAGTTTTGTGCGACACTTTCAAGAATTGTAAATTGTTGTAGGAAATGAATCCCTATCTACACACACTTAGAGCATCAAAGGAAAAAGGGCATTCCTACTCCACCTATATGTAATTTCCTATTATTAACATCTCCAAATATGACAACAKGAAATTCCATTACCTCTATTATRCTAAATGTTAGTGATATGCAATACATGGTTGCAGAATCTCTTCATAAGCAACATGAAGAAATATTGAAYCCWTTTACAAATTTTCCCAAGAGAATAATGCCTTGAACCACCCTAAATGCATATATCCATTGATAGGGATCATTTGGTGGTCAAAACCCCTTCAAGATAAATATTAAACACACCATTCCATTGATTGAAGGGAAGACAATGCTAAAACACCCAATGATTAGTTTAGTTACCTGCATGGATACTTTGATGTAGATGACCTTGATAATGCAAAGAAAATCATGCTGCAACCCCCAAAATCTAGTGGGAAGCCCAATATCTTCAATGTGAGGGGCGTGGTGAGTCTATTACTATGTGGGGAAACTTCATAAAGGTGATGCATGACAAGTACTATCCATTGAAATAATGAGAGGACCAATACATGAAGTGGCACCAACTCTGATAATGTCATGGCTAGTCATTAACGAGTACACATATGCATTACATGCTCTCATGGATTATTTATTCATCAAAGAGGAGGAGACAAATATAGTATTCAAGTATTGAAGCAATTTTCACTAGTGTATCGACTAAAATTTGGTGTTCCTAATTATGAAGACACTAATATACACACATTTTTTCCAAACAAATAGTGCAGATGCACAAATCCAAGTAGTGCATCAACTATTCTAATAGTTACTATGGTCAACAATGTGACACCACCAAGCATGAAAAGAAATTTCAAGAAAATCAAGCTCGACGTAGTCCAAACAACATTACACAATCTAAGAAATCTTCCATGCCAACTGAGTAAGGCCAGATAAGTAAGAACCAATAGAAGAAGCAGAAAGTATAAGATAACAAGGATTGGTGTCTACAAAAAATGTGTTTAATGCAAGTCATTGATTCCACTACACATAATTACAATAAGGGTTTGCAAATTACCACATATGCGTCTGAATCCTCTAGAATTTTTGTCCTAAAAGAATACATAGAATTGACTCCCTCATCAAGCGGGGTTGAATTGGAGAAAAAGAAAAATCCATTATTCGATGGTTGCATATAGATACATCAACAACCTCTCCACTTCATCATTGACAAAGGAAGTCAGAAGAATTTGATTTATGAAACCATTGTATGACTCAAATGAGAAACCAAACTCCACCCACAACCTTACAATGTCCAATGGATCTAGTGTGGAAAGGAGATTTACATTATTAGGCAATGCATAGTACACTATATATCCCTAGAAGAATGAAGTAATGTGTGATGTCACATCCCTAGAGATATGTGACATGTTGTTTGGTTAGCCTTCCATGTCAGAGAATCGTAGAGTTTATGTGTTGCAACCTCAAATCATCATTCTCAGAATCAAAGGGATATTTTTTTGTGTTCTAGAGGTAAAGCCTAAACTACATATGTCTTTGATTTCAGTGAAGCAATGTCGTAAATTGAAAAATCACAGACACAAAATTCCTTCTAATCATTGGTCGAGCGATTGTCACACATAAGACCATTGTGTTTGTCCAAGTATCATTCATCACATAGTGGAATTATTTTAGATTTATGAAGGACCATACTAATGTTTGGAAGTAGTATTGTGTAGTTATCACTTAATGCAAGATCATGTACCTTTTTCTCATGTGCCCTTACCACTCGTTTCAATGAGGAATGGCCCAACCAACATGCTCAAGAACCATATGGTTTTTCCTTACATATGTTTAAGCTATCCATGCCTATGGTGTCCCTAGATCCAGGTAGCCTACGTAGGAACGTTATTACTAGCAATGTATTCCCATCATCTCGCTATTGTTGAAATATTGTAACTTCGAAGAACATTCTACCTAAAAAGGAGTGTTGAATAATATTATTATACTATACTTTTTAATTAGGCCCTATTTTTCCTTTGTAAAATTCGACCTTTTTGTGCCTTGACAATTACATGTAAATTAATAGGGTAAAGTGACAGGTCAACCCAGACCTAATTTTAGGCTGGCCAGACCACTATTTATAAGGGAGGCCAGCACCTCATTTGTTCACTTACTCATGAGCTCTGCAACAAGAGGAAAAAGTGTGCAAGTCTTGGAGGAAAAGTTGTTGCAACTAGGGGTGACGTCAAGTAGGGTTTTGGTCTATCTCTAGGTATCTCTTGGTTAAGGGATGTGCTACTCTTTCCTAGTGAAGGAGTAGAAGAGGATCTTCTACATTGTTTTTGGTCTATCTATATTGAGGAAGTTTTTGTTGGGTTTTCTTCCCCATGAGGGTTTCCCAGGATAATTTGTGTGTCTCTATTGTTTTTGTGATTGCCTCTCTTTCAGTGATCCTATTTATGCATCTAATGTGCTAAATGAATATAATAATAAAGAAGAATCATAACTGGTAGTTGTATAAGTAAAACATCAACATGGTATTAGAGCAGGACTGAAAGAGATCGAATCACAGTTTATAAGAAGTGACTAGCCTCAACGCACCCTCTCCAAAATCCAGTTTTTCAGTATTGCAGTTGTTGCAGAATTAGGATTTTTACATAAACCCTAAGTGTGACATTTCCCCTATTTAATGAGGACATTGGGAGAAGTAACCACATATAGGATCTCACCCTAGGAGGGTGCATCTAGTCCTTGGATCAGAATTCCTAAATTTGAAGTTTGAAAAATTACGATTTCCTCATAAAACCTTAAGTTGCAGTTGCAGTTGGAGTTGAAGTACCAGTTGCAGTTGTAGTTGAAGTACCAGTTGCAGTTGTAGTTGCAGTTACAATATCAGTTGCAGTTGCAGTATCAGTTGCAGTTGTAGTGTAAGTTCCTTGATGTCAGTTGCAACACCAGTTGTAGTGCCAACACCAGTTGTAGTGCCAACACCAGTTGCAATACCAGTTGCAGTGAAAGTTTTTGTGAAGTGTTGGAACTTATTTTTTTTATCCTAGTGCTCCTTACCCTAGAAAATCTCCAGCTAACTTTAAGTTACACGTTGAAGAACCTTTGAAATTTTAAAGGTTTGTTATTTATTGTCAGTGTTGTCGGATGGTGCCACTACCTGTCGATATTTTCAGAGGTATGTACTTACATATGTTTGAATTGTATCATTATTTTTAAAGGGTATTTGCAAGAGAAAGGATCTTTTGTCTAAACAACAATCATATATCAAACACATTCATAGGAACAATGCACCTTAGGTTTTATCAATTTAATATGCCTTTATTTGTTATGATATTTTGAACATCTAGATTGTATTTTGATCTGTTGAAGTTATGACTATCATACTAACCATTGGTCAAAATTAAAGTCAAAAGTATCAAATTGATTAAGGTTGAGATTATAGAGTTTATTATCTAACTCAAATTTCTATCAAGAAAGCATATTATCTTAGTACATAGGACAATTTTAAGAGAATACGTGTCATCTTGAGTGAAGGAGACTCAGAAGAAAAGCAACAACACTCATTCTTGAGGACAAGACTCCAGGTTCCAAGTTTGATTGATTAAATTGATAAGATTCAAATTTACACATATCAAGTTTGATAACTGGTAAACACTATAGTTGTGATAGAAATCTTTGAAAATTTGTATTATTGAATACTTGGTAGCATGTGAACATTATTGAGATAAATGCTTACAGTAATCATTTACTAGATATAAATAACATCTCCTCTAGGAGAAACTTATTGTTTTGTTTCTAGGTTACCATGGAGGAATAATTGATCACAACACGAGAAGAGTGTTGCTCTCATTTCTTACTTTTGACTCTTGTTCCAAGAAGGTCACAAGTGATATCTCTGAAAACGCTATTGTGACGATTTCTCTCTCTATTTTGTTTATTATTATTATTAAGAGTATTATTTTTTTCTATTGTTTCTCCCTTGTTTTTCTTGTTTTGAGAAGGTCACAGGTGATAACCCTAAAGGGAGCTATAGTGACGGCTACTTGAGGGAACATATTAGATGAGACATGGAGCAGACTATCCAAGTTGTATACATGACCATATACATACATGTACTGAAGAAGAATAAGAAGCTAATTTTGCTAGATATACAACATCTCATATGAAGACAGAACATGAGGAGAAGAAGGCTCCAAAGATAACAAAACAATCCCTCTAGTGCAATTGATCACTCTTCATATCATCAGGAAGAGTTAGTAGAGCCAAAAGGGCCTACCCAGAATCAATGTAGTAACCAAGAAGAGACCATCATGGTCCCATGACACTTTGCAGTACGCAAAGCCATATAGCATCAATGTTCCATATCAGAGGGAGCATATGGCTCCGAAGATTATATAGACTCATAGGGAGTCAAGATTCAAAGGGATCATGGAGACTCTAAGTGATATTGATATCAAAGAGGATCAGATGGGAAAAAGAGACGTCTTCCATGATGGACATATAGATTCCATGAGTTGAGAAGACTAGATCGTAGCTTCAGAGACTTATAGGAGATGTAAAATCCCTAGGAAGGTTCCATTGTTTTAGTTACAGAGGAGGAAGCCAGTCGGAAGGACTGGGATATGGAATTTTCCTTGAGACTAGAAAGGAATTCAGTGGTGACTTACAAGATTGATCTAACAGATCAAGCATGTTGCAGATAACAATATAAAGATGTACAAAGCCCAATCTGTATCCATAGGATTCT
>JASDQU010736760.1:9550-26809 GCA_032191745.1 Picea mariana | reverse complement strand
TTTATGAGGGAAATGTATTGCGGCTATGTAGGAGAGTGAATATTGTATTCTGTGAGAGGAGACTGTGAGAGAAAGAAGAGGAAGTTACAACGGGTTTTGCTGTAGGTTGCATCCCTTCATTTGTTGGATAATAATAAAGGAAGGACCTGGCAATTTCTCTGGTGGACGTAGCCCACACTGGGTGAACCACATAAATCTGTGTCTCTATTGTATTGTGTGTCTTCTGTGTTTTTGTTTCTGCATTTATTTTATTTTATTGCTCCGCGGTCCTGTTTTTCTAACACATACGACAAACAATGTTCCAGATGTTGATGACGTTGTCTCCTCCTCCTAATGTTGTATTGAGTCCATTTAGTTGTTAATGATTCCATCCGTAGAATACATTTCTTGTTAATAGGGAGTGTTGAAATATTGTAACTTCGAAGAATATTCTACCTAAAAGGGAATTTTGAATAATATTATTATATTATATGTATTAATTAGGCCCTGTTGTGCCTAATTAGTACATATAGGAGAAGCTTCTACAACTGGGGGTGATATCAAGGAGGGTTTTGGTCTATATCTAGGTATCTCTTGGTTAAGTGGTGTGCTACTCTTTCCTAGTGAAGGAGTAGAAGATGATCTTCTGATTTGTTTTTGGTCTATCTATATTGAGGAAGTTTTTTGGGGGTTTTCTTCCCCATGAGGGTTTCCCATGATAATTTGTGTGCCTCTATTATTTATGTGATTGCCTCTCTTACAATGATCTTATTTATGTATCTAATGTGCTAAATGATTATAATAATAAAGACGAACCGTAATTGCTAGCTATATAAGTAAAACATCAACAACTATTAGGATGGTCACACACTCATTGACGAGATGGACTTTCCTTTTCTTCACACCCAACACACAACCCTCTCATTAGGTTGCACATTTGATTATGTTTTTAAAGTCCCTTGAAAATTATATTATTGGCATCATCATATACATCAAATAGGATGAAAACCTTGAATTCATGCACACATTGTGACATAATGTAGCCCCCCTTTGAGATTTTCTTTAGATTCCAACTGAAAACACTTATGGGCATTATTATTCAACTCCTATTATTCAAAACACTTATATTTATACATAGAAAGAAGCCTGAAAAGGATACCTCCTTCATTGAGCATATCCAAAATGCTCAATGCCAAGTTGAAGAAATTTTGTAGCATGCTTCCACCAAGAACAAATTGCAAATAAAAAGCAATTTTTCCCCCAACTACTCATGAGTTTCTCCCTAAAACAAATAATCAAGATTGATTGAAATAACCATGATTTTTGGAAACAATTACAAGTCGATGGGAAATAATTGATTATTTGTGGAAAAGCACCAATAAAGGGATAAAATCTTATTTTTTTGAGGTTATTGTTTTTTTAGGGGTTTGGGTTGAGAGATAAGGAGCTAGAGAGAGTGAAGCATCAATTTGGAGAGATCCAAAGCATCGATTTCACCACCATCAATTTTTTTCTTAGAGTGAGGAAGGGATTGATTGTTTCCCACGGTTTGCAGAGTGCATAATACTTGTCTCTTGTTATAATTTATTCATGCATTACAAATTGATGTTAGAAATTCATAGGTCTAGTTTTTCTCTAACATTTTTTTATGTTCATTTATTTTTTTTATTTTACCCTAGATTTGAAGTTTGAAGTTAGCCATTTCCTTGTCAATATGTTGAAGGCTTTGGACCCATTTTAGCAGTATGGTGAACCTAGGGGTGGGATAAATAGAATGAAATTGAGTTGTAAGCTATGTGGAACAAGTACAAAGTGGAGGTATTTACCACTTGAAATACCATTTGAAAAACTTCCAGGGCATGATGTTGTTGGTTGTGACAAAGCCTCCCCAAAAATCACTTGAGTTACTCATGAGACTCTTCATGAGTTGGATAGAAACAAGACCAAGGCAATGGTTCAAAAACTTGAAATTGTTGTTGGAGGAATAATTAGATCCTCCAAAACCACAGGAATATATGGGATTGGGGATAGTGAGAGGTGTTAATTTTAGAGAAGCTATTAAGTTTATTTTCAATCTACTAGAAAATAATAGCATATGCATGATCACTAAGAGAAACACAATTACAAGATACACAACATTTATCCTAGGAAACCCTCATGGGTGAGAAAACCCAACAAAAACTTCCTTAATATAGATAGTCAATACAATGCCAAGACAATAAACCAAAACACTAGAGAATATCCAACACTAAGCAACGTGCATCTCTCTTCCTTCTTCTGGCATCTGGGAACTGTAGCTTCCCTCAAACTTGTGCACTAGATGAGTGAGCTGAGTGAGTGAGCTAATGAGGCACTATCCTTTCTTATTTATACTGGCTGGCGGGCACTAAGGAGGTGTCTCTCCACTATGAAGGGACAACCTCTTCACTTAGTGGCTAAAACCACTTTAATTAGGCATAGGGTCTAACTTCTTAATTAGCATGATATAATTAGGGTTTGACCAATCAAAAAAGTGGTATTTGGTCATTTACAAAGCACGATACGATCAATTCACAAAAGGGGATTGATCTAATTAATAATGACTCAATAATAAATAGAATACTCTTTGCAGTTACAATATTTCAACACTCCCCCTTAACAAGAAGGCTATTCTACAATATCATCAAGAGAGAGAGAGAGGGCAACAAAATCAACAACATATGGAACACTGACTGGTATATCTATAAATCATCAGAATTTTTTCTCATCATCAATATCATCATCCACAACAAGGAGCTGGAATGGCACCATCATCATCTGCATCAACATCAATTAGTATAATAACACTAATATATCATCATCATCAATAACAACATGAGGTTGATACAACACCAACAACAACATCATCATGACAACACAAAGGTTGAATCAACAACAACATCACAGCACGAAGGTTGGAGCAACAACATCATCATCATCATCATGGGGTAACAGAATGAGGTAGGTGTTACAAAATTTTGTGGTACTCTGACAATCCCTAAGGAGCTTCCCAAGAATCATAAAATTCCCTAGGATATAAAATCCTAATAGAGCTACCACGTGGTACTCTGACAGACCGTCCTTATCGGACCTTCAGGACCTGCCCAAGAATTATAAGATTCCCTAGGATTATAAAAATCTTAACGAAGCTACCACTATTGACCACATATACCATATACATGCATAGGTACTCTGACAGACCGTCCTTACCGGACCTTCGGGATCTGTCCAGGGATGATCTGTCCCCTAGGATATAAAATCCTAACTGAGCTACCTACTATTGTTCAGGATACCATAGTATCATCAACATCACTCCCCCTTTCAAGGGAGGTTTTTTTAGACTACACCAAGCTTGTCTCTAAAGTTCTAAAACTTTACACGAGACAGAGGATTGGTAAACACACCTGCAACCTGCTCATCTGTGCCAACATATTGGAGCTTTATGGCTCCCCTCTGCACCATATCATGCCTGTAGTGATCCTAGATTTCTATGTGCTTTGACTTGTCATGAACACATGGTTCTTTGTCATCTTTATGCATCTCTGTTTATCACATAGAATCACGATTGCTTCCATCTCCATATCAAATAGACATGTCAACAACTTTTGTAGCCATATGGATTCACAACTAGTGGAACATGCAGCAATATATTCCGCTTTTGTTGTGTTGAGAGCAATACTAGATTGCTTCCTACTCTGCCATGAAGTCATGGATGACCCCAGACTAAAACAAAATATTGAAGTGCTCTTTTTGTCATAAACACTTCCAGCCCAATCTGAATCGATATAACCAATTAGTCTGAAATATTGATCTCCATTGTAGCAGAGACCGAATTCCAATGTACCCTTAAGGTATCTCATCACATGTTTTACGAAAACAAGGTGAACACGTCTGGGCTCTACCATATATTGACTCAAGGTTTTCACAAAAAAACATATATCTGGCCTGGTGTTCATCAAATACATCAACAATCCAATGATCTGCCTATACAACATAGCATCAACCAATTATGACAAAGCATCAACTAGGAGCTTCAATTTTGTTTCCATGGGTGTATTCATAGGTTTACATTCCAACATATGAAACCTCTTCAGTATTTCAACTACATACTACCCTTGGTTAAGGAAGATATTCTCTGGGCTCTGACAAACCTCTAGACCTAATAAATAGTGCATTAGGCCTAGTTCCTTCATCTCAAATTCTGCAACAAGCTTCTTCTTACAATCAATGATGAGCTTATCTTCTTCAAACAAGAATAAGTTGTCCACATACAACAACAATATAACTGGCTCATCATACATAACCATGAAGTAAAGGTTAGATTCAACTTTACTCTTGGTAAAGCCCAAGCTCGTCAGGAAACTTTCAATTCTTCCATACCAAGCTCTAGAAGATTACTTCAATCCGTATAGAGCCTTCTTCAACCTGTAGACATCAGTATTTATGTCTTCAACTTCAAACCCTTTGGGTTGTTCTATATACACTTGTTCTTCAATGGCACCATTCAAGAAGGTTGTTTTCACATCCATCTGGTGTAACTTCCACTTCATCTTAGCTGCAAGGGCTATGATGGTCCTAAAAGAAGTGTATCTAGCTACATGAGAAAACGTCTCTTCATAATCAATGCCTTCCTTTTGAGAAAATCCACGAGCCACAAACCTTTCTTTATATTTCTCAATACTTCCATCTGCAACATGTTTTATCTTATATATCCATTTGGAAGATACCACATTGTTTATCTTTAGTCTGGGAACTATTTCCCACACATCATTCTTTATAATGGATTGGTATTCTTATTTCATGGCATATGCCCATTCTTTCTTCTGAATGGCTTCTTCAAAGCAAGTAGGCTCATTCTCTATGAGATCACACATCAAAGCTATATAACTGGAGAATGGCTTAGGTTTCTTGACTTTTCTCATGATTCCTGGCATCATAATTCTCTCCATCTTGAATTAGTTCCCTTCTCCAAGTTGGATTTCTCTTGTGAGAGATCGCCATTTGGGGATTTTCTTGAGGTTCTATCATGTCATGATCTTCTAGAATCTCCTCATCAGGGGAAATTGTGACTTCCCTTACTAGTTCTGCAACTCTGGGAGCTACAGATTCTTCTTCATATACTTCTTCAAGATTGAATCTCCTTGATTTCTTTAGTGTTGCATATTCATCCAAGGTTACATCTCTATTGATCTCAATATGATGGTAACCTGGTATGTAAATTCTAAAGGCCTTAGAGACCACACATTATTCAACAAATATTCCCTTCTTTCCTGAAGGGTCCATCTTGGTTCTCTTTTCTTTCAGAATGTGTACAAACACTGGACAACAAAATATTATGAGATGGCTTACTTCTGGCTTCTTTCCAGAGAACATTTCTTCAGGGTTTTTGAACCCAAGTGCACTATGGGATAATTTGTTTTGTACATACATTGTTGTTCTTGCTTATTTTTCCCATAAGTGCATTGGAATATCATGATCATGGATCATGATCTTCATTGCTTCCATTATAGTTATGTTCTTTCTTTCTACTACACCGTTTTGTTGAGGATTGTAGGGAGTGGTGAGCTCCCTCTTAATCCTGACATATTTGCAAAATATTACAAACTCTTTTGAGGTGTATTCTCCTCCATTATCTGACCTGAGTATCTTGATTATTCTTTCTGAGAGATTTTCTATCAAGGATTTGAATTCCTTAAATTTCCCAAGCACTTCATTTTTTGATTTCAACAAGTAAACCCAAGTCTTGCGAGGATAGTCATCAAGAAATGATACATAGTATACATACCCACTAAGAGAGGTGGATGGCATTGGGCCACATACATTTGAGTGGAAGAGCTCCAAGAGTCCTACTTTACTATCGCTCTTCAGGAAAGTATTCTTGATGTTATTTCCTTGTGCACATCCCTTGCACACACCTTCATGGCCAACCTTGAAATCTGGTAGATCTATAACTGCCTTGCTTACATATGGTAATGCCTTGTAGTTGATGTGAGCTAGTATTCTATGCCAAAGTTCACATGGACTCTCAGTGGAGTGAATCAAGGTTGCATCTGAGTGACCTTTTAATTTGTACAGGCCACCTTCTTTTGTTCCAATAACAATTGCATATTCTATGGTTTTTCCTTTAGGCCACATAAGGACTTCTCCATCTATGAATGAAACCTTGAAATCTTTCTTATCTAAAGTTGATATAGAAAGAAAATTCTTCGTCAAACCTGGTACATATAGTACATCCTTCATCTGCATTAGGGTCCCTGAATCAAGTTTGTAATTGGACTCTCCCACTCCTTTGATGGGGTACTGGTAATCATCCCCAAGTGTAACTTTTTGGGGAAATTTTTTTTATGTAAAACTAGAGAGAATGTATCTCTAACTTGTCATGTGCTTGGAAGCACAACTATATATGAGGAAAGTGTCCTCCCCAGGTGACATTGATTCTGTGAGGACAGAGATTAGGACATAGTCTTCAATCTTTTCTTTAATCATCTTTGTGGGTGGCTCTTCATCTTCAACTGTGTGGGCATGGTGCCTTTTGTTTCTCTTCTTGTATTCTTCTCTTCTAGCTATACAATTCTTAGCAATATGTCCCATCTTGTCACAATGGTAACATTGATAAGATGAGAAATATTTTTCTCTTCTTTGACCTTTCTGAAACTTCTGGAATCTCCTTGGAGGGTGAGATTCTTTATGGATGAATTTATTTGGGGAGTGAGACTCCTTATGTAGGTGGGTCTCCTTATTGAAGTGAGGCCTTCTCTTTCCTCCTTTAGTATGAGCAGCTAGAGCTTGATCTTCATCCCTTAATAGTACAATTTCTTGGTTAATTACTCTTGCTTCTTCTTGAACACATTCTTCCCAAAGACTGTCAAATTGTAGTTTTTCCTTTCTGGCAAAAATGGTTTGGATGAATGCATACCAAGGTATTGTGATACCATTAAGAGTTTTCATTATGAGTTCATATTCATCCACGGTATCTCCAATTGCTTCTAGTTGCTCCTTGAATTGAGAGATTCTAGAGAAATATTCATGAATTGTTTCTCCTTTCTCCAGCTTTGTATTCTTGAGTTGATTTCTCAAGTTCATCTTCCGGTTAATGTATCTTCCTTCATACAATATGGTTAGGGAATCAAACATTTATTTTGGGGTATTATTAGATGCCACTTGGGGGATCAAGTGATCTTGATAGAGTCTGCAATGATTATTTTGGCCCTAACCATGTCCTTCGGGTACCTTGCTTTAGCTGTAACATCTGTGGGCTCTGGTACATTTCTTTGATGAATCTTTTTAGGTCATTCTCTTCAAGAATGAGTGCAATCGTAGACATCTTGACCTGGAGCTGGGAAAATGACCAAAAAATGAAAGTGCTCAGAATTTAGATTTGAACTTACCAGGAGGTGCACTTGGCTGAGGCGAGTAGCCTGGTGCAATTATTTTTCTGAAAACCCAAATTTTACCCCTTGAAACTGAGCTTGCGTAAATCTGGACTGGTACTTCTGGTACTGGTTCTGGTTTCCTGGTTTCCTGGTTTTCTGGTACCAGTGAAAACTAGGGTTTCCCTTTACGGGATTTTTTTCCACTGAAAATGTGTGCTCAAGCTGCAATGAGTTCACTAGGCTACGATGCACTTCCCTAGAAGTTTTTAAGGTTGAAATTCCTCTTCAGCAAAAAGCTTTAATTTTCTTGACAACAGTGACATTTTTGCTTATCCACTGAACGATGCTCTCTTCATATTAGCTCTGATACCATGTTAATTTTAGATTAGCTATTAAGTTTCTTTTCAGTTTACTAGACAATAATAGCATATGCGGGATCACTGAGAGAAACACAATCACAATATACACAACATTTATCCTAGGAAACCCTCATGGGGGAGAAAACCCAGCAAAAACTTCCTTAATATAGATAGTCAATACAATGCCAAGACAATAAACCAAAACACTAGAGAATATCCAACACTGAGCAATGTGCCTCTCTCTTCCTTCTTTTGGCAACTGGAAACTGTAGCTTCCTTAAAAATTGCACACTAGATGAGTGAGTTGAGCGAGTGAGCTAATGAGGCACTAGCCTCTCTTATTTATACTGGCTGGCAGGCGCTAGGGAGGTGTATTTTCATTGGGCAAGGTCGACCTCTTCACTTAGTGGATAAAACCACTTTAATTAGGCCTAGGGGAGAACTTCTTAATTAGTATGATATAATTAGGGTTTGACCAATCCACAAAAGGGGATTTGGTCATTTACAAAGCCTGACATGATCAATCCACAAAAAGGGGATTGTTCTAATTAATAATGACTCAATAATAAATAGAATACTCTTTGCAGTTACAATATTTGAACAAGAGGGACTCCACGAGTTCAACTTCCATGAGGACCTCACCTTTATTTGTTCCAAGAAGTAGACAAGGGTCATAACCTTCCATCAGATAAATGGTTAAAAAGAAACATAAGGAATAAGAAAACAGGTTCTGGTGAGGTATTTTTTGGATTGGCATTCCTTTGTGTTGTAGATATCACACACTCACCTAGAATTATTTTCCTAAGTTTGATAGTCCAATGTTGAGAACGCTTCCTTAGATGAGAATATTTCCCCACAAAATAGGACATTCCTCTTGATTTCAGAGTCAGTTAGACTAGTGGAAGTCACTCATGCATGGAAACCTCAATTTTATCACAAGCAGTGTCATGTGTTTCTCTCACTTCCACACGTGTGACTCAGTTAACTGATGATTGCATGGATCAGTTAACTAGGACTAGGTGTCATTTCACTCCAGTGTTTGTTAGTGAGTGTCTATATCTCTCTAGATCACTATTATGGAGCATTAGTTACTCATGTAGCCTATATCTAATGTACATTATTCACTCTTTGACTGTGGAATACGGTTAATAGAAATTCTTTCATTATTTCCTCCATTTTTTTGTGCTTCTCTTCACAGCATTGCATGTTGTGTATGCTTCATTGTTAGCTAGATCTTCTTTGCAGGTATCTCAGAAACTCTACATGGTATTAGAGCCCACATGTTGTTGAAATATTGTAACTGCAAAGATTATTCTATTTATTATAGATGTAGTATTCATTAGATCAATCCCCTTTTGTGGATTGATCATGTCGAGCATTGTAAATGACCAAATCCCCTTTTGCGGATTGGTCAAACCCTAAAAGTGATATGAAAATTAAGAAGATGGCCCCCAGGCTAATTAAAGTGGTTCTAACCACCCAAAAAGAGAAGTCGGCCTTGCTAGTGAAGAGACACCTCATTTCAACACTTATCATTTTGTATAAATAAAGGACGTCGGCACCTCATTTGTTCACTCACTCATCCGATTATCCAGAGTGCAAGTTTGGAGATGAAATTGCCAAAAGAAGGAAGAGAGAGAGGTGCATTGCTTGGGAGAGGATATTCTCTAGTGTTTGTTTTATTGTCTTGGCATTTATTGGCTATCTATATAAGTAAGTTTTTGTTGGGTTTTCTTCCCCATGAGGGTTTCCCAGGATAAATGGTGTGTATCTTGTGATAGTGTTTTTCTCAATGACCCTATCTATGTTATGATTATCTAGTAAATTGAAAAGAAACCTAATAATAGATTAAACTTTAACATGGTATCAGAGCTAAGCTGAAGAGAGAATCTTTCACAGGAAAAGGAAAAACGTCATTGTTGTCGTACAAGAAAATTAGGGATTTTTATTGAAGAGGAATTTCAGCCCAAAAGTCATCTATAATAGTGTTCCCTGGCCCAAGGAACTCTTTGGCACCTTCAGTGCACTTTTTCAATGGATAGAACTCCCGAAAATTGAAACCCTAGTTTTCACCGGAACCATAAGCACCAAAAGACCAGAAGTACCAGAAGTACCAGAAAACCAGAAGCACCAGTCCATAAATATACTGATCAAGTTTAAGTGGGAAAAAATTGGATTTTCATAAATATGACTGTACCAGCTTACTCGCCTCAACTCAACGCATCTAGCCCCTGGATTAGAATTTCAAAATTTGAAGTTTGAAAAATTAGGGTTTCCTCATAAAACCCTAAGTTGTAGTTGCAGTTGCAGTTTCAGAATTGGTTGCAGTATCAATTGCAATTGCAGTATCAATTGAAGTATCAGTTGTAGTACCAGTTGCAGTCACCCTTGAAGTTTTTAAGAGTTGGTAAGTATTACCACTGCTACCAGATAGTGCCACTACCTGCAAATGCTATTAGAGGTATGTACTCACATATGTTTAAATTGTTAAGCTTTAAAGGGCATTTGCAGGAGAAGGGATCTCTTGCCATAGATCCAGAAGGATATCAAGATCCAACACATTCAGAGGAATAATGCAACCCAGGTTTGATTATTCTGATATGCATCTATTTGTTATGACATTATTTTGATCTAGGTTGGATGTTGAAGCTATGACCATCATACTAACCTTTAGTCAAAATTAAAATCAAGGTATTAGATGGATTAAAGTTGACATCATAGAGTTTATTCTCTAACCCAACCTTCTATCAAGATAGCATATTGTCCTAGTACAAAAGACAGGTTGAAGAAAGCACTCGTCATCTTGAATGAAGGAGAATTGGAAGAAAAGAAACACACTCATTCTTGAAGACAAGGCTCCAGGTCCCAGGTTTGACTAAGTTGATAAGATTCAAAGTTGCACATGACAAGTTACAATTAAACACTATAGTTGAGGTAGCAGTATTTGAAAAGTATTATACTTGGTAGTAAGTGAGCATATTGAGATAAATGCTTAATGCATCAGATACAATTAACATCTCCTCTAGGAGAAACTTCTTGTGTTGATTCTAGGTTACCATGAAGAAATGTTTGATCGCAACACTAGAAGAGTGTTGACCTCATTTCTTATTGTATTTCTTACCTTTGATCTTTTCTTCCTACAAGTCATAAGTGATAGCTCTAAAGGAGCTATTGTGATGATTATTCGTGTTTTGTTTTATCTACTATTATCAAAACAATATTATTCTTTCTTGTTGCTTTGTTGACCTTGTTTCAGGTCACATGTGATAACCTTGAGGAAGCTATAGTGAAGGTTGCAGAAGGAAACATATTAGATGAAATATGAAGCAGACTATGTACATGACCATATACACCCATATACCAAAGAAGATGAAGAAGAAGTTATCTTTTGAGATTCAGAGTATCTCATATGAAGATTGATTGAAAGGAGAAGAAGGCTCCAAAGATGACCGGACATTAGAACAAGAACTCACAACAGAATTTTTCAAATTTTAATGAAGCCACCTTGACAGGAAGCAGAACTCGTTTGAAGCTTGAGTCTATGTTTCATATTTAGACTTGGTATTCAACACCAAATATACCATGTAAGAGATGATGAAGTCCTTATAGACTCAGAAGAAATCGAGAGTAAAACTAAACTCAGAAAGGATCAGACGAAGAGACAACTTCCAGGACTGGGAGACAAATGTCGTGAGAAGACTAGATCGTAGCTTCATAAACTTCTAGGAGATATGAAATTTCATGGGAAGATTCCCTTATTTCAATAATAGAGAAAGAAGCAAGTCAGAAAGACTAGGATATGGATTCTTCTGTGAGACTAGAAGAGAATTTAGTATTGACTTCCAAGATTGATCTATATAGATAAAGCATGTTGTAGATGTACAAATCCTGAGGTGTGTCAAGAGGATTCTCCCAACAAAAAGGAGAATAATATGACGAGACACTTGTTGAAGAAATAGTTCCAGTATTTATGAAGACAACCAAAACAACCATGATTCATATATAGTATGAGATGCAGGGGGAGCAATACCCATATTTAAAATTGAGTGGTGATTGGTGCATTACATTAGTTGGGTCATGGAGACATGACTAGAATAAAATATAGTGTTACCCGCATGAAAGAAGAAGAGATATCTTCAATATCAGTTATTGAGCCACTCTCAGTTTCAGATGAAGTTGTTTCCATGATGAAGTAGAAGAGTTACTCCCAGATTTCAGCAGTCATAGTGAATGGAGCAACCAAGACGTGTTCACATTGTTGTTGCAAAACATATGATGAGATACCTTAAGGGTACGTTGGATTTTGGTCTCTATTATACTAGAGATCATGACTTCAGACTGAGTCGTTACACTAATTCATATTGAGTTGGAAGTGCTTATGATATAAAGAGCACTTGAAGATGTTGTTTCAGTCTTAGGTCAACCATGACTTCATGGCAAAGTAAGAAGAAATCAAGTATTGCTCTTAGCACGGAAGAAACGGAATAAATTGTTGCATGTTTCGCCAATTGTGAAGCCATATGGCTTTGGATGTTGCTAACAGATCTATTTGATCTGGAGATGGAAGCCACTGTGATCCTATGTGGTAACTAGAATTGTATGGATATTATGTGTTCTATGATGAGTCGAAGCACATAGAGATCCGATATCAATTCATTTGTGATATGTTGCAGAGAGGAGCCATAAAGCTCCAATATATTAGCACAGATGAACATGTTGTTAATGTGTTGATCAAGCCTCTACCTCGTGTAAAGTTTGAGCACTTTTGAGATAATCTTGGTGTAATCCGAAAGGACCTCCCTCGAAAGGGGGAGTAGTGTTGTGATGTCAGCTTCATGCTGTGATGCCAGCCTAGTGCTGAAGATTTCCAGCTTCATGTTGTGATGCTAACCTAGTGCTGAAGATTTCCATCTTCATGCAGTGATGCCAGCCTAGTGCTAAATATTTTCAGCTTCATGATTTGATTCTATCCTAGTGCTAAAGATTTTCAGCCTCGTGTTGTGATGGTGTGCCAGCCTCATGTTGTGATGATGTGTTAGCCTCGTGTTGTGATGATGTGTTAGCCTCCTACTATGATGGTGTGCCAGTC
Source organism: Picea mariana (assembly GCA_032191745.1). Lineage (NCBI taxonomy): Eukaryota > Viridiplantae > Streptophyta > Pinopsida > Pinales > Pinaceae > Picea > Picea mariana. Next base: position 13,991 of record JASDQU010736760.1, on the reverse strand, counting down.
TCATGTTGTGATGATGTGCCAGCCTCATGTTATGATGATGTGTCAGCCTCGTGTTGTGATGATGTACCAGCCTCATGTTGTGATGCCAGCCTCATGTTGATGATGTTGTGTTTCCAGCCTCGTGTTGTGATGCCAGCCTCATGCTGATGATGTTGTGTTTATAGCCTCGTGTTGATAATGTTGTGTTGCCAGTCATGTACTGTGATGCCAACTTCATGTTGATGATGTTGTGTTTCCAGCCTCGTGTTGTGATGCCAGCCTCGTGATGAATATTCTCAGCCTAGTGTTGATGTTGATGATGCTCTAGCCTTCGTGTTGCGATGTTGATGTTGTTGATTATGTTCCAGCCTTTGTGCTATGATATTGCTGTTGTTGATGTTTTATCAGCCTTGTGCTATTATTGATGATGATGATGTATTAGTGTTATACTAATCCATGTTGATACAGATGATGATGATGATGCCACTTCAGCTTCTTGCTGAAGATGATGATGATGATGCTACTTCAGCTTCTTGTTGAAGATGATGATGATGATGATGCCACTTCAGCTTCTTGTTGAAGATGATGATGATGTTATTTCATCTTTCATGTTTTTTGTGGGTGGGAAATCTCTCGTATGGACTATCATTAAGGGTTTTATCATGCATGCAGAAATGACCTAAAGCTTCCTACTTCTTACCGTCATCCCAATCCTAAACCCCATTATTCATGTGCAAATACAAGGTTAAAAAGATCAAGTTATTGTACCTTAGTTTCTGTGTTTGATGTCGATCCTTTTAAATTTTGGTCATTCTTTGACTGCAACTCTCCTCCCAATGCTCACCTGCATTCATAAAAGACAAACAAAGAACTCTGGATGCATATGATCTATGAACTAATGGGTTAGAGATTCTATCAAAATATAATCACATTTAGACATTTGAAAACCTCGTATGGCGGGACGGGAAAAGTAATTATTTTATTAATCTCACAATAATACCTTACAATAGTGAGATCAACCACTGCTCCTCGAATATAGTCCTGGGATCCTCTTCAACTATGCTCCAACTGCTTTTGTATATGATTATCTTCACAAACTCGTTGCAAAAGGTTGGGACAAAGGGAATGCTAAATTGGGTAGAGTTTATTTACTCTTGTTTTCATCCTTCCAAATGGGACCCCTACCCCTTATTTTATAGGCTACAAAGGGATAGGTATTTGGTTGAGCGACCGGCTATGGGCGGTCAGTCGGTTTAGTTAACTTACCCAAAATTGTGTGTTCCATCTGCAACTTTCCATTTTTCATGATTTTTTGGGTATACGCGGTCTGTAGTGGGTCAGCCAACGTACAGATGCATGCGGTAGTGGAGAAGGGTGCATATGCCTTCAAACAGGGTGTTTTTTAAGAGGTTGTTTAGTAGTGGCTTGGAAAAAATGGGTAATGAGGTGGCCTAATGCCAGGTAAGCATATCTGGTGCAAATTAGGGTTATAAAAAATGTCCCCTAATGTGTGAGGTCAAAAGAGCATCTGATGGCCGAAATACAATATCAATCTTCACCAACATACCAAACAAGTGAGCCCAACGACCAAAATTTGTGAGGTGCCATCTGCAAAATAACAATTGTCTCATCGAGGCGGGCATAACCATACTCAAAATGAAATAAAATCATGGCTACCAATCAAATACACTGTAGATACATGTCATATAACTATATAAAGTGTAGTCACAAGCAATACACAACGGATCTACATCTCGAAATCAAAAAGATATACATATATAGTATCCATCTTCCAAAAGCTGATAAGGCCTGATGGTCAAAGATGAGGTCTTCAGAGCTCGAGCAAAAACTTCAAAATATTCATAACTTGGGTAGGAGTGTAATATGTGTGTACAACTACACTACCTAGAGGTCTTCGACAGCTTGTCAGGAACAGGCCAGAGGATATTGATGATCAGGCTGAGGGCTTCATTGATTTCGAACAAGGACTTGATTGGGATTTCGGGATGGGCAGGCATGAGGGAAAGAGACAATCTGCAGAGGGGCTCACTCAAGCTTGGTAATAACTTCCCTTGGACAATAGCACGAAAAATGATGAGACTTAGGTAGCATGATGTTGGCATAAGTTCATGATGCAGGAGGCAATGCAAACTCTCCATATGTTTGGAAGAATAACCAAACAGAGGAGGACACAACTCTATGTAGCGAGAACAACTTCCTAAGGTCATGTTAAATCCCAAATCTTGACGAACAAATGAAAGGATGTGCTTTGTCCAAGGGCGACTCATTGTGCTGCCAATAAAAAGAAAGTACTTTTCCCTTCCTCTTTTTGGGGTATATTTGATTTTTTTGTCTTTTTTCAATAATTTTGGAAAGCTTGAAAAGGAATAAAATAATGCTATGTTACAAAGGAGGATCTAGTGTCGCAAACATACTAGTTTCAAGCGCAAGGAACACATGGATGCTCATAGAAAAGGGACATATGCAGGAAAAGGACACTTGGGAAAAATCCACCAGGGGCCAAGGTGTCAAGACGCAGAGGAAAAGTACTACAGGGCTTGCATATAGGGCATGCTTCAGATGGTTCAGTTGAGAGCAACATGGAGCCGAAATTAGGCCAAAGACGCAGCTATGCAAACATGATTAATAAGACACTCAATGGTAACATCCTTCGATGTAATTTTAATGAGCCCAGAGAAGGTAAGCTCAGCGGGTTTTCATATTTAGAGAGTCTGAAAAAGAATAAAAGGAGACTCCAGTGGGTACCTTTTTCGAAGATAGTCTAGTCGGTTTGAAAAAGGGGTAAACTAGCAACGACCAGACGTCTATTCAAAATCCTTTTAATGAGTGTGAAAAATACAATATCACTCGACAATCTTTTCACTTTTAAAGAGTCTGAAAAGAGATTAACTATGGACTCTGTTAGGAATGTTCTTATGGACTAGTTTAATGAGTGTGAAAGAATAAGGTCACTCGACGATCTTTTCAATTTTAGGGAGTCTAAAAATAGCTTAACTATGGACTCCATGGGGGTTCCTTTTTCGTAAGTTTACTTTCTCAGGTCCGAAAAAGGGTTAAAATGATACCTGGGAGTACTCTTCTAGAGAACCGGGGCTCCTAGAGTATACCTTTGTTCGTACAGTTGACCGTCCAGACCGAAAAAGGGGTAAACTACCACTGGACAGACATGCCTTCCAATTTCAGTTTAGCAAGCGTGAAGGTCAACAAGATCGCTCGACAATCTTTTCATTTTTTGAAGGTCTAAAAAGGGCTTAAAAGAAGACCCATTATGTTTTGGGAGTCCTGACAGTGAGTTCAAAAGTGATAATACATCATAAAAATGAGGCTCAAACTCGTAATCAGGATAGAACTAACAAGGACTCCCAAGCCTATAGTCATTAATGACAACATGGATGCCATAATGCAACGAGGATCTATCTAGGGCATCCATGTATAGGTAGTCTCTACCACTAAATTACAACACTTATAAAGCAGCAATGAGGGTTCTATGTCACAACTTGGTGGGGTCAATCCTATGGCATAGTGATAAATACAACGACTCATGAGATGCAGAAAGTGGAAGTGGAATCCTAACTTAAATGCAACAAGTTGAAAAAATGACTTTTTACCAAAGGACCTTTAAAAAGACCCAAATATCCAAAAAGTTTCCCAATACCCAAAGTAACACTCATCGTAACAATCCATAGAAAACTCCTGAACCATACTAAATGATTTTCGATTTAGAAAAAATGACCAAAGGGTCCAAAAAATGACAAAAAGTGGCCAAAAAGGTCTATAAAAAGAAGTTGGCAGCTCATTATCACTGTTGCAAATTGATAAATTGACTAAAAGCCAAAAATACCCCTTTGTGAAAAGACTTGATTTTGGGAACCCCAGTGGACGAAACGAGCCTCTGCTTGGACCAAGTAGGTACATACTAACCCCTCTTGCAATTCCATTCTTCATTTATGCACTCATTTTTGTTTTGGGGGGTGGCGCCGACCTTTTAAAAGGTCGGCCCTATGTATATGCGGGTTATCTTATGACAGCTAGTGTATGCCCGTGTGCGGAGTAAATACTGCACGCAGGCATACGCAACTATGTATATTACAGCCCGCGTATGCCCTCCACCATATGAAAAAATAAAAAATAAAATGCAAGGGATAATCTCTCTTAAACTTTTTAAACTGCAGGATGTATGTTCACTGGAGAGAAAGGGAGCATGAGGACATTGATATTTTGGTTGATGAGGACCCTAATTCTCTTGCCGCGTTAATTCAATGTTGTTTGATAAAGTTTTTCCATTTTCCTTTCATGTGGGCACAACCTAGGCTACTGAATGCCTTGGTTGACTATTGGAACCCTGACGCAGAGATCTTCATGCTTGAAGGTCAGTCATTGACTCTAACGACCGAGGACATATACTTTTTGACTAGCCTCTCAAGGAGAGGGGAACCCATCA
>JASDQU010736759.1:381282-395012 GCA_032191745.1 Picea mariana | reverse complement strand
AATACATTGATATAACTATGTGCGGGTTAGGACCTTAACAGAAATATTATTGACTTATTGTTGCAGGCGATTGTGTTGCTTATTAGGTGGATCACTGGTTCTATGGCTCTCCACTTCATCAGGCATCCTGTGCATAGATAAAATATGCAGTCCAATGCTTAAATGCACAAATATTTGACTGGAGCATAACATTGATAGATTGTATGAAGAGTCAGTTGACAGATTGTCGGTCGCGGACACATAGGAACTTTGGGTTTAGGACAATTCTATTCTCTTTCTTCTTTGAAAGAGTTTTGAGCTTCATTCCTCGAGTGGTGGTACGAGGACATCAGGCCTCTCTTCCTGTGGTTTGTAGATCGACAGTGTTACTACCACGACAGGGTGGTGGAAGGACTAATGATTCCTTTGATGATGATTTCTTCGCTTGGCTGTCATGATAGATCCTAGTCATAGAGGATTACCCTTATGATGGGATTGATTTCTTCAGAGATCTTGAGATACCAGTACCTCCTGGTGAGGAGCGAGGAGAGATGGGTAAGTTTACTTCATTGTTTTGTTGTTGTTGTTTTTTTATATATATCATTTTTTTTTATACCAGAGTATTTGATGGATATGTGTCTGTTGTGTGTAGATGTGGGGCCAGTGCGACCTGTGGACTATGCGAGGAACATGCATCGTCCTAGGCCAGGGGCCGCACCTACCGTTGCCGGGGGACCAGTGGTAGCAGGAGAGCTTCCAGTCAGGGAGGCTGAGAGGGTATTGAGATGAGTCGAGCGAAACTTTACCATGCTCACCCACACAGTCCCCATGGCAGAGATTGAGGACCTGCCACCATCTATGCAACCTCATGTAGTGGGGACACCACAAACGTGGGTCTGATTTCTTTGGCATTTGGAAAACGTTGTTGATCAATAAAACAGGGCCCACATGCCCTATCCTTAGTTAGACTTTTCACATGCTGAGAGCACTACTTGTGTATATTTTTTGAGGGCATAAGCCCCATGACTCATTACTGGTCATATTTTTGAGGCGCTTGCGTCCACCTATGTACTCCGGTGATTATGATATTATATATGGATTTTTATGTCTTTTTGTGTCTTATGAATCATATTTGCCTTTAAAAATGTATTGACATGTTTATGTGTATGTCTTTTCATATGTGTGCGAGATGCCAATCTAAAATTTGATTAGCTAGAGTATATGTAATTTGGTTTAATCTCCTAGGAATATGAAAATATGTAATATAATCAAAGCTTCATTCTAAGAGATGTACCCTAAGGAATAATCGGTGTAAATTCAGATCATGAACATGGTAGACTCTATTTAACTGTGACACAACCGGCTGAGCATCTAAACAGACCCGAAGATGAGAGATACCAAATGACAAGGCGTCACAAAGCAACTCATTAACTGCACTATACTCAACGACATTTTTTGTGGTGTCACCTAAGCATATACCTCCGGAAGATAATAACCGGCCTCAAGGTGTAAAAATTACCCAAGTTGCAGAGGCAAGCCTTAGAGTGTGCCAGCTAGCACCGTCTGCGTATCCAATGAACACCTCAGATTCACTTGACATCTTCCACAGTGACGAAAGATAGCATCAAAAACGACACGTCCATAATACTAAAAGAAACTAGAAAGTAATAGTACCAAGACTATACATATGTTACAAAAAGTTACCGATGGTGACCTGCCTATGAGTAATACTTCTTGAGGTAGAGCCCATTTCTAGGCTCTGTCAAAGCATTCCCTTCAAATTCAACCAAACAATAAGCTCCCTTCTTTAGAACCTCTTTTATGATGAAAGTTTCGAACCACATGGGTTTGAATTTTCCTACCCCCAGGGGGTCCTTATCTTGGTCATAGACCAAGACAAGGTCACCTTCATAAAAAATCTAAGGACAAATAGACCTATCATACTGACACTTGACTTTATGTTTATGAGCTTCGTTGGCCAAGGCCGCATCACGACGCTGCTCATTGAGTCACTCAAGGTATAATAACCGTTCTTCAAGTGGAGAAGTATCTGGCAATAATTGTACTGCCAACTTTAGGGACGAGATCTAACATTCGATAGGTAAGACTACTTCTAGCCCGTAAATGAGTTGAAAAGGTGAGAAACCAGTTGTAGTCTTAACAGACGTTGGATAAGCCCATAATGTTGAGTATAACATCAAATTCCAATTTGACTTGGCTAAGTTGATCATTTGCTATAGGATGGTCTTAAGAGATTTATTTACCGCTTCCACCTGACCATTTGCTTGGGGGTAGTAGGGTGACGAATGTTCTTTACGCAACCCAATCTTTGATGTTAACTCGATCATCATTTGGTTCTGAAAGTGACTTCCATGGTCAGTGACAATCTCCCTCGGGACGCTGAACCTTTCTATTATATGGTTGAATAAAAAGAGAGTCACAGTCTCTCCGTCATCTTTAAACATTGGCATAGCTTCAACCCACTTTGTGAAGTAGTCTATGACTACAATGATATAACGGTGCCCCCTTGATGAAGGAGGGTTTCATGTAGTGTAATCAATCCCCCAATCGGTGAAGGGACAAACTGTGATGACATGAAACATGGGAGCGGGATGTTCCCTCATCTTCCAAGAGAAGATCTAGCATGGGTGGCATTTTTTGACTGATTCGATACAATCTTTGATTAGTGTCGGCCAGAAGTAACCTACTCGTAAAATATTTTGGGTTATTACCAACCCAGACAAATGACCACCACATGCTCCAGTATGGAAATCGTTAAGCACGATAACTACTTCTTCGTGAGTGAGACATCATCGCAGGATGCAGTCTACACCTCTTCGATACAACGTATCATCGAGTATGAGATAATTCTTGGCCTAATGGCGTATACGGTGACGCTCATCAAGAGAAGCATAGGTGGGGCACTTCAAAGTCTAGAGATAGATAAGTATATCTCTGTACCAGGGATCTGAAGATGTGATAAAAAACATATCTCCTTTGATAGGCGACTCTTTGGGCAGAACATCACCTGACTCAACCGAAAGTTCCGAAATAAGTTCTGCGAAGACCAGTGACTTTTTGGATTTCACTGAAATGAAATCCAAGTCAAATTCTTGGAGGAGTACTATCCATCTACTGATATTTCCACCTATTACCCGTCATTTCAACATGTACTAGAGTGGATTCACGATAGCAATGATGGTGGTCTTGCGAAACAGAACATAATGACAGAACCGTTGAACAACATGAACTACTACCAACACAAGTTTTTCGATATGAGAATAATTGATTTCTGGTCTTACAAGGCCTTGGCTCAGGTAATAGATCACATATTCTGAGAACAAGTCATCCTCCTAAACTAAGACCATGTCGATGGTTGACTCTGTTGTAGCCAGGTATAATAAGAAATCTTTGTTATAGTTAGGTGGATGAAGCAGAGGGGCAATTGTGAGGGCATGTTTCAATGCATCGAAAGAGAATTGAGTAGCATCGTCCCAATAAAAAGGAATTTATTTCTTCAATAAGTGCATAAATCCCTTTTTGATCTCGACATAGTTGGTGATGAAACATCTTTAAAAATTCACCTTTCCCTGTAGACTCTGAAGTTGAAGGATTGTACGCGGGGGAGGCAACTGAATTATTGCCCCAACCTTGAGAGGATCGACCATGATCCCTATTGTTGACACTATGAAACCTAACAAATGTCCTGATGTTACGCAAAAGCTGCACTTGTTTGGATTCAAGCAAATCTGGAAGTAGCGACAACATTCAAAGATAAGTCGGAAGTGTGTAGGATGATCCATTCTCTTGTGAGATCAAGATGATAAATCATCTAAATAGGCCTCGACTATATGTTTGAGGTCATGGAAAGAAAAAGACATGGCCCGCTGAAAGGTCGCTCTAGCTTTTTTTAGACCAAAGGGCATCTTACAATATGTGAATGTCCCCCATGGACAAATGAAGGTCGTTTTGTGCTGGTCTTCAGGATTGATTTGTATTTGATTATATCCTGAAAAATTGTCTATGAAAGATAAGGCCTCACAACCCACACATTCATCAATTATCTGATCGATGAATGGTGTGGGAAAATTATCCTTTGGACAGGACTTGTTCAAATCAAAGAAGTTTGTACATACATGAATCATGCCTTGTTTTGTATTGAATGGCACAGGATTTGACACCCATTGGGTCAAATGGATAGGATAGATAAAACCAACTTTTAGTAGTTTCTCAAATTCAACCTTAATGGTTGCTGCTTTCCTGGGATTAACTGGATGAAGCTTTTGCCGAACAGGCTTGGCATATGGATAAGTTGTGATTTCATGTTTGACTATTTTTGGATTGATGCCTGGAATTTCCTTGTAAGACCAGGAAAAAATGTCACGGAATTCTTTAAATAGATCTGTGTAGATTTGAATCTCTCCGGGGGAGCAGTCAGCTCCAACAAAAACATTCTCCATGACACTAGGGGTTTTGGAGATATTGATCGGCATGGTTTCAGCGATGGTTTCCATATTACCCTTAGCATAGACCTCATGTGTAGCTAAAGGATTAATAGGACAAGACCTATCTCCAATCATAGTCAAGGTGAATTATCTGGCTTCGATTCTTCTTAACTCTGGGAGGAAGTATGATATGTGATGAAGATCATCCCAGGGTTTGTCCAGACTAGTCATTGCTTCAATTACTACTTTGTCGGAGGGAAAGACTAAGTCTAACGAATTGGTTTCAGTGAGAGAACCTTGAGCCCAAATAGGCTCGAGAAGAGGATCTAACTCTTGTGCAGGAGTTGGATCTGTGTTGGCTGAAGCTTGCTAGACTAAAGAGTATGCTACTTCAGCTATGGACAAGGGCATGGACATGCCCAGGTGCCCTGTCCCATCCATCATGGCTAATGGGGAAGGAAGTATCCACTGATCGTTGAAGTAAGTTGTGTGAAACGACGAAACTTGGAAAATATCAACCTTATGGTGGTCGGATATGAACTTGACATCACATTGAGGGGGAAAGTAATCAAGGGTACCCATCAAAGATGGAAACAAACCAACCCCTATGTTGACTACACCTGGTTGAGGATTATCAATCATCGGGACTACAGACACCCCCAATGAAGGGTTAGGTCTGGAGAAAGACAATTGATCAATGGTCACAATCCGGTCTTCGTGTGGAAACAACAAGACCCAGAAAACTATAGCAACCACTGCTTGCATGGCATAAGTCCAACTCCTTCCTAACAAGAGATTGTAGTCAAGGGACGCATCGACTACTTCTACCTCGACGCACACGGTCTTCCCTCCTAACTGCATAGGGAAAGAGGGAATGATACCATGTGTTCAAAACAAATGATCGTCGAAAGAAGTGAGAAGAGTCAATGATGGAGACAAAATGGGCTGGCCAATGGCCTTCCAACATGCCAATGACATAACGCATGTCAAGGTGCCCTCATCAACCACCGTGCGGAAAATATTTTGAGTAAAAGTTTTCATGGGCTCTGCCACTACTATTTGAAATGCTACGTGGTAAGGAAGACAAGGTTTTAATTCAGTTGTATCCAGCATGATGGTACCTGGATTACAAGTCTCGGTAGATCCTAAAGTGGTTAATAAAGATTTTCTCTGGGAAGGGCATCTTTGGAGGACCTCCAAAGTGGACATCGCACAAGTGATTTGAGACAAATCCTCCATCACAGAATATTTTTGGGTGGCCCTTGCATTTGGGTTGTGAGAAGATTTTTTGAATGCGCCTTTTGGGATGCGTGTCATTGTTTCACCCAAATTCTTCTCAATTTGTAGAGGAAGATATGGGAGTTCGGCTTCTTTACTGTTCTCAGAAGTTCTTGGTTTACTGTATTCATGCACTCTAGTCGATATAAAAGAATCACCCTTCATCATATACACATTCGCGGATGCAGGATTGTTTGAAGACGGAGAGGGTCCTTGATTGCCCCCTTCTGCGCTTGTAGAGGCTTGGGTTAGGTTTTTACCATGCTAAAATAGATTGGTTAACACAGCAGGCTGTTGTTGTGTCACAAAATTTTGGGCCTCTGCAAGCCGAGGACATTGGTGGGTCAAGTGGTCTTCCATGCAAAGGTTGCATGGATACCTCACCTTTTGTTTCTCAGTGTTTTCCCCGCCAACATTATTAGTGGGTTTCTTATCCCCCTTAACCTTATTTCATTTTTTTTTCTTTCCTTCAGGCTGTTGGGTGGCCTTTGGATTTGTCGATTGCACTGTCTGTACATATGATGTTTTAATAGGGGGAGCAACCAAAGCAGTAGTTTGTTTGGCCATTGTGTGTTGTATAGATAATTGTTGCAATTGCTACGTCAGTTGCTCAGTGGGATTTGTTTGTGCTGAACCAACAATACCATCGGCATGTGGTCCAGATCTCTGTCTGGTTTTATCAAGTATTGAGTGTGGTGCATCCGGAAAAATCTCGTATAATAAACCGGACTGAGAATAGATTAGTTGAAGTTGTTGAGCACTCATGATGGCGTCTTCTTTGAAAAATACTCTTAATGTCGCGATGTCTTTGGATAACTGTGGGACCAAAGACTTAAGGAACCACTCGAGAAAGAATACTGGTGGGACTGGCACCTTAATTAAACTCTTCCAGCGTCTCCATTCTCGGATGTGATCAGAGATATGGTCCTCTTTTGTCTGTGTGAAATTGGCCAACAATTCTGTGCCAGCATCATATCTCACAGGTAATTGGAAATGGTTTAGGAAAGCCATTGCCAATTCGTCGAAGGAAGAGTATCTGGAGTGGTCGATCTCAATGTACCATTTCGTGGCACTCCCAATGAGAGTATGTTGAAACAATCGCAACTGTATGGAGTCATCTTTCAACGAGTTAGATGAGCACCAAAGATGGAAGGTGGTCACATGATCTCTTGGATCTTCGTTAGGCTTGGATTTGAACTTTGGTATGTCTAAAGGCAACTTCATCGGCATAGGGGGCCAATGCGGATCATGACATATAGGGTCATTCAACAACCTTGTCAATTCTGGCAAATGCAAGGTTGCCAGGAAAGGTAGTTTGGGTTGTTGGTGATAACCTGGGAAAAAGGGACCTGGAGTTTGACTGGCACCAGGGTGCTAGGAAAATTTCATCTGCTAGCTTGGGTTCTGGTAAAAACCATGGCCATGACCAGCGTATGCATTTTGCGTATGAGGAGACATCATCGACTGATTCCCAAAATAGGACGTAGATGGTTGGGTGTGCATTATATCTAGGGGACTTTGGGAAGGGTTGCCCCATGTCGATCCCGTGGGGATAGGCATAGTACCTTGTCCGGGGTTCCATTGGTTGTGAAAAGAATTGCCCCAGATTGGCATTCCTGATGAGGGAACGGATCCCTACCAAGAATTCCAAAGTCTTGATGCAGAAAAAGTGCCTGGGTTTTCCCCCTGTCCAAGAATAGTACCCTACATAGGAATAGGTTGTTTGAAACCAGGATTTCCCCCAGTTGGAACAACAACTGATGAGAAGGTGTTGTTACCAAATGCATCGAACAAAGAAAACAGTGTCGAACCTATCAACATATTATGCAAAGGTGGTCCTTGACTCTCTACTCCAAATAAACTATGGTGTGCAGGTGGCCCGACGGATGGTTGGTGCGTGCCACTGAGAGAAGGGGACGAAGGAGGTATATGACCTCCCCCATAAGGGAAAGCATTAAAAGGAACTGAAGTGCTCCCCATGTGGCCTTACAAAGGAGCGTTAGAGCTCCTTGCCCCCAGACCTAAAGTCTGTGAAGTGGAGTAGGAAAGTACAGGATTTGTACCTGAGCTAGGCATCCCGTATGAGAATGGAGGGCCTATCGCACTAGGTGTGAAAGGGGTTGTGGCCGCCACCATAGACAGGATCAGACCACTATGCGAGGTAGAGGCAGTTGATACCATGGTGGCTCAGACTGGTGATGGTGGGTTAGGAGGGGAAAACTCTCCTGTGGTGACAATCGTAGTGGGAATTGAAGAATTCCCAAAAGGAGTGACAACATTTGTTTCCATTGTTGCGTGCGACACTGTCTGGCACTCAGAATGGTGAATCGGTACGATGATGGGTGTCGAAAGATCAGTGGTTGGAGTTTCAAGTGTACCAATAGCTTTCACTCTAGAGTCTAAAACGGTCATTTCCTCCAAATGTTGGTCGGGCACAATTTCTTGTGACCCGGTCGCTTCAAAAGACCTTTGTTGGTCTAGCTTTCACCTTAGTGGTGGCAGGGGTGGCTCTAGTGTAACCAGCGACAGGCCTAGAAGCCTTTGTGACCAATGGATCTCGTTATCCTCCACCGTGTGATAATATCAAAGACACTCTAGGGCTTTCTATTCATTCAAAAAACAACAAAAACTAAAAAATTCCCTACAATATAAAAATATAAAATAAGCAAACACTAAACTAATTGGAAGAACAGTTACAACAACCAACACTAGAGAAACTTATCAGTGCAAGTGCAACTCGAACACAGAAGCACCCTCTGGGTATACTCTGTAAAGCATGGCCCAATGTCTGTCCTAGGTACCACGACATACCCCCACAGTCACCTGTGTATGTCTCTAAAAAAATAGGCAACTAGGTTGCCAATGCGTGAACAGTCACCAGGCAGGTATAGTCGAAAGTCGGGTAGACCATAATGAGTAGGGTATCGAGCCTAAAACCTGTCAAGGGTATGGAAAAGTGGTCTAGAAGATAACTGAGGACCTCGAACGGATTCAATACCCACGAAGCTCCGTGGCAAATGCAATCGACGAAATCCCAAGACAAGCCCTCTATATGTGTTCTCCACTACGATTGGTCCAGCTTTGGAGGGGTTATCTCTGCTACCTTTCCACACACAACCTCATGGTTATCCCCTATGTTAGAGGGTGGTCCCAGATAACTGTCACAATACTAGACTTTGACACTCCCTAACTGAGACTCCAATGTTTGATTTCAAAGGCCTTGAAGAATTTCCTCTCCAACCTAATTCAAGGCCCTAATCCTCAACTAGTTGGTGGACCCTAAAAACATAAAAAGTCTAATGAATTTTAATTTTAGCGTTAATTTTTATGGCTTGTCTTAATTCAAAGGTTATGAAAGTGAAACTAGTGATGTTTAAAAGACGAAAGAAAAAATAAACACAAAACTGGAAACAAAAATCCTTCCCTTAACTCAAATCTTAAACAACTTTTCAAACGTAAAACAATTTCGAAGATCTTTGAACAACAAACTCAAAGCAGTGTTTCACTCAACTACAAGCTACTTATGATCTAAGTAAATTGTCAAGAAATTATGAAAGCAAAGATTTTTCCCTGGTTACTAATGCGAAAGAACACTTTTTAACCAAACAAAGAAATAAAAGATTTTTTTTATTTTTTTTTATTTGAATGCTCACAAAGCAAAAAAGAAAAATATCAAGTCAAAACCAAGAAAAATTTTGGCCTAAGCGCAGATCACAAAGAGTCACTTTAAAAATCTCACACAAGCAAAATAAAATTGGACTCTCACACTTGTCTAAAAACCCTATACAAGAAAATTTTGAGGAAAACTTATAAATGAAAAAGAAAGCTATTGCTGTGATCAAACCTAAGTTTACTGACTGCTATGATAGAGACCCAAAAACCTGAGAGGTATATCTCTTGTCAAAGGAAAGGATGACTTCCCCACCTTCAACAAAAAACTTCTCCTCAAGCACACTCCTGACAGTTCAAACAACAAGCATGTGCACGCGAGCTATGTAAAGTCAAAGCGCGTGTACATGCGTGCTGGCCTTATACAGGCTGTGTGTATCTCTGAAACTCTGAGACAAATGAAAATCCAAGCAAGCCATTCTAGGAAGAGACTGCTGGTATTGAGAACTGGAATCTCTTGAAGACTCAAACACTTACTTTAACAAAAAAAAAAAAACAATTCAAGGAAAACTTCATAGGACAAACCAATCTGAGGTGAACCCTAAGCTATAGACTGTAAACAACAAAGACGAGAAAGAGTTCTAGAAAACCCTTGAAAAGGTCTACTTCTGACAGGGAAGAGAATGATTGCCTCTCTAAAATAAATTTTCTGGAATCATACATGCGACTAACGCTTCCTCAACTAGCGTGTACACGCGGGCTGTGAGAATGTAGGGCATGGGTACATGCGTGCAGACCTTATACAAGTCGTGTGTACCTCTGTGGGTCTTGAAAAAAAATACATTCAAGAAAAGAAACAGAGATAACCGGTATGGAAGACCAGAATCTCTATTAGCTCAAACTTTTGTAGAAACTTTAAAAACAGGAAATGGAACCAGTTCTTAAAAATACCCAAAAAATATTCCAATAAACCCTAGATCATCCCCAATACAGTCTCCAATTATATTGTGAGTGGGAAATCCCTTTATGGAATAGAACTTAGGGTTTTATCATGCATGCAAAAAATACCTAAAGATTCCTACTTTCTATCATCGTCCTGGACCTAATCCCCATTATTCTTAAGAAAATACATAGTTAAGAAGATCAAGTGAGCATACCTTATTTCGGGCATTTGGTGTCGATCCTTCTTCACTCTTGATTTCTCTTTGACTGCAGCTCTCCTCCCAAGGATGACCTGCATTCAGACAAGACAAACAAAGAACTCCACATTCATTTGATATATAGATTAATGGGTTAGATATTCAATCAACATGTACGCAATAAACCATGAAAACCTCATATGGTGGGATGGGAAAAGTACTTCTTTATTATTAACTTCAACAAATCAACTTACAATGGTGAAGCTGGAAACTACTCCATGAACCTAGTCCTGGGCTCTTCTTCAACTGTCCTCCAACTTCTTTGCTTTATATTTCTCTTTGCACAAGGAAGGCTAAAGGTTGGGACAAAGGGAATATGCAATCGGGTATAGTTTCTTTACTATGATTCTCCTCCTCCAAATGGGACCCCTAACCCTTCTTTTATAGGCTAGAAGAAGCTAGGTATTTCGTCGAACCCTCTGCCATGCATGGCCGAAATTTTTATTTAACTCACCCAAAGATGCGTGTTCTGTTAGCAACTTTCCTTTTTTCATGCTTTTGTAGGTACACACGGGCTGTCTTGGGTCAGCTAGCATGTACACGCGTGCAGTAATGGAGCAGGGCGTGTGGGCCTTTATAAAAGGGGTTTTTAAGAAGAGTTGTTCAGTAGTGTTTTGGCAAAGAAGGAATCTGAGATGGCTTGATGCCAAGTAAGCATGTCTGGTGCAAATTAGGGTTATAACAATGACCCAAATACTCTAACTCCTTCACTCCAAAGAAACATTTGGATGGTTTGGCATATAGTTGTTTCTCCTTTAGTAGTTGTAGCACCTTGTCAACATTTCACACATGCTCCTCCAAAGACTTGCTATAGATTAGTATATCATCAAAAAATACTAACACAAATTTTCGAAGGAAGGGCTTGAAAATGGAATTCATCAACCCCTGGAATATGGAAGGTGCATTTGTAAGGCCAAAAGGCATGACCAAAAATTCATAATGGCCTTCATGAATTCGGAATGTTGTTTTGGGGATATCTTCTTCCTTCATTCTAATATGATGATACCCTGAACGAAGATCCAATTTTGTGAAATAGATTGCTCCATGTAGTTCATCTAGCAATTCATTAATGATGGGAATGGGAAACTCATATTTAATAGTGATATTGTTGAGCTCTCTATAATCTGGACACATGCACCATGATTTATCTTTCTTGAATACCATTGCCACTAGTGCAGAGTAAGAACTTTGGCTAGGTCTAATAATGCCAGCCTCTAACATTTCTTCAACCATGCGCTCAATTTCACTCTTCTAGGCATAAGGGTATATGTATGGCCTAATGTTAGGAGGAACACTCCTAGGAATTAGTTGAATTTCATGATCATGATTTCGAGTGGGTGGAAGACCTTTGGGAATATCTTCAAATACTTTGGAATGTTTATCAATGATCCCTTGGAGATCTTGAGGAATACATGGCTTAGATGTTTGAACATATAATGAGCATAGTTGTGCAATAACGCCTTGAATCCCCTTTTTCAATAATTTTGTCATGCCATTAGAGCTTATCACCTTACCGAGTTTCCCTATACCTCTTAACTCAATTTCTTTTCCTTCCAATGAAAATTTCATGAAAAGTTCTTGAAAATTAAAATCCATTATTCCTAATGATTGTAACCATTGGATTCCTAGTACAACATCAACACCACCCATGGGTATAGAAATCATTGGACTATTAATTACATATTCCCACATATTAATATTGATCTTATTTCATTTTTCTGAGCAATTGATAGTTCCTCCATCTACAATCATTACTTGAAACTTTGGCGTTGGATATACAAAGAAATTGAGAGCTTTGGCTAATTTATAGTGAATGAAATTATGAGTACTGCCAGAATCAATTAGGACTATTACCTTTTTCTTTTTGATGTATCCTTTGATCTTGAGGGTTTGAGGAGTGCTAATTCCAGTCAATACATTACATGATATCGTGGGAGTCAACTCTTCAGATGAAATTGCTTCTACGTTTTCATCTTGAGATGGTTCTTGTTCTTGTTCTTCTTCCTCTTCACAATCTATGTAGAATAATTTCTTCTCATCACACTTATGTCTCTTACTATACTTGATGTCACAATTAAAGCATAAACCTTTTTCTTTTCTTTCCTCCAATTGTTGAAGTATTTTAGAAGAAGGAGCATTAATCTCTCTATAGATGTTAGGATTGGTCCTTGTAGTAGCCATAGCCATATTTTTACTTTCAACATTTCTTGCCACCTTAAATGCATTCTCAAGTGATTTGTGTTCCCAAAGGTGAACCTCATGTTGAATGTTATCCTTTAAAGTTCCTATGAATACATCAATAAAGTGATCATCTGGAATATCTGTTACCTTTATATTCAATCTTTGGAAGTTCTCAATGTGCTCGGTAAATGAACCCTTTTTCTTGAGATTTATCAATTGGCTAAAGAAGGTATTGCTTCTTGTATCCTCATAGTGTGTTATCATTTCTTCCGTGAAAATTTTCCAAGTGACGAGTGATTTGCGAGAACAAAGTCGTCGATACCATACAAATTGATTGGGTTCTAAATATAAATAAACAATTCATACATTTTGTGTATGTGGCACATTATGTAGATCAAAGAATTGCTCCATCTGAAGTATCCATGTGATTGGGTCCTTGCCCTCAAATTTCCTCATATCGATCTTAGGAATGTGGTTGGTCTTCAACTCGAGTTTCTCCATTCTTGATTCACCTTCCTTGTGTCCTCATCATGAATTTCATGGGATACATTTTCACTTTCAGGTGTTCTCTCTATTAGGAAATTTTCCAATCCTTCCATGATCTCCCTTTTTAAACCATCCATCTTAGTATCCAACTTAGCTTCCATTGAATCCATCATCTCTTTTAGTTCATCTTTGGTCACTATCTTCTTTTGTAAATCATTTATGTCCCTACACATTTCTTCACCTTCATCAAGAGTCCAAGTAGGATTGTCTGGAGGCTTATTTGGTGTAGAAGTTCCCTTTTTTGGTGGCATGTTGGTCATGTATGACTTTAAACCTTGATTTTGAGGTGGTTCTGCTAGAAAATCTTCCTTTTATTGTATCTCCAAAATTTTGGCCCTTCTAAGTATGAACTTTTATTTTTTGTAGGTCTCTGATATTGCTTCTCTTCAATGCCACAAGTCTGATAAAAATTGGATGTGCCAAGTGGAATTTACGGTAACTTCCCCGCAACTTGCTGACTTTTGGCCTTTCCAAGAGATCTCACTTGTATAGC
>JASDQU010736759.1:369799-381262 GCA_032191745.1 Picea mariana | reverse complement strand
ATCTCCAAAATTTTGGCCCTTCTAAGTATGAACTTTTATTTTTTGTAGGTCTCTGATATTGCTTCTCTTCAATGCCACAAGTCTGATAAAAATTGGATGTGCCAAGTGGAATTTACGGTAACTTCCCCGCAACTTGCTGACTTTTGGCCTTTCCAAGAGATCTCACTTGTATAGCGTGCCCCACACAAAATAATTGATATGAAATTATGAAACTCAGACCAGAACTACTATGGGATATCCATTATCCAATGCAATGGGTCTCACTCAATTTGGATACTCTAGGAAGAATTTATTCTTGTTTTACCCGGAACACCTGCTTGAGACTAATCAATAGGACTAGTCAGATACCCTATCTTCCACAGGGTGTATATACAAATTTAAGATGACCCAGAAGCTGAAATTTATACCACAGATACCTTACTAATTTATGAGAATATCCTCAAKATTGCAGGGTCTGAAACATTACAGAAAAAATTTATAGCAAAAATTCTGCAATGACTCAATTCAAGATGATTCTGGAACCCTATCTTACCAAGGATGTATCTCTGAAAGTATAAGGCCTCAGGAGCCAAAATTTTAACCCAACGTACCTTGATCCATATAATAAATATCCTCCAAGACGTTCCTTCTGAATCATTGTAGAAAAAAAGTTATAGAGAAAATTCCACAGTATCTCAGATGTAGCAGCAAAACCCCAAGACCTTGAGCTCTGATACCATATGTTAAGAACCAAATATCAATATAGCATAGAAAAACCTCAGAATAAGTAATCAAAGCCTTGAAAAAGAGAGAATTTCAGATAATAAGCCTCTTCAAGGGGGAAACCTCCTTTTACCCCACATAAATGTTCAAGTACAAGATGATTCCAAATGAAAATGTCTCCTTGGTATATATAGGAGACTAGGAGGTATAATTACAACTAATGAAATAAAGACGACATAAATAAAATAACATTACTAATGTAATATGCCCCAATTAAGGGGTAATGAGCCAATATTAGGGATTAACATTTTCTACAACCATTTCCCATTCTGGAATGGAAGTGGGACATAGTTACAATTGATTTTATTACTAAGTTTCTTAGAACATTGAAGCAACATGATTCCATCACGGTGGTGGTGGATAAATTGAGTAAAGAAAAAAAATTATTCCTGTAAATACTACACACAAGGCAACAATTATTGGAAACATTTATATGAGAGAAGTTGCTAGGCTACATGGAGTGCCTAAGGCAATAGTTTCAGATAGAGATAAAAAGTTGACTTCCAATTTTTGGAAGGGTTTGTTCAAGGGATTTGGGAAAGATTTAAATCTTAGTACAATGTATCATTCAGAATCAGATGTGAAAATAGAAAGTACTAACAGAATAATTTAGGACATTCTTAGAATGTGTGTGATAGATAAACTATGAAAATGGGAAGATTATATCCATTTAGTTGAATTTGCCTACAATAATTTGTTTCAGACCTCACTGAAAATGAGTCCATTTGAAGCATTATATGGAAGAAAATGTAACACACCAATGAGTTGGGATAATCCAACTGACAGAGAAGTTGTTGGGCTATAATTGTTAAAAGAAATGAAAGATCAAATGGAAAAGATAAAGCAGAATTTAAAATCTTCCCATGATAGGAAGAAAAGTTATGCATACCAGAACATAGTTTTCAGATATTTTAAAGTGGGAGAACATGTGTTTTTGAAAGTGAAGGAAAAAGAAGTTTGTTAAGATTAGGAAGCTTCCCGAAGTTAGCTGCAAGATATTGTGGACCTTTTGAAATATTAGAAAAGATAGGGCCATTTGCATAAATGTTAGCTTTGCCTACATCCATGAGACTACATAATTTATTTCATGTGTCATTGTTAAAGAAATATGTTCCTGATCCTAACCACATAATTGATTGGAATGTGATCTAGGTGGAGCATGAAGGGGATTTTCGGGTGGAACTAGTACTCTTCCTGGATCAGAAAATCAAAGTGCTCAGGAAAAAATACATAGGGATGGTAAAGTTTCAATGGAACTGCTACGGTCCTGAAGATGCTACATGGGAACATGAAGAAAACATGTGGGCATAATACCCACAATTGTTTGACAGTTTTGAAGAAGACAGAATGCAAGACTCCATTTTGAGCAGCCTAAGTTCTGGAACCACATCTTAGAGTCCTAGCCAACTACGTTGGGGACCTTGATAAATGTATGGTTCATTCCTTCGGTTAGCCTTGATAAACATATGGTAAATCCCTTGGGATAACTCTAATAAACAAATGGTGTGTTCCTTGGGTCGACGAGTTGAGAGGACCATGAGATTATTGTTGGAGTTGTTGCTGGAGTTGTTAAATTGCATAATTTTATTTCTAAGTATTGTGATGTAAATTTTCATATATGTATAACGACATAGAGTGCATCGAGGACGACACACAATTTTAGAGAGGGGGAATGTAACATACCCACTATAATCTCTAGTTTAATTAATGACTATGTAGATATAATGTGTAGCTATGACCAAAGTGATGTAATATGTGAATTGTATTTCTTTGTTCTATTAACAAAATGTGATGTCAGCTACTAAGGAACATGGACAAGATATGGGGGATGAATTAATTCACAAGACATGGGAGTTCCTAGGATAATGGCCAAGAGGGGACCAAGGGGGAAATACCCATGTATATTAATTTAACCTATTTTCCTAAAATTGCTATTTGTATATGAACCTTCCCATTCTTGATTGAGTGTTCCCAAAGCCAATCATTGAATACATGCAAGAGGGTGAGTGTTAGTGGTCACATACCAAATTTATTGGGCACATGGGGGTTGAGTACAATAAAAGTGGGGAAGAGTGTGAGTCAATAAAGGCAATCCAAAAGGACGAAATTCATACGGGTTGGGATAACAACTTTTAGTTAGTCAAGTTTGTGCATGGGAAGTAAGAAGAGAGCAAGAAACATAGTTGGAAGATGATGCAGCCATGGAGGGGGAATTCTCAAGCATGTTGGAGAGTAATTAGTGTGAATTGGAGCTGGAAATATGAGGAGACAGGTTGTCAGGCCTGAAGAGTGAAATCCTATGTGAATTACACTAAAACAACAAGTGGTCATTGTTTGTTTGTTGATAGTTTTTCTCGCAACAATTTCCCTTGAGTTCAGAGCTAAAAAATTCCTAGCTACTTGTGCTAGAGAGACCCTGATAAACGAATGGGATGCCTAAGGGATTGATATCAGTGGAGGGGTACATTCCTTAGGTTATAAAGGTCAAGAGGAAGAGATTCGGTGGAAAATCGAGATAGTTGTAGGAGAATATCAGTTGGGTTGAGAGTTTTATGAGTTGTGAGTGGACTGTGGGAGACGACCCTCTTTTTTGGATTTCTAGCCTCAGCTCAAGGGTGACTAGATGCTGATATTTGGAATAGTTATTCTATTTTTGGGTGGAACATATGTCCCAAGCAGATGGTTGCACAACTGTTATGAAAATATAAGTGTTCTATCTTGTTGTTGTGTTAAATTATGTCTTTAATTGTTGTGCGTAAAATTTGTGTATTTGGAAGTGATTTATATGTTGTTGTATTGATTTGTTTAGATGCATTTCATGTTGATTATTTGCATGTGGTAGATGCATCTATTTTATGGTCATAGACAATAGCTAAATATGTTTTAATTCGTAGCTATACGCTACAAGAAATCAACTCATTGTAAATGAATTAATTTATTTGGCTGTAAATTTCATTTTTATGTATGTTCTGCACCGTAATGTCCCTCGGTTGGGTTGAGGGACGTTACACACTCAAATGGTTTGCTACAACCATTTCCCATTCTAGAGTGGAAATGGGAAGTTGTAACAGTGGATTTCATCACTAAACTACCCAGAACCAACAAGCAACATGATTCTATCATGGTAGTGGTTGTTAATCTTATGAAAGATGCTCATTTTATTCCAATTAATATCACTGACAAGGCAGTGAGCATATATGATATTTATCTGAAATAAATAGATCAATGACATGGAGTGACCAAGAAAATTGTGTCTGAAAGAGATCCAAAATTTACATCAAATTTTTGGAAGGGATTGTTCAATGGATTTGGAACAAATCTGCATTTTAGCGCAACTTATAATCCCAAGTCATATGGGTATATAGAAAGGGTGAATAAGGTAATAGAATATATGATAAGTATGTATGTGATGGACAAACCATCCAAATGGGAGGATTATTTACACTTGGTAGAGTTTGATTACAAAAACGGGTACCAAGCATCCCTAGAGATGAGCCCATTTGAGGCACTCTATGGCATAAAATGCAACACATTAGTGAGTTGGGACAACCCAGCAAACCACGTAGTGGTTGGACTAGAACTACTCAAGGAGATGGAAGAACAAATGATGAAAATAAAATAGAATTTAAAAGCTTCCAAAGGCAGGAAGAAAATCTATGCTAACAAGGGCCGAACTCACAAAGAATTTAAAGTGGGTGATCATGTGTTCTTGAAAGTAAAGGCCAACAAAAGTTCCTTGAAATTGGGAAATTGTGCATTTTTGTGGGCCATTTGAAATCCTAGAAAGGATTGGGCCTATAGCATACATGCTTTCCTTGCCTGCATCAATGTGTATTCATAATGTATTCGATGTATCATTGATTAAAATATATGTACCTGATTCTAATCATGTCAATGATTGGCATGTGATTCAGGTGGAGAAAGAAGGCATTTTTCAAGTGCATCCGATGTGCATATTGGATTAGAAGATCAAGCAACTCTAGAATCAAGACATAGGGATAATAAAGTTCCAATGGACCTAGTATGACCCTGAGGATGCAACTTGGGAGCATGAGGATGCTATGTGGGAATAATATCTGCATCTTTTTTAATACTTTTCAAAATTTGGTCATACATGTGTATATACTGCACTGAGGATAGTGCATAGATAAGGGAAAGGGGAATGTATTACCCCTAGGATAAATCAAATTTGTACATATAAATCTAACTTTCATTTACAAATAAGATGGTGAGCTGAAGGAACAATATATTTGGTTTGGTTCTACGTGGTTTAAGTCAATGCACATAAATCACACACCAAAGGAGTGCACACAATTTCTAAAATGATATAACATGTAGTTTAATGTATTTGGCATGTTCCTGTGTAAGTGCACAAGTACAATGCACTAAAATAGAAATATATTGAAGTACAAAACTCGCATTGGTATAAGCGGGCGAAGGTGATACACTAAAAGAAGAGTTGTCTAGGATGGTGCACATTCCAAGATTCAGTGCACACCGACTTAGTGCGTGACTTTGGAGGCAAAAGAGCCTTTTTGTATATATGACATGTTTTAATGTGCACCTATGTAAGTTTGCAATGGTGGTGTAATGAAAGAAGAGTGTTTTCATCGCAGAATTTCCACGCGCATTAGTTTAGTGCATGATCTTTATGTTTTTTAGGCTGGTGAGCCTAGATGCAAAAGATCAGTACTCTTGTACTGAGAATGTAAATATAATCACATGAAAATATAATGAAAAAAAATCATTGTGGCAGATAAAACACGTAAAAGAGTATGGGGGGATATAACTCCACTAGTTGAGGTTAAGAGGACCAAGTTAAGGGGGATTAAACCCGAAGGAATATTATATTAATGTTTATTAAAAGTATAAAATTAGGATATTATTTTATCTTAAGTCCGAGGGAGAGGGACATGTGGATTGAAGATATTTCTCAACATGATAAGCTCCAAGTTGGGAACATGCATTCATATTGTTTGAATTTAGTAAATTTTCCAGTATTCCATGATCATTGGATATTTATTCATGCAACAACGTAGTTGCGATCTTCACCTGACTGTTACTCTCATTAAACCCAACTGTTACTATCATCGAACCTTGTTTTTACTGTGACCTGACTCGATTGTACTACCGCATATATCTGTACATTTATTATATTGGAGAACTAGACTAAAGAGGTGGGTTTTCAGGCACGTAGGACATTTCATTCTCTCTAGGTGAGAGAATTGTTGGGAATTATTTCTCGAGGTGCCAAACTGTAGTGACAGGGCTCTGAGACTTCATATCCAGCTTATTGTTGAAGCCTTGGAATGGAAGTGGGGAAACTGAAGTACTATTGAGTAGATAATGGGGCACACTTCTTGGGGTGGGACATGCATGTGGGGAATGAGGGACTATAGGCTGTCAGTATGAATTGGCACCTATGACGAAGTTTTCTGTGATTGAGTCACTTGTGACTGAGTTACCTGAGATCGATTTACCTGTGATTGAGTTTCTTGTTGACTGAGACACCTTAGCTTGGCTAGGAACCCTTACCCAAGTGGAGTGTATCTCTAACTTGGGGGTGACCCTGTGTTGAGAGTTATGAGCAGTGTGGTCTAAGGATGGGAGGAATGTGAAAGGTCTGTGTGTAGTTGGTGTACCATTAATCAAAGATAAGTGTTATTATGTGTTAAATCATGTGTTGCAGTAATAATTATGCATTTTTTTTAATGGTTTAATTTTTTTTATGTTGCATGTACATTTCTGTTATTTTTATGTATATAATTGTGCCTTGAAGAATGTAATTTTATGTTTTAATTAATATCAGAGTTATTATCAGAGCATTTTTGTGGATTTTTTGGTAATGGAAACATTACAATATGGTATAAGAGCATATGCCCAGTGTTGGTTTGACTTTCCTCTTACTACCTTTCTTGGGCTAACCCAGGTTTAGGTCTACTATGGTTTCCAACAAAACCCCTCTAAAACTATCGGCCCCTCTAGTAAACTAGAAGGTAATGTAGTACATAGAGTGCATTGTGTAGTCTCACCCAAGATAGTTCTATTGGTGGCTATAATGTTCAATTGATTGCAGTCAAGGAATTAGTGGGGATCTATGATCAAACTAAGTAATCTTCATTAGTCACCTTAACATTCATCTTATATTGAATACCCTATCATTCTTATGCATGCATGCATAATAGAAGATCTAAATAGTCATTCAAGCATTTTTCTAACATCTATTCATTGATAGTAAAGAAAATAAACAATATTCAATCACATAACATATGATCTATTATGGTTCACCCCTCCTAGGCTACATCCACAAACATTTGGATGCTCTTATCTTTTATTATAGTGTTTCCAAAAATACAGCGCCTCGCACATTACAATTCCCCAACAATGGGTTGAGATCTACAATGAGGCAGACTATATCACACCAGGATCCTTAGCATATGATCTAACCCTCAAGATCCACCCTTATTTCCTCTCCTCATCTCAATAACTTACAAAATAGATCGGACTTATAGTTATTCCCTTCTCGAACGACATAGTAATAATAATCAACCAAAAAGGAACCATATTCCTACACAATCAACAAACACTCCATAGAGCTCCTAGGTTCCTACATATACATGATTTTGGTTTATCATCCATTAAATACTCTTACCAAACCCTAACCCTATCATGGATAGGTATTCTTGCATGTGTGCCTCACATGTTTTCCTCTTTTGCATGTGCATCCATCTTGCACGTGTTGCTTTTCCTGCCAGCGGTATTTATCCCACATCGTGCTTTTATCCCAAACTAGTCATGTGCCTAACATGCCCCCAACACTAACATCGTGACTCCTTCCGAGTCACTTCCTAACTCTAGTGTATGTCACTGCTTGTGATAGTGCTTCATGCATATTTGTTATTCATTGGCACTACTCCTGAGCCTGGCTGCTCTTTGTTGACATGGATTCAACCATATGCATAGGGACTGGTGGTCATAAGACCTCACCCCCTTCCAATCCTATCTATTCAAGGCTCACTTTCGTTGCATCGATTTCCATGACCAATTGTTCTTCCTTTTCTTGTAGGGGCTCCAACTGAGCATGTCGTGCGATCTTCTGTGCCTGCACCTCTTTTTATTTTTTCTGAAGGTTCTTCATTTCTATGGCAGTATTGATCTTCTATCACAGAGACATTTTCCTATGTCACTGCTTGAGATATTCCATTGTTTCATGAAATTTATCTTCCTTTCCTTGCATCTCTTGTAGGATCCCATCCTCTAATATCTGTGTCCATAGTTGGTCGCTCGTTTCCAACAATTTTTCCACTCTATGTATGTTTTGCACAATGTTTTCTATATTTTCTTTCACGTCTTGATCTCTTTGCACTTGGGCTTCTGGGGGATTCATAGGTACTACATGGTCCTCATGTTCCTTGATCTTCTCTTTATATTGTGCCAGGTCCTATGATATTTTTCTCATCTTCTCTTCAGAATATGCTTCTTCTGATTTTGCACTGTCGGGGATGGCTTGAAATAATCCACTTATTTGTTTCTCCATATTCTCCACTCTTTGTTGTGCTATATTTTTCTCCTACTCTTCCTTTCTAAGTGCCTTCTTCAGTGAGGTTTTGTCTTCCTACTCCAATTGCAATTTCATCACATCTAACCTTGCTCTGGACTGAATCTCCTATGTGACATTCACCTGCAATTTATACAGCGCTTTAGCTGGAATCTTGGGCAACGCCAAGTCCATCCTCTCAATGTATTTTAGGGGCATCTATGTTGTCTCCCCATCAATGAACAACATCTCTGGTATTATGATGAAGTTAAGACTTCCCTGCGCCATGATGTGCACTGTGTCTTCAACAAGTGCTTATTCACTAGTGGGCCTTGGTTTCTCCTTTGGTTTCTTCTCTGTCCTGATCCTCAACTACTCCAATGTAGTTTTTACCTCCTATGCTTGCTCAAGAATTGAAGCTTGATTATTTTACACATTTTCACATACCTCCGACAGTTTATCTTCCATTGTCATTGTTATCAACTCCACATCATTTGATATCATTGATGTTTCCATGGGATTTATGTGGGTCTTTTCCTTCTTCCTGATGCCACTTACTTGCTCCCCTGGCCTTTTTATTTGGGCATCTGATGGATCATATACCTCTGGCATTTGTGTACCCATGCTTGTATCCTGACCAACTTCATCTTCCATAACTACCTCTTGTGCCTCCGTCTGCACTTCTTCCGCACTCGGCTGTCCTATCGGTCCTCTTGGTGCCTACTATGTGCCCAGTGGACCCTGTGTAGGACCATGATGTGAATTTTTTTGTGTCCTAGTTTTATTTTGAATTGAGCTAATTTTCCCCATTGTATCTATTGTTTTTTTCTTTTTCTAGCTAGCGCCATTCCTACCTATCTGTTGTGCAGGGACTATGTTATCTTGCGTTTGGATTTATACTGCTGGAGTTTCTCTTGGAATCTCTAGCACTTTCCACTCATCATGCCACTCTTGTAACTCCATGTGGATGTCATGTGTCATCACACAGTACTTCATCTGCAACCACTCCTTGGTTGGATCCTTCATTTTCTACAGCCACATGTTGTGGCATGATGCCTAGAAATTTTCTATCTATCCATACTCCTGAAGAGTTTCTAGTGAGATCCTCCATGTATCTGCCAAGATGTTTTGGATCTTTGTTAATTACTGAGCGAACATGTCATTGTTGAATTTCTTAACCTTGGGATCTGATGTTCTTTGCAACAAATGTTACACATTCTTTTGGTCACTCTGATGATGACTTTACTAGCATGTGATCGGGCTCTCAAAATCATCTTTTGCTTGAGAAAAGTGACTACTTTCCTCCTCTGCAAGACTACCTTTTAGAAGGATGCCACAGGATACCCATAGTGTACAGTGTGGAAATCCATGATTTTTGCAGGCTTCTCTATAGCTTACCTGTAGGATTTCTGCAGGCTTCTATATAGGCAGGGTGCGGCGGCGTTTGAAAGACAAAAGAGGAAAGAAGTTCAAGAAGTTTCTAGAAAGGGAATCTACTGGAATGTGAGGTGGCGTCCATATGGTTACGATCCTACTGACTTCTCTGATCTAGTTGGATCATCCTCATCCTTTTAACCACTTCAGCTTATCCTATGTAATAATGGGCTTCTCATGGAAAAGGTTAAGCATAGTTAAGAAAAGTTGAGAAAAAGATTTGCTGGAAGAATAGGCTGGAGATTGTGTGAAGAATATAATTTTAGTTGATGCTTGAGGTCTACATTTTCCCATCAAGATTTTGAATATCATCTTCATGAAAATTCTAGAACAAGTATATGTGTGTGTTGGAATGAAGGACCACTAAAAGGGAACTTGCGACATCAAGGCATTCCGGTTGTATCTTCTACTTTTATTCAATATAATATAGTGGCATGTTTCTTTCCCATAAAATTATTCTCATTTTATTGCATGACTACAATATACCAGATATATAAAATATGCAGAACAGAAATGAAATGCTAGAAATGACAGAATAACAGTAAAATATCCAGCATAATCTTCACAATACACAGAAATGATATACGAAATAGCAACAGAAATAGCACTTTGAATCGGATAGCAATGTTCACAGGCCTCTTCGAGGGGGAAACCTCCAATCGAGAAGCGCTCTGTTACAATAATATCCAAGCTAGGGTTTTTCATACCCTCGACCCTTATTTATACTAACTATGTCTATTAAGAGAAGCATCTAGAGGAAGAACCTTCTAGAAGCAGAAGCTTCTATTAGGTCTTCTTACATCCGCCTTATTCTATTTTATTGAAAGGTCTTATTAATATTGACCTTTATTACATCCAAATACATTGATCTACCTATGTGAAGGTTAGGACCTTAACATGTTCGCCCCCTTAAAAACAGCCTTGTCCTCAAGGCTTGAGATGTGGAAAATGCTGCAGAATGGTAGCTGGTTCCCAAGTGGCATCTGCTAGAGTCATATCTTTCCACTATACTAGCACTTCCTTGATGGTTCTCTGACACAGGCGACGCTCCCTCTGGTCCAAAAATTCTTCTGGTTGTAGCCAAATGGATCCTTCTTCAGCTAACTCTAGAAGGTTGGTTTGAAGTCGGCACCTGGTTCCAATCACCTTCTTCAAGCAGGAAACATGAAAAACAGGATGTAGCTTCGACTGACTGGGCAGAGCTAACTAATATGCGACTTGTCCCACACGCTTTAGAATTGTGTAAGGGCCATAAAATATGGGTGCTAGCTTTTGACACTGCTCGGCCTTGAGGGAAGTTTGCTTATATGGTTGCAGCCGCAGAAACACCTGATCCCCTTCTACAAATTGATGTTCTGAGCAACCTTGATCTTCTTGCTGCTTCATTCTATTCTGGGCCATGATCAGGTTCTCTTTAAGGGTACGAAGGATATCCTCTTGGACTGTAAGTGTGTGGTCAACTGCCTGGACCTTCGAGGTACCCAGTAAGTATGAGAGAACTGATGGTGGCTTCTGTCCATACACTGCTTCAAAAGGAGTCATGCGAGTGGTTGTATGGTATGTAGTGTTGTACCACCATTCGGCGAGGGGTAACCATTGAACCCACTGGTGTTGTTTTTCCGATGCAAAGCACCTCAGATAGGTTTCCAAACACTTGTTGACGACTTCTGTTTGACCATCTATCTGGGGATGATAAGCTGAGCTGAGACGCAATTGTGTTCCTTGTAGCT
>JASDQU010736759.1:327744-369699 GCA_032191745.1 Picea mariana | reverse complement strand
AGGATGATGATGTAATGAATACGAGTTTGTACCTACCAGTACACACATCAAATTTGGGTTTCAAGCTACAATCTCAAGAATTAAAAATTATAATTTAATTTATAATAACTAGATTGTGGCCTAACAACATTTTGAAACCAAAGAAGCCTCTCCATATCAATTGTATGTGCAGGGATTTCTAAAGATCGATTATTGAAACCCTAGCATTTACATATTGACAGAGATCGAGTCAACGTGATGGTGCACAAGAAAGGTGTCCAGGTTAGTCATTTGGAACCAGTAGGGGTCAAATTGTTGTATTCATATCCTAAGATTATGTAAAAATTCATTGATGCAGGTTGGTTCAAATTCTGTTGCAATTTCTAGGGATGCCAAGAGGAGGTTTCAATGTTGTTTATAAAAACATTTGATAGTTTTAAAACTTATGTGGGCGATGCACTAATTTATGTTATAGAGAATTCAATAGGAGCAACATGTCACTTTATTGTACATGGTGAAAGATGGTGGAAGAAAGGTGGATTATCTGCAGACTTGTGCAATCAATTTTTGGTATCAGAACATCATAATCCAGATTGGAGGCAAGGGATCCCGAAAAAGTGGTTAAAGGAAGAATGGAAAAGTGTTTTGTGAATAATCAAGAGGTACATAACCTCTGAGGGTAGGTATTCTTACATTTACTATTAACACATGATAAATTTAATGCATTTAAATGGAGATGCACAAATGAGCTTTCCCTTTTACCTGTTGAAGAGCCTAAACAAAATGGAAAAGAGAGTATAGAGTAATCCAAGAAATGATGATAAAAGTTTATTTAATCAAGGTTTGATCAAGATGTTGGTTCTGTATGCATTTAGAGAGGTTTGAGTGTCCTAGAAAGAGTTACTAGCCTCTTTAGGGTTTGTTGAAAGGAAATTAAATACTTCAAGAAGCTCTGCAAAATTACAGGAGGTATCCCCTATAGATAGATGAACTAGATCAAGTAAAAGGAAACTTAAATCACAACAAGAGGAAGAAATCAAGTTGGAGCTCGAATCCTTTTCTTCAAAACATGAGCTGACAATTTTTGACAAGGTATATACAAGGAGAATGGCTAAGCAGAGGATAGAACAATTGCAAGAAGTGAAATTTGATCCTAAAATAGAAATTGATGATGCACCTATTGAGAAACCCTCACAATTTAAACAGAGTAAAGGAAACAAAGGAAAGGGTAAATATCCTATAAACTACCCCAGTAGGCCTAAAACAAGATCTACAAACAAGTTGAGACATAATTCAAAGGTTATGTTTAAACCCTCTTTGAAGAATGATAATATGATCATTTTAGAAGATCATATCACAAAGGAAATTCATAAGAAGACTAGAAAAGGGAAAAATCAGAGAGCAATGCCAAAAATATAATCTCCTCTCTCAAATGACGAAACCCATGAAATCACTAATCAAGAAATATTAGCAATCCATACATTGAGGGATATGCCAGAGATGAAATATTTTTACATGGAGAAAGGAGAACCTAGTTTTGCTTGAGTATACAACATAAGACATTGTTGAGGAGAAATATGAAAAGGTGCACAAGAAGGAAAGGAAACCTATAAATCCCAAATTATCTATTGAATTAAGCAGGATTGCACTAGAAAAAAAATCAACAAGAACCTGCACTACAAGAAAATCAAGAAGAACCTTTGATTGGGAGTAAATATGTGTTGACAACTGAATATTATGAGGCCATTATTATAGACCTCGGGAAACAAAATCAAAGACTTATGATACAGAATTTCAGATTACAAACAAAATTCCACAAGCTAAAACGGAAAGCAAAGGAAAGTCTACGAATTCTTAAAGACAATATCTAAGGATGCAATAAAACAATATTTTTCATAACTTTGTTTTTCCGGATGAGGAGAAAATGCAGGGAAGTTGAATATTTTGTAGTTAGATTTGACCACATGGATAAATACAACTGGCGAGTAGAAATTAGTTACCTTTTCAATTTGTTTACAAAAACAAATTCTAAGAATCAACTTGTTAGTTTTCACAAGAGCATTTTCAGGGATTTGATCTTACTATGATGATTTTCCTCCTAAAAATCGTCTTTTTATTTTGACCTCATGATGTAGTTCAAATGTAATGTCTATAGTCAAGGCATGTAATTAATGCGTCACTATGTTTTGGGATCTATATACACAAGTGGAACCTCTTTCTTTTATATAAAAGCAAGTTCATATTAAGAGGTAGGGGTTCGTGTTTAGTGGTGCTATAGGACATATTGACCTGAATTGTATACCTAGAATCTGCTACACTTTACACTCAATCGGAAAGAAATTTTTATTGTTAGATTCTCTCATTCTTGTGTTAAATTTCTCCTCTCTTACTTGAAATGCATTTGAATCTTTTGTGAAGTATTTGATTTGTTTTGTTCATGTTGAATACTACTAAATATTTTGTTGTTTGCTCAACTGTTACAAAATTTTTGTTTGATTATTTATCTCTGGTTTCTGAATGATATTTGGGATCGATATTCTTCTATGTGAGTGAACATATTGTAATCTTACCGTTTCTTTTTCTTCTATTTAAATATCCTTATCTAGCTGATAAAATTGATTGTCATTGACTAAGTGAATGTGGTGGAAACTTGAATTCATGACTAGAAACCTATGTTTCCTAATCCATCCAATTATTGACCCATAAAACAACCTATAAACCCAAAAATACCTATAAACATAAACCATTGCAATAACTGAGGTTCCCTAGCTTGCCCTTA
Source organism: Picea mariana (assembly GCA_032191745.1). Lineage (NCBI taxonomy): Eukaryota > Viridiplantae > Streptophyta > Pinopsida > Pinales > Pinaceae > Picea > Picea mariana. Next base: position 366,941 of record JASDQU010736759.1, on the reverse strand, counting down.
GGATTTAAGGACAACTTTAGGGACTAACAATTACTTTTTAGGATGTGAAAGTGGTTTGTGAGGTTGGAGTCATGGGCCAACCTCGTTGATTAAAAGTGGTGTGATAAAAATAATTTCACTAAACAAATGAAACCCTTCCGATCCTCCCAAATTGCTTATGGGATCATAGATAAGAGCATACTACGATTTCAAGTATCTAATACAAACATTTTGAGTATGTGGTGATGTTGTGTGCAAGAAGTGGATGTGCGTAATGATTTTCAATAGGTTAGTGATCAGAATTTTAATATGTGGACATCATTTGGTCCTTTGCAAATCTTGTTTATCTCTAACTTACTAAATTTCAAAAACAATCCTTGCAAAATTTGAAAAATCCCTAGGTAACTAGCATGGTGGACATGTGGGTCCTTACTCTTGAGCTTTTAATCTCCCTAGAATTTTTTCTAATCTAAGAAAGCATTAAAATCATCCCTAGATTATAGACATGTGGGCATGTATGTGCCCTTACAAATCCTTTAAACTTCCTAGGTTTTTTTCTCTAGAAAACTTGAAACTATCCTAAGATTGTGCACATGTGGGAATATATGGGCCTTTACAAACATTTTAGATTATGTTTCAAGAAATAAAACTAAGAGGTATTGGCCTCTCTTAAAATCATTGACTTAGTTTCAAAAAATGAGAAAACTAAGAGGTATTGGCCTCTCCAAAAATGAGCTGTTTTAAAGGGAGATGGAGATTTCTTAAGAAATCATTTTTTTTTTATTTCCAATATCACTCAAAGGTATGAGGAAAGAGCATACTTGACAATTTTCAAAATAGTCTTCTAATCATGATTTAATGTGGTGATCATAAAATTAAAGGTTTAGTTTTGAAATTTGAATGTTATATTAATCCATCCATGTGGCAACAAAGAAAGGGAAATATGATATGGTTCTTTTTACCCCCTTATATGTCTATGTTTGGATACGTATATGTTCAATAAAGAACTCAAAACCTACTTTCTATGGATTTTACAAAGTGCACAAAACAAAACAACAACTACTTGATGAAACAAGCTTCAAAATCCCTTACAATCAAATGAAAAAGAGCTTATGCACAGATTGTACTACAGACAATAGTGCAGAGAGCATAGTCTGCATGAATAGAGAGACTGGTAAGTGCGATGTCATAAAATTGGCTTAGATTGATGTAAAATTGGTTTTTATTGTTGGTTTTCATTGATGTCAACCTTTGGAGAGTGATATTATAGATTGATGTCAACTCTTAGAGATTGATGTCAACCCTTGAGTATGTATGGTAGCTCTACAGGTATTGTTAAGGAACCCAATTTTGGTTGAAGAATATTGTAATGAATATCAGTGTATATGTAGGTAAGACTATTCTATATGGATAGTATATGTCATGCCATTTCTGGTGATATGTGGAACATCACATAACTCCTCACACTTAGAGAGTTATGGACACATGAATTTGGAGAACCCTCATGAGTTATCTAGAAGCCCCTAGAAGGTCAAAGAATTCATTTATTATAGAAGCTCCTAGAAGAAGTGTACTAGTCAAATTAATGGTAACTAGGAGTTAATCATGGGTATAGTTGTTGCATTAAGAAAATAATTAAAAAAAAATTATTGCAACAAGAAGTTGTGAGTTTGGTAAATATGGTAAAGTAGTTGTGATGAGAAGGTTGAATAGTCAAAGTGGTTGACCAATAAATAAATTAAATAATAAATTGGTTGCAACAAGAAGTTATTTAAGTTTGTTGACTGAGGATAGGGACTCTAAAGTGAGAAAAACCCTACTCTGCATGATTTGTTTCCCCTGTAGTCGAAATGGGCATACCAGAGTAGACGGGAAGAACCAGTAAGCAGAAGATGAACACATAGGATGAACCCAGAAGGGGGCGGGGGGGGGACCCCCTCGTACTGGAATGTGGCCGCCAATGATAGAGGATGTCTACACACCAAGTGGACTGCATTTGATTTGCTGCCACACCTGATATATTAGATCCTAGCCAAGAATCAAGGACTCAACAAAGAAATGGATGTGGAGCCAAGAACGTCTCATCCAAAGGCATATCGAGGATGGGAACTAGGTAAATGCATTCCCCAATCTGATAAACTGCCACGGTATACCATAAGCTCAATCAGGGTTGGGGAACAAACCCAGTTCATGAGGGAGCATGCTCTCATCAACAAGTTTCTTGGTATTTGGCCTTTAGAACGAGATCTCATGTGATGGATTAAATACTGGTGGACCCCGAGGAGGATTATGAAGTGCAGCTCAACTCCAAGGTATTTTTTATGATCATCCTTTACAGTTTGGAATATAAGGACAGGATTTTTGATAATGGGCCATACTTCTACAAATCATCTAGTTTATTCCTCCGATTCTTGACGGACTGCTTTAGAACAGAGAAAGAAGATTTCACAATGGCTCCAGTCTAGATACAACTATACTCCCCGCTGTAGGAATTATGGCTGGGGGAAATCCTAATGGGTATAGGTAATATGGTGGGAAGATATGTCAAATATTTGAAGTCCACAAAGTAGATAAAATACACTCCCTACACTCGAATATATGTCTACATGGACATATCAAAGGATTTACTAGGATCAGTAACCCTATAATATCAGGACAAGGACTGGAATCAAACGATGTATTATGAGCACATTTCCTTCCACTAGAGGAAGGGCCATGAACATGGACACCTTTTCCACGAATTTCCCTTGAATGCCTAGAATCTAAAAGTGGGAGAGGGGAAGCAAAAGGATGGCTTCACCATGGTTGCTGACAGGAAATGCCATCTAACTAGGAAACAAACTCAAGAAAATGATCAAAAAATCCTACGACATTCTTAACCAACTCCCAAAGGAAGAAGAGGTCGGAGATCCACAAAAAAAAAGACAACCAAGAAAAGGAAAAGGGTAAAGACAAGAACTAAACGGAACCAGGAAAAGAAACCAACCAAGACACAAGCCCAACAAGCAAGCCATTAATGGACAAGCCAAATGAGAGTTGGGATAATCTAATGAAGATGGATGAGCAATATCTGGAGGACATAGACTTAGAAAAACTATAGGAAGCCTTCAATAGAAAGGATTTTCAAACCGTACCAGTGGAACAACTGAGAAAGGTACATAAAGTATTCATCGAATCCACGACAGGATCCACCTAATGACTGGGGATCTCCCTTGATGCATCCACTGAGTTCAAAATAACCTCACGTGGAATCAAGAGACGAGGGCGCAAATATTCCCATCAACTCATCAAGGAAGTGGGTAATTATATGTTCAATTCAGGGCAGATCGAGAGACTCACGGAGGGATATATCCACCCACCCCATAACACATCATGATGAATATAATCACTTGGAATATTAGAGGGTTCAATGGAAGATCCAAGCAGAGGATCCTCTGAGACTATATTCACACTGAGAATCCATACATTCTCCTTTTATAGGAAACAAAATGTTCTGGAGAAGAAGTTGAAGACATCTTTCGGGGTTTCTGGAGAATCTGTGATTCCCTTCACATGGACTCAATTGGAGTGGAAGCAGGCCTAGAAATCTTATGGAACCTAGCTACAGTCATAATAGAACAACCATTTTCAACAGTTGGCACATTTATGGCTCACTTCAAAGTCATAGGGTCAACCAAAGAAGGAATGATCAAAAACACGTACGAGCCTCAAAGTGCTCAGGATAAAGAACTATTTTTGAAGTGAATAGCCACTACAAAATAACTAATAGGTTCATCTAATTAGGTGTTGGGAGTTGATTTCAATATCATCCTCACGTTGGAGGAAAAGACAGGAGGCATCAAGCGGCTTGAACAAGATAGTGGTAAGTTCTGAGACCTCATTGATCAACTTGATTTAATAGATATAGAAACTAGAAATGGTATCTTCACTTGGTCCAATCAGAGATCCAGGCATCAGCATGTAGCTCGTATATTGGACTATTTCCTCATTTCAGAAGCCTTGTTGTTGAAGGATCCCATCATAGAAGCAAACATCCTCCCAAAATCAGGCTTGGATCTCTGGCCAGTTTCACTCTTTCTTGAAACTAGAGCTGAGCCCAAGCTCAAATCCTTTAGATTTGAGAAGTTTTGGATCACTCACCCAGAATTTCAAAGGATTTCAAAATCTTGGTGGGCACAAGAAGAAATAGGCCATGGCACATGCATGTACAAACTCCAACAATGGCTCAAAAACTTTAAAACATAGCTAAAGAGATGGAATAAGAATGTATTTGGGAACACTCTACAAAGAATACAAGGAATTGAGCAACGCTTGGAAAGGTTTCAAAATATCTTCATCACTGGGGACATAACGCCAACCTTAATGAGAGAAGATGAGGAACTCAAGGAAGAATTGGAAGTGAGAAAGGAACAGAAGGAAATACTCTGGAGGCAGAAATCTAGAGTGTAGTGGCTCAAAGAGGGTGAAAAGAACACCAAGTTCTTTCATCAATCCATGGTGCACCGAATATACATTAATATAACCACCCAATTGGTGGATGCCCAGGGAATTTCCATTAGGGACCATGACAGAATAACATAGGAACTGACCAACTACTACAAATATCTCCTAACATAACCCATTGAAGACAGAACACCAGCGATCTAAAAAATCACTAGGCACATACCCTCCCTAGTCACTCATGAACAGAATGAATCCTTGACAAGACCCATCACCCAAGAGTAGGTGGATCATGAAGTTAAAGAAATTTCCCCAAGTAAATCTCCAGGTCCAGATGGTTTCATAACAGACTTCTTCCATTACTGCTGGCCAATGATTAAAGAAGAATTATGGCAAGTGGTGGAGGAATCAGGAACTTCAGGGCAAGTTCTCTCAGTTTTCAATGTCACCTTCCTCATGCTCATCCCAAAGTAAGAAAGGGTAATGAATCCCAATAAATATAGACCGATAGCACTCTACAATGTTATCTACAAAATCATCACCAAGGTCATCATTATGCGTCTCAAGAGCTAGCTGGCTATGTGGAAGGTAGGAAAATCATGGACAGTGTAATCCTATCCCATGAAGGCATACACTCACTAAAAACAACAAGGACTCTAGATATGCTCATTAAACTAGACCTTTCCAAACATTTTGATAGAATTAAGTGGCAATACATGAGATCCCTCTTAGAGGCCTTTGGTTTCAACAACCTCTGGGTGGCTTGGATCATGAGGCTCACTTATTCATCTTTCTTTTCTATATTAGTCAATGGAGTTCCCTCCCAACATTTCTCTCCCTCCAGGGGTATTCCACAAGGGTACCCCCTCTCCCCATTTTTCTTTGTCATATTGGTGGAAGGACTCGGGTGCTACCTCAAGGTTTCAGTTGAGGAGGGTTTCCTTAAAGGCCCACCTCTTCAGAACATTTAGCCTACCCCCTCTCACATCCAATTTGTTGATGACACCCTACTGATGAACACACCAACATCCCAGGAACCCCCCAAGCTCAATTCAATCCTAACAAACTTCGCTAAAGCTTAAGGAATGGCCTTAAACCTTGATAAATCACAACTCTATTTCTTCAACACCCCGATGGTGATCCAAAACCACATATCATGACTTATGGGTATCCCCAAGAGATCCCTTTTTTATAATTATCTAGGTGTTCCCCTAATGGGAGTGACTGCTTGTAATATCCCCTGGGACAATCTATTTCTCTCCATCTCCAACAGGCTCAAGAACTGGTCCTTTAGATCACTTAACCTTGCAGCTCGACTGGTTCTTTTAAAGTTTTTTCTTTAAGCTCTACCAACCTACCTCTTCACTTCCTTAGAAGCATCCCAGTATGTCATCAAGGCCATTAGAAACATCCAACACAACTTCTTGTGGCATGGGAATAACCCAAATAAAAAGTGGGCATTGGTCAGATGGGAAAAATAATGCAGGCCTAAAGTCGGAAGGGGACTAGGGCTCAGAGATATAAGGAAAAACCATGTAATGGGTGAAAAACTTTGGTGGCGATGGCTCAAGCACCCCACATAACTTTGGGAAAGAATCTGGAAAATAAAATACATGCCCACTACCAGAGAAGAGAAGCTAATCAGATTCAACGATCAAGTATAGGGATCCAATATCTAGAACATGGCCTGGAACAATAAAATGCTCATACAGAACCAAACCTTCTGGGAGATAAGGAATGAACAACACTCTCTGTTCTAGAAAGACTCCTGGCAACAACAAATACCTCTAACCACTATTTAACATATGATCCCCCTGCATGAATAAATGCAATCCGAGGACTCCCTGCACATAAAATATCTATGGAAATAAAATGATCGGCGTCATCCTTGGCACAAATGGAAGACTAAACCCCATGAACTATACATACATATAGAGTTGGACCTACAGATCTGGAAAGACTGTGAAAATCAAAGGAAAATACACATTAGGGAAGGTCCAGACATACTTAGATGGGGGCACTCCACAGTAGGAATTTTCTCAATCAAAGAATCTTATCATCTACATGAAAACTACTAGGATCAACCAAGGGAGAACATCTAAGGCAAGATATGGAATCCAAAATTCTGGCCAAAAGTGTCAATATTCCTATGGCTTGTTTTCCAAAACCGCATACTCACTTGGGACAATCTTCAGAAGCACATGTTTGTGCGCCCCTCAATCTGTCCCCTCTGTTAGCAACAAGAAGAAATGATGGAGCACCTATTCAACCTCTGCAACCACAGTGATAACATCTAGGATATGGGAGAACAACTAATGTGTCGCTCCAATAGAAATCAATCTAGTTTCATAAGCACAGTGGAGAATTGGGACTTGATTTCCTATCAAAATCCAATCTTGGATCACATCTGACAGCTTTTACCTGGATTCTCAATGTGGAAAATATGGAAAGAAATAAATAAGATGATTTTTCACTTGAAATACTCCCCCCCTCTCTCAATCTGGGAAAGAATTATGAACTTGGTTTGGGAAATGATCAGAGTTGGGAATTGGACTCAAAAGGATCTAAAATATAATCTTGGAGAGAGTTATATCCTACAGGCCTGGAAACTTAACCTCACATATGAAAAATAGACTACTGGAGTCACTAGAACTAGGATCAACCCGTGCACTTGGTCCCCAGTGCCCCTAGGTTTTATTAAATTGAACTTTGATGGGTTGTCAAAAGGAAATTCAGGGCCAGCGAGCTTTGGTGTAGTCCTTCGCGATGAGGAGGGGAAAATTCTTCATTATGCAAATTGTTATCTAAGAGTCAACACAAATAATGTAGTAGATCTCTAGAGCCTTCTCAGAGGGATCAAGCTTCCAATAGATCATGAATTTCATCAGCTTATAGTGGAGGGCAACTCCTAGATCATTATCCATCTTATCGCTAAAATAATTCATGGATCACACCCACTAGATGCCTCACCCAGTTGGAGACTCTCAGGATCGCTGGAAGGTTTCAAGTCCTTCTTAAAGCCAAATATCACCATTATCCCCTCCCATGTAAAAAGAGAGGCAAACAAAATCGTTGATTGTCTGGAAAATGAGGGGGTGCATACCATGGAAGAGTTGATTCACTGGAATGTGAAAACCTCTCCATAGTCCAAGCTATCAGACCATTGTATAGACTTAGCCACAAATGACTATTCAGTCTTGAATGGGGTACCATGAGACAATGGGAGGCCACGTAGCCTACCCATGCCTCAAGATATAAATATGGCAGGCCATCGCCCTTCACTTAAGTATTGAATGAAGTGCGACCATTATTGCCTACAAAGGATGGGAGGACAACTCCCATGAGTTAGGATAATGGTCGATATGAGGTTTAATTGTAGAGCTTGGGAGAGTACAAGAGTCATGTCAACACAAAGGTTAACTCTCTCACTCAATGTTTTTTGGCATTACTTCTCCCTCATTATCTACCACTCTTCTTTCTCTGCAATAAGTCTTCCTCACAGTTACTCAGAGAATTCTCAACCCTCCTGGCCTAGCCATGTTGAGGGAGAGGGGTAAGTCAAGGCGTGACCCAGCCTAGTATAGTTATGTCGCACGACAGATATGGGTGTAGCAACTAGAATGATCCTTGTCCATAGCCCAGACTTAATGCATGGAGAGGCCAACGACTCCATCGATGGCGTATGTTGAGGAGGTTATTCTGGAGGAACCCATCCAGGTTCCTTTAGAATCCCTCCTCTTCATAATTCTAGATGACTTCCAACTCCCCAACCACCACATAGTGAGTATTAGCACCCAGGATGCCATGGAAGGCACCACCTGCATCATTGAGGATGAATTCCCAAGGGAATTCCTCCACTTGGACTCAAGTGTTCCAGCCCAGGACACCAACAACAAAAGAGAGGAATCAATGAAGATGACCAAGGAGGAGGAAATTGGCATTGGGTTGGAGGACAAGGGCACTGATCTGGGGGTCACCTAGTCTTTGCACCTCCACCTCTCTCTAAAATCCATAAATTATGTCCTTCTTCTCCTCCTCTCTTCATCCCAGAGCAGCTAGAGCTCATATTTGAGCTAAGGAGCCAAATGCAAGACCATCTCCACCAGGACACCGTCATGAGTCAGCAGATTGAAATGTTGTATGACACATTCTCGAATTCACCTACTAACCAACATTTCTCAACCTGTATGAAGCCTTTCATCCTCCATCCCAGGGGCGACCATCTCACTGGATCTCCGGAAAAAATACCCCCAGGTGATAATGGTTAATTTCTGGTTCCTTGCAATGGGTTCCTTATACAATTCTCTCCTAGATCCCTGTATTGGGATGACACAATTTTACAATTTTGTTTTATTTTCTTAGTTGCTAGATTTTCTTAGGCTTCTAGAACAGTTCTGTAAGAACAAGAATCGGCCACCTGCTCTGGTTTTTGTTTTCCATGGAAGATGGCGGATAACACTTTGGAATAAAAGTATCACAATATGCCACCTGTTCCAGTTTCCACTAATTTGGAGGAACATGTGGAAGATTGATGACATGTGGCATATTTGTCCTATAATAGCACAGTAATAGGAAACACCCTTTTTTACTTAAAAAAAAAAGAAGTTAGTTAAGGGAGAATAAGTTATGAATTAACTAATTATATTAAATTTAGTTGCAACAAGAAGTTGTGAGTAAAGATAAATTATTTAAATAATAAAGTAGTCAAGTTGGTTGCAAAGAAAAATTATTTAAATAATAAAGTGGTGGCAACAAGAAGTGGTGAGTTTACTATTTATGGATAAGTCAAAGTGGTTGCAAAAGAAATTAATTAAAAAAGTTAGTTGCAATTAGGAGTGGAGAACTTACTATTTGTGGAAAGTGGTTAAGTTAAGTAGACAAAGTGGTTAAGTGGACAAAAGTTGATACTTCTAGAGGAAGCTACTTGGAGAGTATAAATAAGAGAGAAAGGGTCTCCCATTAGCACTTATTGAATAACATTGAATATATAATTTCTGAAAGGTTATTTCGGTGGGTATTATTGATAGAGAAAAGTGCGGCAGAAAAATTGTGGTAGAAAAATTACAACAGGAAAAGTGCGGCAAAAAAAGTGCATTAGGAAAAGTCTGGTAGAAAAAGTACGACAGGAAAAGTGCGGTAGAAAAATTGTGGCAGGAAAACTGCTCCAGAAAAGGTGCACTAGAAAATGTTTAGCAGGGAAATTGCAATAGAAAACATGTGGCAAAAAAAATCGTAGTATAAAAATCGCGACAGAAAAACCGTGACAGAAAAAGTGCGGCAGAAAAATTGCGATGGAAAAAATCGGTGCAGAACAATTGCGGGAGAAAAATCCTAATAGAAAAATCGCAGTAGCAAATTCGCAGCAACAAAACACTACAAGAAGAAAAAGAGGTATGGTTTTCATACGTGTAGTGTTGAACTTATGAATCTGGTTGAGGGTTTGCCTTGTAAATCTGTTGGATTCCCTCTTGGAATTTTAAGGCTTGTTGTAGAATGGTTTTGAGGCAGATCTATTGAAGTATATTGTTAGTGCACTTAGTTTGATTTATTTTCATATCTTGTGGTGCATTGTGAGGGACACTTTTTAGTGGTCTTGGTATATGATTGGATTACGAATGATACATCTTTGATGCTACATAAAATTGAGGTTATGGCACATGGTTTGATGTAATGGTTTATGGTATTTGGTTATGGATAGTGTGATGTATTTTTAGAGAACTTCTGATGGTTATATTGGTATATGGTTGAGGTACATGTTGGGTACATGGTTGAGACAAGTAGTTGATGAGTTGGAACATACATGAGATGTATAGTTGATGATATTGGTATATCTTAATGAGTCATACTTGATGTGTAGTTTATGCATGATCGGTACATACTTGGTACATGGTTGGAGGCACTTGTTAGTAGTATTGTTGACACATGGTTTATGGACGATGTAGCATACTTGTCTTGGTATATTATTAGAAGCACATGTTGATCTTGGTGATGATTATGAGTTGTTCTGATATGCTTGGTTGATGCACATATTGGTGATATTGTGCATATGGTTGAGAGTTGTCTTAGGTATTGATATTGGTGAGTACATTTGATTTGGTTGATAATATTGATGAAACATGTTGTTGTGATAGATTGTTTGGACAGGTTGTTGTAACAAGTTATTTGTACAGGTTTGGTGTATGATTGATACACTTATTTATGGCACAAGTTGAGGTACATGTTGATTCATGGTACATGTTGGAATGGGTTATTGGTAGAAGATGTTTACAGGTTATTGGTACAAGTTGTTTACAGGTTATTGGTATAGTTTGATTATAGGTTGTTTGGTACATGTTGTTTGGTGCAAGTTGATTGGTATAGGTTTAAAAAAATATATATCAAAGTGATAGTGTGACATTGGTTTCATCATTCTAATTATATTTTTGCGTGGTTGGAGGGAGAAATGATAAGTTATTGTAGCCACATTTTGGTTGTAGTCAAAAAACATAAGGGTTTGTAGCCTCTTTCTGGTTATAGACAGAGAATTGGGGAGTTGGATATTCCATCAGGTTTTAGCCTGAGAAACTAGGAGGTTAGAGCCTCCTTCTAGCTGTAGCTGGAGAATTGGAAGTTGGTTCTTCTTTGAATGTAATTCTTGGCATATAAGAAAATCATTATGTGGTTTTCTACCACATTGGGTTTCCACGTAAATATTTGTGTATTGTGAATTGTGTGGATGTGTTTGTTATTGTTTATTATGCACTGATGAATGTTAATGCTTATGATACCGTAAGATATTGATGATGAAGAAATGAACATGGTTGAATAAGTAAAATAATATACTTTGTGGTTTAAAGGATTAATAATTGGCACCGATTGCTCATTACTAATTAAACCCCCCTCTTAGTAATCCAACAATTGGTATCAGAGAAGGTTCCTTCAGGAAACAGTTTAACCACTGGAAGGAGATCATGGATTATTTTGAGAATGGAGTACCACTATTTAATGGTTTGAAGTATGAGATATGGAGCGGAATGATGAAATTATTTTTAAAGGAACAAGGGTATGATATTTGATAATCAGTTGTTACAGGGTATGATATTTCAAAAAGAGAAAAGACTACATCAAAGAAGGAACTGAAATGAAATAACAAAATTGTAATGGATTTCATTTTCGAAGGAATATATGATTCAATAAAAGACAAAGTGGGTAAATATTCATCAGCTAAAGAAAATTGGGATAAGTTACATCATATCTATTCTTCACCCATCACAGAGTTAGAGAATGTAAAAAATATGCAGGTGTAGATCAAGAAGAAAGATGTTCATCATGTCAAACAAATTCAGAAGATGAAGTGTACATAATCAAAAGAAATATTTTGTTTTTATTTAATTATGAAAAACACAGACATCTTGAAATGGAATTCCATGAAGGAAATGAGACAGAAAAAATAATTGAAATAGAATACAATTATGAAGAAGAACTGATCAATGCTTTAGATGAACTAAGAAAAGAAAGAGAAGAAAACAAGTCACTCAAGAAAGAATTAATGAAACAAAAGGAAAGTGTTCACTTTTTTTAAGAATCCCAACATGTCATCGAGAACTTAAGAACTTAGCTAGAAGAAGCCAGAAACATTGAAGAAAATATTGAATATCAAAATCCATATTTGGAATCCAACATAACAACATAGAAGGAAGAAGCAAAAATGAGAGAGAATATATTGACAAATCATCTTAAGGAAATAACTAATCATCTAAACTAGCTTAAGGCAAAGTTTGGTCAAGAAGAGAAAGGAATTGATGAAGAAATAATCACTTTAAAAATCAATCTTGAAGAAGCGAAGAGAACATAAGAAATCATGAAGTCTCAGATAATGAAGAAAGAAGAAGAGGTTGAGAAGCTTGAAGAAGAAGTTGTCACATTGAGAAGTAAAATCGTCAAGCTCAACAAGAACGTTGAAGAGGTAGAAACATCTGCATTAGTTGTAGAGAATGAGGAGAAGCACTCTAGGTTGCTAGAAAAAGAAGAATGAAGAAAGGAGCAATATTTATGTAGAAGTACTCAAAGGAAGCAATCATAGTCAACCAGAATCTAGGAAAACTAATAAGATACATATTCAAGAAGACCATCTGTTGGAGCCGCCTTTCTCAACTGGTTTAAATGTAATTCTTAGAATAAAAGGTTGGCCTTTAAGTTGTATTTTACTTCGTGACCTTTACCCTTTGAAAGTATTAGTAGTCCTGATATGCGAAGTGGTGATGGAAGTTGTACTCCTAAACCATTTCCAATTAACTGTTAAATGAGATTTTTCAGTTTTATTTACCTCGGGATATCGTGTTTCGGGAGTTACAAGTCACATGGTTTCCAGGCCCCGATGTGCAAAGTCACGAAAAAACCTTGAAATCTTACCCAGCTTAGCACCAAGTGTGAAGTTCCTTAAACCTTAGTTAAGTTCTGTTGGGATTTCGCGTCTCGGTGGTCGCTCTCCCCAAAAGTCTCACCATCATAACGTCGATAGGTGAGGTTGCGAGATAGTGTTGAAAGTCACCCAGGTTAGTGTCAGGGGTAAGTTGTTTAAACCATAGTTAAACAATGTCGGGGTTTCGCGACTCGGCATTCACTCTTCTAAGAAACTATACCTTCATAGTCCCGAGTCGCGAAATCATGATATTAATTAAACATTGATTAATTAAACACTTAATCTGGATCATGTTTTTTCTTAACTAGATCGCGTCATCGTGATCTCGGATTTTAGTGGCTCGAAGGATAAGAGTGAAATCTCCCGATATGGCGAACGCTGAAAAGGGTGATTAATGTTTAAAGAAAACCTAATTAAAGAAGCTAAGCTAGATTAACCAACGCATTAATACAAATATTAACATGCACCATCTATGGGATAAATTTAAGTTTTTTTTGTGCTAATGTGTGTCACGACCCATCAAAATTTATGGCATTTATGAGAAGAGAGGTGAAGTGATAGGTAAAGATATTGTTTTTATTACTAAATCTTTCTCAAAAAATGATTTGACCGTTCTGGTTCATAAGGACGTCGGGGTTTTAAATGGTCGAGATATAGAGTTATTTCTCTCATTGTTTAAAATTTCATTTCTATCTTGCGCAAAGAAGCTTTTCTCACCAGACTAATTTCTGTATGTATACACATTTTTACTATAGGAGAGATAATTCAGAGTCCTCTATCATGGCCCCATGAAAAGCATCCAAGGTGATTGCTGAGAGTTCATGGCAAGGCTCAGATACTATTTCCGATACTTTACCTCGAAGTGTTGATTCTGTCAGAACCTGGTCATACATCTTTGAGGTTCTTCAGTCTGATTTAGTGAACTGTTCAGATGACTCCAGCAATAATGAGAAGGATGATTTTGCCACCAAATACAAAATCGTCATTCAAGCAGAGATGCATAAGATAGAGGCCAGGCCACGACTCCTTCCCTATTATGATATGATCTGATGGGCATTGGATCATGTGGATATCTCGACCAGAACTATTATCAGCGAGCAGAAGGTGACCATTGGAACCCTCAGACCAGAACATTTGCAGGTGATGTACCAATTGTCACCCACACTGAACTTCTCACACAATGCCGAGTTTCTGGAATGTTTTAAGCGGAAAGAGTGCGAGCAAAACAACATAAACTTGTCTAATCTGATCAAGGATTGGGTCTCGCACTCCACGAAGTTCAGGGCAGATGGTAACAGAGTTTATTCAATCTCTTCCTTGGAACCACAATTCAAATATATAGCCATGATGACCTGTAGGTTGTATGGGAAAGAAGACACCACACATTTTTTCCTCCCGTGGGTACTTCTCATTCATACAGTCCCTGAAGGCTTTTCCTTCGACTGGGCCAAATTGTTGTCAAACCGTTTAACCAACCGGATTACCAATTATCGGATGCAGAAGGCGAGTGGGAAGGCCGCTTCATTTTTCATGTCCGCCTACATCATGGATGTTGGTTGTTTCATGAAACCTTTCCCCCTAATGAGCTAGAGCTGGACTCCATCAGAGGCTGAGCCTATCCATGTCTACCACTCAAAACTTTAGCAAGATAAGGCCGCAGATTTTATATACAAAATTTTCAATTAGGTAATGGTCAATGCATTTATCCATCTTCAACAACCCACCGCTCAGGATTTCAGACAGGATCACCACCAACTTGATCAACATGGTCAACTGGTATGTAGAGGCTGAATTTTCATACATCAGGGTTTTTGGCACTTCTGTTCCCCCCTATGCTCTACCATTATTCATACCAGATAGGCTAGTTTGTCACGAAATCGCTAGGCAAACTGTGATTGGTGGCATAAGCAAGGAGCTTAAAGGATTTTCGAAGAAGGTATGGCCTCCTTTCCTCATTCATTTGAATACCTATTCTTTATTAGATTTTGGACACCTAAAAGCCGAGGCAACAGCTTTGGAGGATATTAAATTGGTCCACATTGAGTTCAAGAAGCACGACCCACACAAGATCATGGGTAATCACATGGCTAGTTGTGGCCTTAAAAAGTATGAACATGAGCATTTGGCTCATGATGACATCTTCTGAGGGGTGAGATCCTATGCCGAGGTCCTAAGTCAGATTCAAACCCTATTGCCCAAGGAGAAGGTTGATTTTTTCAAATTTTAGGAGCATCGTCGGAGCTGCCTTCCCCTGGTCTTACAGGGTAAGAACCCGCCGACTGCAGATATATAGAAAATAGAAGACAAGGGCTCCAAAGATTTAGGACCTGAGCAAGAGGAGCACCAGGAAAAGAAGAAGCTTATCGGGGGCCCRAAATAGAAAGYCGAGATCTCCAACCCTTCAAGAAAGCCATCCCCGGTTGTTACCCCGAGGAAATCATCCAAGCATGTCAACAATCCCATCGTTTTTGTTACTCCCCTATAGTCCACAAAGGGGATCCCAGATGTAGGATGKATTTTCAGCAAAGAACTAACACCTATAATTATGGAAGAGTTTCCTCCGAACATGTTTTTCTTCGATAAGAAGAGAAAGGTCATTGTGAAGAAGGAACTTTATCAAGAAGCAGGCACAGTAGTAAAGAAATTTAAAATCCTCGTCGATGGGAGAGCCATGAAAAAAGAGGAATTTGCAACCCAGATAGCAGGGACATTGGGGGCTTTTGCTACAGCCAACCAATTTTTTGCCGAGTCCCTAAAAGAACAGATGAAGCGAAAAAACCTCTTGATCAAAACTTTGGAGGCTAAGCTGGCTACAACAAAGGCAACTACCATAGATCAGACGAACATAGGTATAGAGAAAGCTAGAGTAGCTGATCAAAAAGAAGCTGAACGACTCAAATCCAATCTCAAACAAACACAGCAGGTGGCCCAGACTAGCCAATCACAGATAAGCTAGCAAGAGGAGTTAATAGGGCAATTACAAGCCAAATTAAATTTTGTCAAAAGCCATGTGATAGATATCGGGATATTCCAATCCCAATCCATAGAAATTCGAAGAAGAGTGTCGACAGCTCAGCAATATTTACTTGCTAAGGTGGAGACCATTCAAAACCTCTTCCAAAACATTGATTGAGTGTTGGAAGACATCTCCTTGAGAGAAAGAGAAGCTGGGGTGGCTCGGGTTGTTTTCCAAGAGGCTGTTATAACCACGATGAAAAAGGAAGTGGGAAGTAGTTCCAAGCTCTCCATCCTAGACCGGACCAGAGGTAACATCTTACTGAAGGCATGAGAACGAAATATATCAGAGAGCAGAGAGCGAGCTAAAGAGGTGAGAAATTTTTGTGAAGAAACTCTTGGGGATATAGATGAAAGTTTCTTGGGTCTTGATAGTGAAAGAAGCAACAAGACACTAGGCCAAGTGGATATAGCCAAGCAGCTCCTCAACATCAAGGAGAATGAGGAAAGAGAGCAGACTGAAATAACACAGGTAACTCAGACTGATATAGTCCAGGTGGATAAGTGGCTAATAAAGCCAAGTGTATTGTTATATTCTATCATCACTAAAGACTGACAAGTAAGAGGAAGGTTTCCACAGTTAGTGAAGGATTGTTACACGTTCAAGGCAAACAACTAAGTAGAACCTTCCAAGTTGATAACCCAGCTTGTGGAGAGGTGTGTCACTTGCACACAGCAGGCGAAGGGACATTTTTCGGGCACCAAATAATGACATGTGTCTACCTTTTCTATTTTTAGAACCCGAAGTTAAAAGAAAGGAAGGTGATCCATCCGCCTGAAAGAGGACAAAGGCAAAGAATGGGAACACATAAATCTCCTTTTTGTAACCAAAAAAAAAAAATCTTGGGACGATTGAGATCCTAGCATGCAAAAGTTGTATAAATATGTAATTAGAAGAAAGAAAAAGGGCTAGACCTTTTTGGTCGATTGTAATAGAGACTATCTCTTTTTGAAATTTAATACAAAGCAATCTAAAGACTCTTGATTCCGTCAAGATTGTGTTATGATTTTGTTTCCTCTGTGATTTCATTTCGCTTATATATGTCTGATGAATGTTTCATTGCAATTTAGTAAAACCTCTATTGTGATGAACAATTTTTAGTCGTTTATATCGTTTACAGTTTTTCCTTTGTATCAGCTATTAGCAGGTACAAGACCTGTGAACCCTTTAGATTGTCATATTTTATGCTTCGTCAGATTTCTTCTTATCTTATTTTCTTCTTCTGTTTACAGGGTGAGATTCTCCCTTGATAGGAGCCTCGCGTTATAGACAATTTAATTTTTTTCTCACATTTCACACACCATTTATTTAAAATATAACTCAGTTATGGGAAAAGGCCTTTGGTTTGCACTTTATCTTTAATATTGGATTCAAAATTTCTCTTTTATAAGATCAAATTGATACAGCATCAAAAACCTCAAAATCTTCTTTAATTTTTTTGTTCCTCTATGATTGTCCCCGTTGTAAGACAACCTAATATTGCACCCAGCTTATCAGACCAAACCCATATCACTTTAAACCTTTTCGATACCATACTTAAAAAAACCACCACCTAGGTAGAACTTGAACGTTCATGGGTCGCAATTGAATGAGATTGATAGCAACGTGGCCCCTTTCACCACCCGCAGGTCAGAAATTCCATGTGCCCCACAGGATCTTCTTCTTCTCACGGACCGAAGAACTCTGAGGTTCTTCTATTTCCCTATCGGGAAATCTACACCCACAGATCTCTTCGCGCGATTCCCCCTTTCTTTACTTATCAAGAAATCGAAACTCGCAACTTTGCGAGTCCAATGGTCGATCACTGGGCTCTCGAATCTCTGAGACTCGATGTCTCAGTCAACGCTGACTTCTCTCTTTCTTCTATCGGAAATTCCCTTATCGCACTTTCGCTACTAGCGATATCAAACACTATGATTTTCTGACTACCGATACCCGACGTGACGAAACTCCGACGCACACGTGCGAGTTGACTTTTCCACCTCCCGTCACTTCTATCAGAATTTCAGATTTCACGGAATCACGAATTTGGATGCCAATGGATTGGGGACTTGCCTTTTCCCGATCCCCAATATGTTATGCCACTTGTACTCCACTCGCCGACTCTTGTGGCCCCACTGTCCTTTTCCCGTCGGGATATCGCATTTTGCGATTTCAAGCTGCAAGAGTTTCCTACCTCTGAAATCTCCGATGCCCTGGACCCTGACTTCCCTTAGATCTTCTAACACGTTTCCCCACTGATGGACGGTTCTGGGCTCGTCGCGATATCATGGATCATGATATCACAATTCTCGTTGCAACAACTTGGAGCTTCGACTCGCAAATCCCCGATACATGATATCACATGTAGATCCAACGGTCCTTGTGACTCGGATCGACGGCTCTGCCCCTCCTGAGCTTTAATCCTTCGGAATTTCCCCACTGTAACCTCCTTGCACCTCCGTAAGATCTAACAAACCTCGAAATTTTTCTAATTCTCTCGGAGAATCTCGATTGTCCTTTCCTCCTGGTGAAATTCTGCGAAACGACTAAGTGGTTTTCTGTAGAATTTTCCCACCTGCTCGCAAACCTACGACGCTTCTTGCAAGATTACAAGGAACCAACTCCATGTGCTCCCCTCAGTGATCACTCAAGGTTATATACCTCCTGAGTTTGTTCACGACTCTCAAGTCCTTCAGAAAACTTCTTGCACGCACTCCTTGCGACAAACCTTCAACGCCGTCTAAGTGTTGAAGTCCCTCGACTCTGCGCACTCCTGCAGCAGCAGTCTTTCAGTTCCTTACTCAGGTTCGCAACCCTGAGGTTTTCCCTTGGCATGTGCACTCCTTTCACAACACTGTGCCTAACTGCACCTTCGAGGAAATGAGAACAAAAGCTTTCTCTAATTGAACCCTTCTGTCAACGCACTCCTTGAGGACAATTCGACTGCACTCCTTGCAAGAATCCTCTGGCTCAAATAGAGAAACAATTGAAACTCATTTCTTCCTCCCTTCAGAATTCAATTCAACCATGAAATCACATACACAGCATATAAAAGTAATTACACGACATGAAGCAAACATTCATGAGCATGTCCATATCAAATACACAGAGAACAACACAAACCATGAATTTGAATCAAAGCTTTCTTCTATTAATTCAAATGTTTGTACATGGGTGTTCTTCATACAATTCTCTGCTTGCTCTTCTGCTTCTTCTCATTCATTACTCAGGGGTTATGTTACAATGATACAATGAGGGTGTCTATATCTGTTTTCCTTCCAGATCCTAAATTGTCTAATCTAGAATTAAATTCCTATCAACCTGCATTAACTATATTAAATGTCGTCTATCTACTAAAGGATGAGAGCTATCCGCTCAAGGTCCATTACAATATACAAAGTGCGCTTCATTAAATCTCCTCATTAATGTTTGTGCAACAGTTTCAAGGTGTTTTCAAAAATTTGTGCTAGACGCCTTCCAGCTGTCTTCCACCTTCCCGCTGGCTCGCTTGATGTGTTGGCAATGCTCCTGCATCATACGCCTTGGCTTGAAAACTTTCATGGGCTCCTTTCCATGAGCTCTTTCATGGTCTATCCATGCTTTTGTATTTCTCCTTCGCTCTCCCAGCTGGCATCTTCCACTATGTGGCCCTTCCATTTGACCAAATACTCATAGTATTCTTTCCTCCTGGTCTTCTTACCCACTCTCTTGTCCAGTATGCACTCCATATGTGGCTTTTCTGCAACTGGCAATTGTTTCATCCACTGGTTCACTGGTTCCTCAGCTCCAGTCTCTGCTTCTCCTGCTCTATAGGGGTATAAATCTATGATATTGAATATCGAAGATATTCCAATCCCATCTGGTAACTCGATCTCATAAGCGTTTTCTCCAAATTTTCTCAAGACCTTGCATGGCCTGATTTTCTTCATCTTTAACTTATTGTATGTTCCCCTCGGGAACCTTTCCTTCCTTAAACGTGCCAGAACCAGATCACCAATTTCAAACCGAAGTTATCTCCGATGCTAATCTGTTCTGCGCTTGTATTCCTGGATTGATTTCAGCAGTCGCTCCTTCACCTGGCCATGAACTTCTTTCATCGCCTCAGCGAATTCCTCTGCACTAGCGCTACTAGTAGCAGTCTATTCTGAATCCCTTAACTCAAAAACTCCTCTCGGCTACACGCCATAAACAACCTGAAATGGACTCTTCCCTGTGCTCTGATTCACTGAGTCATTGTATGCAAACTCTGCCTATGGAAATATTTTGTCCCAACTGCTGTGGTGCTCCGTCACCAAGATTCTCAACAAGTCTCCTAGACTTATGTTCACCACTTCTATCTGCCCATCCGTCTGAGGATGATAATTTGAACTAAATGTCAAATTAGTTCCTAGCTTCTTCCACAAGGTCTTCCAAAAATGTCCCACGAACTTTGTATCTGTGTCTGAAACTATACTGTTTGGCAATCCATGAAGTCGAATGACCTCTTTGAAGAACAGATTGGCGATGTGAGTTGCATCACTGGTTTTTTGGCATGGGATGAAGTGTGCCATCTTGGAAAACTTTTCCATGACCATAAAGACTGAATCAACACCTCTTTGTGTCTTTGGCAACCCCAATACAAAATCCATGCTTATCGCCTCCCAAGGCCTCCCTAGTATGGGCAATGGCTGATAAAAACCTGCATTCTGCTTCCTTCCCTTCGAATGCTGGAAAAATCTAGATCTGTCAATGAATCTCTTGACATCTGCTCGCATTCTCGGCCAAAAGTATGATTCGCTCAGCTTTGCGAATGTTTTTTCATGGCCAAAATGTCCTGCTAATTCACCACTATGCTTCTCCTTCAACAAATTCTCCCTCGTGGAGAAATTTGGAATGCACAATTGATTGCCTCTGAACAAGAATCCCTCCTGGATCATAGAATCTATCCAAGGGCTTCTGTCTCTGAGAACTAGATTCTCAGCTGCTTCATACGCCTCTCCAAAATTTGCATCACCTGCGTACATGTCCCTGAGATTATCAAAACCTAAGGTTTTGACTCTGAACTCCTGCAACAAAAAACACTTCCTGCTCAAAGCATCAGCCACTTTGTTAGCAGTACCCAAAATATGTTTAATCACAAATGTGAAATTCTGCATATACTCTACCCATTTGGCATGTTTCTGATTCAACTTCTCCTGTTGAGTCACAAACTGCAATGCGTGGTTATCACTGTACAATACAAATTCTTTCGGAATCAAGTAATTCCTCCACTTCTTTAGTGCCTGTATGATAGAATAAAATTCTTTAACATACGTGGAGTATTTCACCTTTGCCTCATCAAGCTTCTCACTGAAATATGCAATCGGTTTGTCTTCCTGACTCAAGACCGCTCCTATGGCAAACCCACTTGCAACACATTTCACTTGAAATGTCTTTTGGAAATCCGCCAACACCAGAGCCGGTTGTTCCATGATCTTCTACTTCAATAGATTGAAGCTCTTCTCAGCCTCTGTTGTCCAGTGAAAAGACTTATGCCGCTTCTTCACTATATCCATCATCACTGCACTAATCCCACTGAAATTTATGATGAACTTCCGATAGAAACTAGCCAAACCATGAAAACTTCTCACCTTGAATACATTTCTCGGTGATGGCCAATTCTTAATTACCTCCACTTTATCCGTATCCATCCTCAAATCATTATCCAAAATAACAAAAACCAAGTAAATGAGCTCTGTCTTCATAAATGAGGACTTCTTCATATTAATCAATAGCTTCTCCTGCTATAGCTTCTTCATCACAATGGCCAAATGCTTCAGGTGTCCAGCCTCTGATTTACTGTAAATCAATATGTCATCCAAATAAACCCTGACAAATTTCTTGATGAATTCCCTCAGGACTTCATTCATTAACCTCATAAAGGTACTTGGTGCATTTTCCAAGCCAAACGGCATGACTAGCCATTCATACAAACCTTCGTTGGTTTTGAAGGTCGTCTTCCACTCATCGCCTTCTCTCATGCGAATCTGGTGATATCTGCTTTTCAGATCTATCTTTGAAAAATATCTTGCCCCACTCAGGAAATCCATCAGATCATCTATCCTCGGCAATGGAAACCTGTACCTGATGGTTATCTTATTGATCGCTCTTGAATTGGTACACATTCTCCAACCTCCATCCCTCTTCAGACTGAGTACTGTTGGAACAGCACATGGGCTGAAACTCTCCCTGGCCAATCCTTTGTCCAATAGCTCCTGGACTTGCTTCTTGACCTCTTCATTTTCTTGCGGCGTCAACCTGTACGCAGCTTTATTCGGCAAAATATCTCCTGGTATGAGATCAATATGATGACTCACACTCCTCATCGGTGGCAATGAACGAGGTAATTCGTCCACTATGATGTCAACGAACTCTTTCAATAGTTCCTGAACTTCCTCTGGTAAATCATCCACTCTCGTGCTAGTCAGAACAATCCTCGGTTTCCTGACCACAAAGAATTCTGGATCTTACTTCTTCTTAACCTCATTAAGAAGTTCCTTCCCACTCATGAGAAGTATTGTGTTGCTTACTTCCGGCTTCACCTCTTTATCTTTTATCGGAAGAAACATATGGGTTCTCCCATTCTTCTCTAGGGTGTATGTGTTCATTCGCCCATCATGAATCACATTTCTGTCATATTTCCATGGTCTACCCAGAAATAGATGACATACATCCATGGGAATAACATCACATAAAATCTTATCATTATATCCTCCTATCTTGAATTCAACCAAGCATTGTTTAGTAACAGTTACCTGGTGTCCCTTCTGTAGCCACGAAACTCTGTATGGGCTTGGATGATCAGTCATCTCCAGCTCCAGCTTCTCTACCATCTCTGTAGATATGAGATTATCCATGCTACCACTGTCTACAATGACCTTGCATACCCTATCCTCGGTCTTGCAAGCTGTTCTGAAAAGTCTGGTCCTTTGGACTGAACTTTCCACCTCCTTCTCGGGTGTCAAAAGGACTTTTCGCATCATAAGCAATCTTTCGCCTTTTTCATCTTCTGCCTCAACATCCCGCCTCTGCGCCTTGGTGATGTGAGCTTCTCTAATGTCCTTCTTTTTCTCTGGACACTCGTAAGATTTGTGCCCATTCTTCCCACATGTGAAACATGTGATTACTCCACCTCTTCCTCTTCCTCTACCTCTGGTACGAGAAAAAGTGTTGTTGTCATCATATCCTCCGCTCTGCTCTGTATGTTGCCCTCTCTGTTCAACATATGGTCCTCTCTGTGAGGTTCCACCTCTTTCAACTTTACCCTGAGTTTTCTTCCATTCCTCCTTGGGCTTCTGGTATTTTTCCTGGGCTGACTTCTGCCTCTCCCTCGCTGACCTTGCTTACGGTTCAGCTTCTCCTTAGCTTTCATAGCCATCTGATAAGCATCCTCCACTGTCCTGATGGTAACCATGCTCAATTCATCCTGAATGTCGTATCTTAGACCATTCAGATATCTAGCAACCTTCTCATCATCGCTCTCCCAATGACCTGCTCTGATGTTCAGTCGATAGAATTCCTCAGTGTATTCTTTCACTGTCATCAACTTCTGTCTCAGGTTCTGCATCCTCCTAAGAAGAGTAATTTGATAATCTCTCGGGATGAACTTTTCCTTCATCTTTGCAATCATTCGATCCCAACTTTTAATTTTCTACTTGCTTTTGCAGCGTCTGTCGGCTTGTAGCTCATCCCACCATAATGTTGCATGTCCTTTCAAGCACATAACAGCATGCTTGACTTTCTTATCCTCTTCGACATCTTCATAATCGAAGTATGTGTCGAGAGCTCTAATCCAATCTAGAAGCTCCTCCGCATCCAGATTTCCCTCGTAAACTAGAATGTCCATCTTTACCTTTGCACCCATCCTGGCAATAGCTTTAATTAGATGTTCATTTTCTGCATTCTCGGCTGCAACTTCCTCCTCACGTTCAGCCTCAACTTCGCTCTCAGAATCACTAAGATCCCCTACACTAGCTGTGTGTCTTTGCACTATCTCCATGTCCTCGAGTCTTTCTCGAAGATCACGCATCTGCCTCTCCATTTCTAGATTTTCTACTTGCCTGCCTCTTCTCCTCACCTCCCTATCTTCTAGGTCATGTGACTGTCTTTCTCTCCTCGGTGGCATGGTAAATTTTATTTCTCTGCTACAGAAAGAAAAGAATCTTTCTGTGCTCTGATACCACAATTGATAGCAACGCGGCCCCTTTCACCACCTGCAGGTCGGAAATTCCACGCACCCCACAGGATCTTCTTCTTCTCATGGCCCAAAGAACTTCGAGGTTCTTCTATTTCCCTATCGGGAAATCTACACCCACAGATCTCTTCGCACGATTCCCCCTTTCTTTACTTATCGGGAAATCAGAACTCACGACTTTGCGAGTCCAATGGTCGATCACTGGGCTCTCGAATATCTGAGACCCGATGTCTCAGTCAACGCTGACTTCTCTCTTTCCTCTATTGGAAATTCTCTTATCGCGCTTTCACTACTCGCGATATCGAACACTATGATTTGCCGACTCCCGATACCCGACGTGACGAAACTTCGACGCACACACGTGAGTTGACTTTTCCACCTCCTGTCACTTCTATCGAAATTTCAGATTTCGTGGGATCGTGAATTCAGATGCAAATGGATTATGGACTTGCCTTTTCCCGATCCCTGATATGTTACGCCACCTGTCCTCCACTCGCCGACTCTTGTGGCCCCACTGTCCTTTTCTCGTCGAGATATCACATTTCGCAATTTCAAGCTGCAAGAGTTTCCTACCTATGAAATCTCTGATGCTCCGGACCCCAACTTCCCTTGGATCTTCTGACATGCATCCCCACTGATAGATAGTTCTGGGCTCATCGATATATCATGGATCGCGATATCATAATTCTCGTTGAAAAAACTTGGAGCTTCGACTCGCGAATCCCCGATACATGATATCACGTGTAGATCCGACGGTCCTTGTGACTCAGATCGATGGCTCTGCCCCTCCTGAGCTTTAATCCTTCAGAATTTCCCCACCGTAACCTCCTTACACCTCTGTAAGATCTAACAGACCTTGGAATTTCGCTGATTCTCCCAGAGAATCTCGATCGTCCTTTCCTCTTGGTGAAATTCTACGAAACGACTAAGTGGTTTTCTGCAGAATTTTCCCACCTGCTCGCAAACCTACGATGCTTCTTGCAAGCTTACAAGGCACCAACTCCCTGTTCTCCCCTCGATGATCACTCAAGGTTATATACCTCCTGAGTTTGTTCATGACTCTGAAGTCCTTCAGAAAACTTCTTGCGCGCACTCCTTGCGGCAAACCTTCAACGACGTCCAAGTGTTGAAGTCCCTTGACTCTACGCACTCCTGCAGCAGCAGTCTTTCAGTTCCTTACTCAGGTTCGCAACCCTGAGGTTTTCCCTTGGCCTGCGCACTCCTTGCACATCACTGTGCTTAACTACACCTTCGAGGAAATGAGAACAAAATCTTTCTCTAATTGAACCCTTCTGTCAACGCACTCCTTGCGAACAATTTGACTGCACTCCTTGCAGGAATCCTCTGGCTCAAATAGAGAAATAATTGAAACTCATTTCTTCCTCCCTTTAGACTTCAATTCAACCATGAAATCACATACACAGCATATAAAAGTAATTGCATGACATGAAGCAAACATTCATGAGCATGTCCATATCAAATACATAGAGAAAAACACAAACCATGAATTTGAATCAAAGCTTTCTTCTATTAATTCAAATGTCTGTACATGGGTGTTCTTCATACAATTCTTTGCTTGCTCTTCTGCTTCTTCTCATTCACTGCTTAGGGGTTATGTTACAATGATACAATGAGGGTGTCTATATCCATTTTCCCTCCAGCTCCTAAATTGTCTAATCTAGAATTAAATTCCTATCAACCTGCATTAACTATATTAAATGTCATCTATCTACTAAAGGACGAGAGCTATCCGCTCAAGGTCCATTACAATATACAAAGTGCGCTTCATTAAATCTCCTCATTAATGTTTGCACAATAGTTTCAAGGTGTTTTCAAAAATTTGTGTTGGACGCCTTCCAGCTGTCTTCCGCCTTCGCGCTGGCTCGCTTGATATGTTGGCGATGCTCCTGCATCAGAGATGTAAACATCCAGGAACAGTTGGAAGCAAGACAATGAAAACCTAGAATTCAGCCTTAGCTTCCTTTCCCGAAGGTTGACTCTTCCCCCTTTTTTATCCTTTACTCACTTTCGGATGCCTAGACACTATACTTTCTAATCCTTAAGTACAGACTCTGGAACAACATCTTTCTAGCACTGTTGTCGAGGACGAAGTTATGAAACCTTTTCCCTGGGAAGAACGACATTTTTGCAAGTTTCTCCCTTTGATAGTGAACAAAGAGTGAACACATTCTAAAGGATTTTATTATCTTTCACTTGGAAACTCCACGTTTAAATAAGCTGGCATCCAGTTGAAGGAACACCAGACAAAACCCAGAGGGTAAATAGACCACGCTCGTTTCTGATCCCTAAAAAATACTGAAAACTAGAGGTTCCCTTAAGCCAAATACTGTAGTCTACCAACTTAAGTACCCACAACCCAATACCAAGAGTTCCTTTGAACCTTCAACTTCACACAATCCCCTCCCTAAAACCATCGACCCAACTTTAACTCTCTCTGAGGTTAAAAGTGAAATCCATCTAACAACCTCTGGCATACACAAAGGTAAAAACCCCATAGTGAATTTATCAGAGATCAATATCCTACTGACTCTTCAGTTAGATTTCACGAACTCACCAAGTCTTAAAGAGTATACCATATACTCAGATTCCACACCCGTGGGTTCCCCTGATTATATCTCTTGCAAGTCCAAGTAGCCAAGTCCTTGCATCTCTTTTCACCCGTCTTCGATTTTCTCGTCTCTCGAAGAAAATAGAAATTCGCTTTTAGTCTTCCAAAACCCTCTATATAACACACCTGTTTCCTATCAGGTGGTACTGATGGTAGCCATCGGAGGAGGAGGTGGAGGGGTTTTATGAGGGGGAGGTGGACTGGCTCCAGGAGGAGGAGCGGGGCACCAAGGGCCTCTCCTAACTCCCATACTTTTCGCTAAAGTAGCTACAAGATATTCACCTTTGGTCCTGCCCATCCCTCTCCATGACCTTCCTGAAAATTACATAAAAAACATACCTAAATTTACAAGGGAAGGGGACTTGACTGCAACCGAACATATAAACTTCTTTGATCAGTTCGCCGATATCCTAGGTCTCGAACACAAAGATGTGTATTCGAGTTTTTTTGTTCAGACTTTTGAAGGACAGGTATGAACCTGGTTTGAAAGTCTACCCACAGGATCGATATTATCCTATGATGCCCTAGAAGATGCCTTTCTTAGATAATGGGGCGAAAGGAAAGACCATTTGTATTATTTGACAGAGTTTGTCTCTTTAAAGAAAAAGACTTCGGAAACTATTATGGAATTCATTCAAAGATTTAACAAGTTATATAATAAGATCCCAGTCGAAGTTAAACCATCCCAACCTACAGCCAAGGTAACCTTTACGGGAGCATTGGAACCCAATTTCGCACTTATTTTGAGAGAAAGGAGGGGCGCTACCCTAACCCGAATGCAAGATGATGTTGTAGAAATCGAGTCCAATATGATGGCTTCTGGCAAGTTGAAAACCAAGGTAGAAATGGGAAACCGAGAAAACAAACATTTTAGGGAACAAGTGGGACCCTCAGGGTCCAATAGATCCACCGACGACAAAATGGATGATATGGCTAGGATAATTAAGGAGTTATCGAATAAGATTTCTAGAATGGAACTAGATCAATCCAAGGTCAATCCTTTCATTAAGAGGGAGTTCAGAAGAAACCCCAATCCTCAAAATCAACAAAGGCATATTAAAAATGAAGATCAAAAAATTCAAACCCCTTTAAAAAATGAAAATTTTATAGGAGGAAATGACCTGCAAGATTTCGAGGATCTAGAAGAAGATGTGACAAATTTGGGTGACGACTGCACTCAGCCTTTTTTAACCAAAGAAGATTATGAGAAGTCCTTAAACACACAGCAACCGTCAAATAAATATGATGATATAAACAACATTAATTCCACTGTATGTCAAGAAACGACTGATTATGTAATGGCTGAGGTCCAACCTAGGTATAACCTGAGGCCTAAAAACAAACCTGCATTGACTTCTCAACCCAAGAAAATTCTCCCTAGAGGTGAAGTGTAGGAGCCCACCACAAAAGAGACATCTAATAGCAAAATGAAAGGGGAAAACTCGCTAGATCCCAAAGTAAAGGAGGTTGAGACCCAAACAAAGGAAACCAAGACAGCTGAAACACATATGCCGGTAGATAAATTCATGGGTGATAAATCAACACAAACAAATAAATTAGAAAAGAAGGATTTTGGGGTTTCAACCAAAGAAATGGACAAAGGTAGTGGAGGGTTCAGCCTCGAAAATGAGACAAATAAGATAAAAATACCAATCCCTCTGGTAGAATTAGCGAAGAATCCTGTATATCAAAAGCAAATGACTAAAGTGATAGGTTTTTCAGATCTAGAAAGTCACTCTAACGTGATAAAATTGGAAGATGATAAGCCCAATATCAATTTTGGTCCACATTTTGAGGGTGCCAGAGACACTGTCGCTCCTTTCTATATCACCCTAAATGTGCATGATCAACTGCTACATAACTGCATGCTAGACTCTGGGGCCTCACACAATGTGATGCCCAAAACTATTATGGATAGACTAGGCCTCGAGATCACTAGGCCTTATGGGGATCTCTACTCTTTTGATTCAAGAAGAGTTAAGTGCATGGGTATGATAAAGGATTTAGTAGTCACTCTTGCACTGGTCCCATTCAAAAGCGTCCTGATGGATGTAGTTATTTCTGATATACCCCCGAAGTATAGCCTACTGCTATCTAGGTCGTGGGGAGCCAAACTTGGTGGGTCTCTCCAACTAGACATGACCTACGCCATGATTCCTGTGTTTGGTGGACAACTTACTCGATTATATAGAGAAACGAGGCTGGCCTACACAGTGAGTGACCCGCAAAATCCTAACAATTTTCCTATTTATATTGTCGATCAAGATCTAGGAAATTGTATTCTGTCTTTTGATGATGATGTAAATAGCTATGCAGAAGATAATTGCTTAGAAAATAATGAATCGGGAAAGACATATGAAAATGTGCATAGTACTGGGATTTGGAAAATGTTTTTTGGCGGTGCCCTATCATGTGAAGGAGCGGGTGTAGGAGTACTTTTTGTGGCACCTAAAAATGATTTTGTTATCCCATTCTCTTACAGGCTTCAGTGGGATATAGACTACACAAATAACGTCTGTGAGTATGAAGCCTTAGTCTTAGGGTTGGAAGCTTCCACGAAGTTGAACATAAAGAACCTAGAAGTTTACGGAGATGCAGAGTTGATAGCGAAATAGATAAATCGGGATTACCAGGCCAAGCACCCAAGATTGAGATCTTACAGAAATTGTGCCTGGGATCTTATAGAAAATTTATTTTCATCAGTAAAGGTTCATTTCATCCAACGAGTCAAAAACCAGCAAGCCGATTCACTGGCAAAAGTGGCTTCAACTTTTGTACCTCCCACCTCTTTCAAATTAAAGTACCACATAGAGGTAAGGCACAGACCATCCGTACCAAACAATATATGACAATGGTAGGTTTTCGAGGATGATGAACAGATCAGAAAATTCTTGGAAATGGTAGGTGATTTCTGTGAAACCCACATTGACCAGGAGGACCAAAATGATCATACCTGGATTATGTAGGAGGGAGAGGAGCCTCAGGAGTTACAAGAAAAAATTGCTAACCATCACATGTTGGTTTTAAAGAACAATCAGATTCCAAAGGAACTAACCCCCCTGGAGAGACTTTTCAATCAGAATGACATGCCCTTAAAATCCACTCTGCAACCCCAACTAGAAGAGGTTGAATACTGCGACGTAGGGACAAAAGAGGAGCCTAGGATGGTAAAAATACCAAAGTACCTCCCTCCTAAGGTAAAAATCAAGTATAAAGACTTACTCGCATAGTATAAAGATGTTTTCACTTGGTCTTACAAAGAACTAAGAACCTATGACACCACTATGATCGAACACAAGATACCTCTGAAGCCTGGTGTCAAACCCTTTAGACAAAAACTTAGACAAATCAACCCTATCTTATTTCCTGTGTTCGAAAGGGAAGTTAAAAAGCTCTTGGATGCAAAAATAATAGTACCACTAAGATACTCTGATTGGGTAGCAAACCTGGTCTCGGTTAGAAAGAAGAATGGGGAGGTTAGATTGTGTGTCGATTTTAGAAATCTAAATAAGTCCTCCCTCAAAGACAACTACCCTTTGCCCAAAATGGATCATGTATTAGAAAAGGTAGTTGGGGCAAATAGGATGTCGATGATCGATGGGTTCTCTGGGTACAATCAAATTGCTGTAAATGAACATGATAAAGAAAAAATATCCTTCACTACCCCTTGGGGTACATTCATGTATGATAAGATGTATTTTGGTCTAATGAATGCAGGTGCCACCTTCCAACGTGCTATGGATATCGATTTCATCGGTGAAAGAGATGAGTTCATGGTTATCTATCTCGATGATCTAACCATTTTTTTCTAAATCTGACGAAGATCATTTGATGCATCTCAAGCAGACATTTGAAAAATGCCACAGGTTTGGTTTGTCTTTAAACCCCAAAAATCTCACTTTGCCATGCAAGAAGGCAAACTCTTGGTCCATACTGTGTCTCGAGACGAAATTAAAACTGATCCTAGCAGGGTTGAAGCTATAGACACTATAAATATTCCTAGAAATGTAACAAAAATTCATTCATTCTTAGGAAAGATAAATTTTTTGAGGAGGTTTATCCCAAACTTTGCTGAAATTGTGAAATTGATCACAGATATGTTAAAGAAAAAAAACGAAGTGAAATGGACAGCAGAGGCCAAAGAATCGTTTGCACGCATCAAGAAGGTTATAAGTGAGGCACCTGTATTGGCAAGCCCTAACTATCTAAAGGATTTTCTTGTTTTCTCGTTCACCTCCGAACATACAATTGCCGTGATACTACTCCAGAAAAATGAAGAAGGTTTCGAACAACCGATAGCCTTTTTTAGCAAAAGTCTTAGAGATGCAGAACTCAAATACGATATAATGGGAAAAAAAGTATATGCTATGGTGAAGGAAATAAGGCTTTCAGAACTTATGTGTTGCATTCCAAGATAATCGCATACGTACCCACTAGCTCTGTAAAAGACATTTTGGTTCAGTCTGACAGTGATGGAAAAAGGGGACAGTGGCTCACTAAAATTCAAGAATTTGATCTGGAGATAAAACCCACAAGACTAGTATTATTGTTACCATATGATAATTTTAATGCATCTGAGTGGAGATGCAAAAATGAGCTTTTCCTTTTACTTGTTGAAGAGTCTAACCAAAATGGAAAAGAGAGTACACAGTAATCCAAGAACTACTGATAAAAGTTTATTTCATCAAGGTTTGATCAATATGTTCGTCCAGTATGCATTAAGAGAGGTTCAAGTGTCCTCGAAAGAGTTACTGGCCTCTTTAGGGTTTGATGAACAAGATCCAAAACAAAAGAAACCTAAAGCTTCAACAAGGAAAGGAAATAATTCAAGAAGATTTGCAAAATTGCAGGAGGTCTCCCCCATAGCTAGACAAACCATATAAAGTAAAAGAAAACGTGAATTACAACAAGAGGAAGAAATCAAGTTGGAGCCTGCATCCTATGCTTCAAAACATGAGCTTACAAGTTTTGATATGGTATATACAAGGAGAATGGATAAGAAGAGGATAAAAAAGTTTCAAGAAGTGCAATTTGATCCTGAAACAAAAATTGATGATGCAGCTGTTGAGAAACCCCCACAAGTGAAACAGAGTAAACGAAACAAAGGCAAGGGTAAAAAACTTGTAAACTATCCCAACAGGACTAAAACAAGAGTTACAAACAAGTTGATAATTAATTCAAAGGATATTTTTAAACCCTCTTTGAATAAAGATAATCTGATCATTTTAGATGATGATATCACAAAGGAAATTCATAAGAAGACCAGAAAAGGGAAAAAAAAATAGTGCCAAAAATCAAATCTTCTCTCTCAAATGATGAAACCCCTGAAATCACCAAGAAATAAAGGTTAGAAATCCATACACTGAGTGATATGCCATATATGACATATTTTTACATGGAGAAAGGAGCACCTAGTTTAGTTGAGTCTACAACAAAAAAAATTATTGAGGAGAAATATGAAAAGGTGCACAAGAAAGAAAGGAAACCTGTAAATCCCAAATTATATATTGAATTAAACATTATTGCACTACAAGAAAATAAATAAGAACCTGTGATTGGGAGTAAAGATGTGCTGACACTCGAAGATTATGAGCCCATTATTGTAGACCTGAGACAAAAAATAAAATACTTGTGATATAGAATTCCAGATTACAAACTAAAGTCCATAATATAAAACATAAAGCAAAGGAAATTATATGAATTCTTAAAGAAAATATCTAAGGCTGCAACAAAATAGTATTTTTGCATAACATTATTTTGCAGGATGAGGAGTGAATGCAGGGAAGTTGAATATTTTGCATGTAGATTTAACCACATGGATATATCCAACTAGGGAGTATAAATTAGTTCCTTTATGAATTGTTTTACACAAACAAATGCTAGGAATCAATTTGTTAGTTTTCACACAAGCATTTTCATGGATTTGATCTTACTATGAGGATTTTCCTCCTAAGAATGTAATGCCTATAGTCAAGGCATGTAATTAATGGGACACTATGTTTTGGGATCTAGATCCACAAGAGGAACCTATTATTTTTGTATAAAAGAAAGTTCAAATTAAGAGGCGGGGATTCGAATTTGGTGGTGCTATAGGACATATTGACCTAAATTGTATACCTAGAATTTGCTACACATTACACTGAATGGAAAAAGCATTCTGATGGTTAGATTGTCTCATTCTTGTGTTAAATTTCTTCTCTCTTACTTGAAATGCATTTGAATATTTTGCCAATCATTTTATTTATTTGGTTCATGTTGAATACCAGTAAATATTTTGTTATTTGCTCAATTGTTATAGAATCTGCATTTGAGTATTTATCTCTTGTTTCTGAATGATATTTGGGATCAATATTCTTCTATGTAAGTGAATAGATAGTAAGCTTGTAGTTTACTTTTATTTTGTTTAAATATCCTTATCTATATGATCAGAGCGAGTTTCATTGACTAAGTGAATGTGGTGGAAACTTAACTTTGTGACCAAAACCTTATCTTTCCTATTCATCCACTTCTTGACCCATAAACAACCTATAAACACAAAAACACCTACAAACATAAACCATTGCAATAACTGAGGTTCCCTAGCTTACCCTTAGAAATCAAGGACAACTTTAGGGACTAACATATTTTGGTGTCATTGCTAGGGATGAAGGAACGAAGAAATTTTCCCTGGGAAGAACGACATTGAGAAGGATTATCTCTTGATGGTGGAAAAGAGTTAGACACTGAAATAGATTGCATATTTTTCACCTAGAGAGTCCATTGTATAAGTTATGGATCTTAAAAGAGAAGTGAAGGGACCTAATTCTAAGCCTACCAAAGCCTTAATATCAACTTTATCTTCAAAAAATAAAGTGACCAAAGCCAACCCAGATCCTAACCTAACTCCAATAGTATCTAAGCCTGAAAATTTATTAAGAAAATAAAAATACACTCAAGGATAGTCTTTATCTTCTAAAGGAAATTCGTCATCTGAAGAGATTACTTCTAATCCTAAAAAATCAATTGTCATTCCTAAAAAGGTGGTTGTTCCCATTGCTGAAGAAAATCCCATCATTTCATACAAAGTTGAAGAAATAGTCAAATTTGAAAATATTTCTTTGGAATAACAAGTAGCTCTTCAACTAGGAGAACAGATCATTGAGGAATGGAATCCCTTCTCTTATCTCATTACAGATAAAAATGATGAATAATTAACTTTTTTGGGAATACCTATTAAATAATTTCCTAAGTTACTAAGGAGGAAATCGATAAGATATTATCAACATCATTTCCTCAGCCAAGCACTTTTGAATGAGATTAACATGAGATTCAAATTTTCAATAATATCTTGGCCATTGAAGGATTTTTAGAGTCCCAAAAGACACATTCTTAGCCTCATAAGGTTCATACTCTACCTCCACATCATACTTCAGAGCCATCCTCTTCTCCTAAATATCCTACTCCAACTATTCACACCATGGTTGTTAATAGAATGGATGATATCATAGCTTCTAGATATAAACCTCTAGTGTTGCCTCAAGTTTTATATGCCTTCCAAACTAGAGATTACATGAAATATCTTCCTATATTTAATGGATAAGGAGACGTCACTGCTGAAGAACATTTGGAATTTTTTATATCTTTGCAGACAATTTTAATCTTGACAACACATATGTTTGGATGAGACTTTTTGTAAAGAGTTTGGATGGGGAGGTAATGAAGTGGTTCAATGGTCTACCTTCCAATTATATTATAGATATTGATGATTTAGATGAGGCCTTTTTGAAACAGTGGGGAGACAAAAATGAGTACTTGTACTATATTATTGAATTTGGGGCTTTGAAAAGAAATAATGTTGAGTTTGTTTTAGATTTTACCAAAAGATTTAATAACATTTACAGCAAAAGTCTTGATGAAATCAAACCTACAAAAAATTATACAAAAATTACCTTTTTTGATGCCATTGATGCTTAATTTTCTCTTTTGTTAAGAGAAATAAGATCTTCTACATTGAGTTTGATGCAGGAGAAATCCACTGAAGTGGAATCAAATATTTTGGCAGTAGAAATATTGAAGCCTAAATATGACAAAGATAAAAATAAATAGAAAGAATATGTCCCATCTTCTTCTCATCCAACAACATTTGATCCTAATATTGAAGAATTGGCCAAAATGTTGAATACCTTGACATATGAAATGGCTAGACAAAAGTTGGAAGTTAAGCATCCAAATAGACCTGTTTAATAAGGTGGCAATAGAAACCCCAATCAGCTCGGAATACCATAGAATTATCCTCAAGTTATGTAGAGAGAGAGAGAGAGAGAGAGAGAGAGAAGAAATCAAGATGATCAAGGGATTTTACCACCTTTTTATAATATTGCAGTTGAAGAGACAGAGGAAAGTGATGATATTTAAGAAAACTCAACAATCCTTTTAACTGATATTGAAATTCATTCTACTCAACTGGAATGTGAAGATTCTATGATATCAATTCAATTTTACAATGGTGAAGAAGAAGAAAATTTTTAGAATGGGCCTCAAAATAAATATTGTCTAAGGCCTAGATTAGGTGGACCATAAGAAAATACACCAGTTCAGAATAAAAATGCTAATGTATCAGCCAATCAGGGTCCAACCAAAGATACAAGGAATAAATCAAATCAACATCATCATCCCACCAACGTTGCTACTTCATAGATAAAGGAAACAAAAAATAGCTAGTTCCTTTTAATTTGGAACATTAAATTAATACGATTAAAATTATTTTACCTTTGGTTGCACTGATGAAAAATGAGTCTTTTAAAAAACCAATCTTGAAAGTATTGCAACCTCCTCCTTCTATCATTTATTCAGATACAATAAAATTGGAAGATAAAAATACCGCCATCACTGTAGGACCTCATATTGAAGAAATATCTAACGCTTCACCTCCATTTTACATATCCTTGAACATTCATGATAAAATTTTGCACAACTGCCTTATGGACTCTGGAGCCTCACACAATATTATGCCTAAGGTAGTCATGTATGAATTAGGTCTTGACATTACAAAACCCTACCAAGAACTGTATTATTTTGATTCTAAAAAATAAAAATGTCTAGGTTTTATCAAAGATCTAGTTGTTACATTATCGCAGCTTCCTATGAAGAGTGTTGTTATGGATGTGGTAGTGGTTGATAAACCACCTAAATTTGGCATGATACTATATAGATATTGGGCTAAGAAGGTAGGAGGATCCTTACAGATGGACCTAACATATGATGCTATACCTATATTTGGAGGAGAACATCGAAGGTTGTATAGGGAAGCAAGACTAG
Organism: Picea mariana; assembly: GCA_032191745.1. Lineage (NCBI taxonomy): Eukaryota > Viridiplantae > Streptophyta > Pinopsida > Pinales > Pinaceae > Picea > Picea mariana. The sequence continues at coordinate 330,985 of JASDQU010736759.1, read as the reverse complement.
CCTTGTAAGTGATCATGAAAATCCAGGAAATCACCCCATTTAGGCAGTTGAGGATGACATTGGATCATCCATATTTCATATTAGTGATGAGATTATTTTGAACCATTAGAAATATGATCCATGGATAACTAATTACAAGGTGTGGAACATGGAGTTTGGAAGATGTTCTTTGATGGTTCTAGTTCAAAAGAAGGATTTGGTGTTGGGGTTGTGTTCATTTCTCCTGCCAAGGAATTCATACCTCTATCATCTAAATTATAATTTGAGACCACCAAAAATATTTCATAATATAAGGATTTAATGTTGCAATTAAGAGCTACAAAGGATATGGGAATTGATAAAATAGATTTTTTTGGAGATTCAAAATTAATTATTCATCAAATCAAGAATATGTATCAGACAAAGCACCAAAGGTTGAAGTAGTACATAAATGAGGTATGGGACCTTGTTGAAAACTTATTTTTAGATATTGATATAAATTTTTTTCAGAGATGATCCAGGTGGATATCGATGGCCACCAACCTATCCCAACTAGATCATTTTATCAGTTTCAATTTGGCAGTTTTGCTCCTATTTTTCGAGTCCCAAACTTTCGGGGCCATTTTGAGGCCCTAAACAATATTTTTAGGGCTCGCTACAACAAAATAGTAGACCAAGTCTGATTATGATGACAACATGTGTAGTCCTCAGATAGACCTTTCGAACGAGTTATCGTTCTCCCCAAACGGAGATTGTATTCCAAAGTTATGCTCCCAAGAAGTTGATACACCAAACTACCCAAAACGGGGTCCAAAATATTGTTGGTTTTTCATCTTCCAGGGTTAGGGTTTTGGATTTTATTTATGTTAAAAATTCCTTTAGAGACTCATTGTAAATCATATTATTTTGATTGCGATTATCTGTCACATCTCTTCTCAGACATAAGATGCCACCATTCTAGAGAGTCTTTCACTCTGCATTTTTATAGTCTTTGTACATTTTCGCTCATTAATAGAAATTGTGTATTACTATATCTTTTTGTTTATGGTTTCATCTTTGATATATTTATGTAATATTGTTGGATATCTGAGACAAATCTGTAAATTTCTTTACTATATCTGCTCTCTCATTTCATGCCGAAAATAATTCGGATCAGTGGTATCAGAGCAGACTGCCCTTGATCGTTTTTCAGTGCATGTCCCCGACAAGGTTTCAATATAGTAAGTTGGGTCTCGGGCTTGTCCCTCTTGAGGAAAATCACTCTTTCACCCCCAAGACCCTCCATGAAGGAAGAAAATAAAAATGACAGAGAAGACGATTCTATTAATCTATTGCTTGAGCAAGCTCTCAAGCGACCTATGGACGAAATGATGGAGAATTTTTCCCACATCCTTCAATGCTTGTCGATAAAAATAGGCATGTATTCATAAAGAGTCCACTTTAGAGGCACCTCTCCTTTAAAGGTACAAGTTAATTTTGATATTCCCATATTTGAAGGACAAATAGATGAATATTCCCTAAAAAAATGGTTAAATTTGCTAGAAGGTTATTTCTCTGTCCATAATTTCTCTGACAGGGAAAATATCACCTTCACACTCCTTAAGGCTCTCCCCCATGTCAAAAATTGGTGGGAAACTTACTAGGTGAAAATTTCCACAGAGGACTCTGGAATATATGGGCCCAAGCCCACTTGGGATTTTTTTGTTGATGCAGTAAAGGAACAATATTACCCTATTGGCAACTATGAGGACCGATAAATGAGATGGACCACACTACAGCAAGAGAGGGGCCAAGTAGTGTCACATTTCATGAATACCTTCCATACCTTGTGCAACATGCTGGTATCAAAGACTCCAAGCGACATTTGGTTCTAAAATACTACGGAGCTCTACACATATACATCCAAATTGAAATGGATTTTCTGGACATCTCATCACTCGGTGCTTCTTATTGATATGATGTTAAAATCGAGAAGAAATGTAAGCACCATAATAAGCGAGATTTTGGTTCTGCAAATCCACAACAAAAAAATTATGATAAAGACGACCCTAACAAACAACCTTCTGAAAACTAGTCCAAGCCACAAGAAAAGAAGGGTCATGGAAAGATCAAGAAGGGAGCCGGAAAATGGTGCGATTTCCACAAAATCCCCTATCACAACACCGATGAATGTCTCTCAAAATATTCATTGGTGGACGAGATCAAAGACAAGGAGATGAACCCTGATTCAAAATCTGATTCAGAAAATACTGATAGAATACAGATCATCAACGTAGATCCCACTGCGATTTTCATGACCACAACAATTCAAATAGAAGAACCAACAGATCCTGAAGAGGGGGAGCACCTTTTTCATTCACATATGTGGGTGAAGGGGACCCCGCTGCATTTTATTGTTGCTAGTGGAAGCCATAAGAACCTCATCTCAGCAGAGGTCATCAAACAATTGGGATTGTTGAAAACAACACACCCACAACCATACAACATCAGGTGGATTCTCCAGGGATGAGATCTTCATGTAAGCCAGCAGTGTCGATTGTCATACGGCGTCCATCCCTTCAAGGATGAGGTATTATGTGATGTTTCCCCACTGGATGTCTATGATGTTTTCTTGGGCCAACCATATATGTGGAAGCGCCATGTTATTTATGAGTATCGACCCCATAGTGTCATTTTTACTTTTAGGGGTCATCTCTATAAAATACCATAGGTAATTATAACTATTTTCCCACCTAAATAGTGTTTCAAGGTAGTATCTCATACTAAAAAATTTAGCTTCTTCACAATTTGTTCAAAAGGTGAACAAAAGGATACTGCAACCACTACATCCTTGGCCCAAGAACCTTCTATCCAACAGAAGAAGGTCGACAAGACTGCAATAAAGTGAAAAGATTCCTTCTACACACAAAAATATCATGTAGCCCAACTGGTTGAATATTCAACCCTGCCAGAAATAGGTTCATGATAGCCTTCCACAAACCAAGAAACACGTGTCTCCAGCAAGGCAAGCAGCACACCAAGATTCAGTTACAACAATGGCTTTCCTCTATCCCCCTGGAACTCAATGCAATGGAGACCATTGCTTCCTAAGGAGGGAGGATTTATCCAGGTGGATATCAGTGGCCACCCACCTATTCCAACTGGCTTAGTTTGGTATTTTTAATTTGGCGGTTATGTTCCTAGTTTTCGAGTCCCAAACTTTTGGGGCCGTTTTGAGGCCCTAAACAACGTTTTTAGGGCTCACCACAATCAAAATGTATAT